>OZ010737.1:86629856-87012356 GCA_963932295.1 Tipula lateralis
TACACCAAAATGTGTTATGTGCAATATCATGTGATACCCCAGCATCCATTCATCACTAACCGAGAATGCTCATAAATAGCAACGTAAATAAATTATCACAACTTGTTTCAATAATAACACTTATGGTGGCAATAATTTCGAAGCTGTGCTGAACCCCACCATTCCAAATCAGACGTTCATGTTTACCCCTTTTCAAACCCATTGCCGCAGTTTGTTATAATTTTTATTCGATTGCGAAACAACCAAATAAAATTTTTAAATCGATTTAATTTTTTTAGGTACAATTTTCACCAAACCATTTTCCAACTTAGTCATACACGCCCGGTATATACATAACGATTCGCATACCTCAATAAAATTCAAAATAAAAATAAATTATATTTAAACGATTTTTCTTGTTTATGGTCTTCTCACACAAAAACATAAAAAAATGAAAAAATATTGCTTCTGTATAGATATAAAAAAAATAAGAGGAAAAGCTTTTAACAGGAAATCCTAAATTGTGCTTTTTTTATTTTTGTATAATATAGCAGCGTAATACAATAAACGGATTACGAACGAGTAGAGATACTGAAACGCAACAACAAATGTATTAAGCCAGAATTTAATTTAATCGAAATTAACTTTTTATTGGTTCAATTTAATTTCCATTTTCGATATAATGATATAGTTTTGTTTATAGTATTGTATTGTTGTTCATTCTCGGGATGGCATATCGTTTAATTTAGTAGTTTATAGTAGGAGATCTGTTATTGAAAATTAATATGATTAATGTATTATAACAGGGTGGTTTTCAATTGTTAAGCCTAAATTATAAATCCTATGATGTAGTTGAAGCCACTCGAGTTCACTTTACATGCATAGACAGATTCAGGCGAATTCAAATTAGACATACTACGCTATAATGAAATAGGTTGGCATGACTGTTGTAAAAAGTTGACATAAATAGATAAATATAAGGTTACAAATTAGGCATCCAATGATTTCAAATGTTACAAATTTAAAATCATTTTTGGAAAATTTGACCTCTCAGGTGGCTCAGTGGTAAAGCTGTGGCAGTTGGTACCGGGTTCGAATCCCGATAGGGGCAGGATGCAAAAGGGATTTTTCACCATCTGATTACGATCGAATTTTCACCATCTGATTACGGCATGAAAAAAAAAACTTTTTGAAAAACAATTTCGTGTTGAAGTGTCTCAAGAAATGCTTCCTACGACTAATATTTTTTTTTATATATGATAGGAGAAGTACAAGCCAACCAGGTACGGTGATCCTAGACATGTTACCATTATCCTGGAGTACATTTAGCAGAGTTCCAAGTGGATATCTGAGAATTATTTATTCCAAAATTATGTGGGTCCAGACCCTTCCTGCATCTCAACATATAAGGTTTAGCAAAAGGAATGTTAATCACAGAGACAACTAAAGTGATAATCCACTGCACTAGTCACTGCTAACTACATTATGTATTAGTAAATTATAATATGTTGTTAGTATAATCATTTTCACATTTGGATTTGAATTTGTTAGTTTTATTAATTATTGTTAGTTGGATAGGATAGGAATGTTCTAGGTTCATCATATATATGTAAATGTTTAAGCAGTTATTACTGGAGCATTTGACTTTATTTGGGTCATCTCATCATATGATGTTAGTTATTTGGGTCATCTCATCATATGATATTTATATTGTTGTCATTATAAACTACCTACGTTTCATTCACTCTTCTCCGTTTATATTGGGATATTATAAATTCAGTTCCATTCATACCATTATTAGGTTTATGAGTAAATTATTATTACACTGTTAGGGTCCTCATCTGAATAGCTGCCATTATGGTAAACGATTCAAGATTATATAGTAATTCTATTATATAGTAAAATTGTATTATATAGTAATTGTAATATATAGAATTATATAGTAATTGTACTATTGTTTAAGCAAGAGAATCGATTGGTCGTAAATACCATCCAGCAGCTATTCTTTTAATTCTCTATTATTTTTCAAAAAATTTAAAATAAATTATCTTATAATCCTCTCACATAAATTCCCCTCTGAGGTGTTCATCTGAACTACAAACAACATTATCAGATATTATTTATATTCAATATCATTTTTTCTAACTTTATGATATCTTCTCCATTAACCCCATCTAATATGATGTGATGACAGGAGTAGCACAAGCCAACTAACCTCGGTGATGTTAAGTACGTTACCACAATCCTAGAGAGCACCGAGCAGAGCTCCAAAAGATTCAGAAAGTTTAAAAGTATGTAAGAGTATTATTTAAGCAGCATACTTAACAAACCCTCTGGTCAAGACCACCAACCAAGTAATACCCATTCAATCCTTAGCATATCACTCAAGAAATCCTATCCATTTACACCTTTAAGTAAATAAATTAAATTATTTCAATAAAATATTATTCATAGAAATAATAAGACAAAGATGATGAAGAGTTTATGCAAATAGTATATACAAAAGGACAAATGCCATATATTGGAGTTTATTGACAAAATAAAATCAAAAGAAATAAAAGTGATTCGTTTAAACCCGATATATGAACATTAATATGCTAAATCGAACTTAAACATATTAGCCAATTAAAATGGCATCAATCAATAAGAAATTTCTAATGACCATATATATATAATTATTATCGTCAATATAATGATCGTATAATGGTAGTGATCGTATTAAAACAATCGTCAATCCCTTCTAAAATTAATACACATGGCACCACCTCAAAAACCGCAAAAGTCTTACAGATATTTCAATTTAAGTTTCATAAAGAATTCAAAAATTAAAGCATTATGTGTAAAACCATTTAATAGCTAGAACCAGCAATATAGAAGGTTTTACTGTACCCATATATTATGTATCTAACACCTGCACAAAATATAAAATAAAACAGCCTCATGTATTATATAGGCGATTTTAAAATAGACAAGACATTCTCTTTGATACATAGGAAAGAGAATTTTGATGAAGAAAAACGTGTTATATACATAATATGAGTAAACATTGAAATGTACACTGTAATGTGTATATTGGCGTTTTTAACATCTAAACCAATACCACTTCTCAAATAAGATTGAATGTACTATGTATATAATTGCCAATTTATACAACGATTTCACAATGGAGGTGATCGCGTTAAAATTAAAAAATCTCTAAAATCTCTTCTACTAGTATGCCATGATACATACATAAAACAAAATATGAAAATTCGTCTAACGGAAAGGTTTATTTAGTTAGAAATTTAGAATTACCGCCCAGGTGGTAGCTGCAGGATGCAAAAAGGATTTTTCACAATGAGATTACGATCTGTGGTGTGAGGGAACACAACCCCTGTTGGAATGCAGAACTCATGGGCCGACCCATCTTCCATGTCAGCACTATAGGTTGGCATGGTGCTATGCAATGCGCAGATGGTTAGGAAAACAGATTAGAGATTAGATAATAAAAAATAAAATAAAAATTAGAATGATTATTAGATGCGAATTATTAGATGGCGTAACAAAACGAGACAAAACGAAAGACTCGTCGCATGCGATCAGTTTCAACAGAATATTGAGATGTGATATAAAAATGTTGTACATAAAATACCAACACAAATACGTTATATATTATAATATATAAAAAGCAACAACCAAACTAAATGTTATATAAAAATATTATATAATATAATAACATAATATAAATATAATATAATATAATAATGATACTCATCTGCCATCAGGTTTTAACATCACACATGACACACACACAACCAACGCATTTATATTATTTTATTTAATATAAACAAGAGACCGAGCGGAAAACACACGTCCACTCGGTATGAAGATCAACACAACACTCCTACCCATTTAACAATTTTCATTGTATACTAATGTATTTGATTAGTCGCAGTAATCACATGTTTATTCCCAAGCTCGTCTAACTCATCCTCAGTTTTTTACCACAGTAGGTCCTCCTTACATTACATACTATTGCAAGCTTTGTAGGTGTTTTGTTGCATAATGCTTACTTTTATCCGCGACAAGCTCGTTCTTTAGATCTCGAGCGAGTTGTAGTTTAGAACGTACCACGGTGAATTAACAATGCATCGCAGGATTTTATTTTGAACAGTTTGCATAGTTATGATATTTCTCTTAATAATTATTATTGTGGTTTAATAATTAAACCTAAATCTTCTCCTTGAATTTCTGGAGAAATAATGGATGCAATCAGATTTGGGGTAAACAAATTTCGCTTATGGAAAAGATTAGGAGATACAGAGGTGTTTTTAGTCTACAAACAAGCTCGCAATAGGGTAGTAAGATTGATTAGGGCAGCCAAAACTACTTTTTCCCAGAATAAATAAAATCCTTCTCTTCGACCCAAGGTTTTTTGGCATAATATTCGAAATCTAGATCGAAGCATGTAATTTTGAATCCTTCATAAATGAACTTAGCCTAGTTGGCTTGAAAAAAACCAATACTTTTGAAATTTAGTCAAAAAATACAAAAAAAGTATGTTAAACCTTGGATGACTGAAGAGATATTTAATCATATTAGATTAAGAGAAAATTTTTATAAATTAAAAAAGAATCATTCAAATTCAGAATATTGTGCCTTAAAATATGAATTGTATTGTAAATTAGTTAAAAAAAAGATAACATCGGCTAAACGTAAATACTTTTTTGATTTATTTGAAAATAATATAAGTAAACCTTTTATGTTATGGAAAAGTTTTAATCAATTCATATTAAAAAGGCCGCTGCGAAGTAAGATTATCGAAATAAACGATAATGAAAGTCTTGTGAGAAATAAATCAGAAACTGCCAACTTATTTGATAAATACTTCATTAACAATGTTTCTGATCTATTTAAAAATATGCCATATCCAAATCTATCGGAATTCAATTATATTCAATATAATACAACTCACCTCGTTTGTTTAAAAAATGTTACAGAGGAAGAACTTATTATGGTAGTTAAAAACTTAAATTCAAGAGCTGCTACTGGATACGATTGCATATCAATTAAATTTATTAAAAGATATTCTAATAGATAAACAAGAATATTATCTCGACTGATTAATATCAATGTGAGTAGTCAAACTTTTCCCGAATGCCTAAAGTGTGTCAAAGTACTTCCAATTTATAAAAGTGGGTCCAACTTAGAGATTCAAAACTATAGACCGATCTCAATTCCGAACTCATTGAATAAAATATTCGAGAACATAATTAATTCAAGATTAGATATTTTTAGATGGTAATAATATAATATCTTCGCGCCAATTTGGGTTCACAAAAAATTTCCAACACTACTGCAGCTGGTTTACAGCTTACAAATAATAAAAGTTTCAAAATAGATAAGAAAAAATTTGCATCTGTATTACTTTTGGACTTGAGCAAAGCTTTTGATGCGAAGAATCATAAACTATTTTTATTGAAATCAAAAAAATTTAATATAGCTGACGAATACATACATTTTTTGAAAGTTACCTGCACAAAAGAAAACAGTTTGTAGAAATCAATGGAAAGACAAGTTGTATAAAAACCGTAAGCTAAGGTGTACCTCAGGGCTCTATATTAGGGACAACGCTCTTAAAGATTTTTATTAATGACTTGATGGTGATAGGTTTTTATAGAAGTATACAGATGTATGCTGATGATATAGCGATAGTTTATGATAACTACGATCTAGTTAATTTAATCAGTGATATGCAACGTGATTTAAATATGTTGAATGAATGGTTCAATCACAATTTGATGCTGCTTAACGATAAAAAAACTAAGTTTCTCATTTTTGAAAACAAAAATTTAAATGACGATGTATTACTGCAAAATGAACTAACTTATAATGGAGAAACAGTGGAAAGAGTAAGATCTTATAAATATCTAGGTCTAATTATAGACTCAAAGTTGAAATGGAATCTGCATGTGAAATCTATTAAGAAAAAAATTATTCCATATATTTATATTTTAAATAAACCTAGAACCACTTTACCAGTAAAACTACTGACTAACATATATTATGCGTACATATATAGTTATATAATATATCTAAATTCGATATGGAGTGGAACAACCAAGACAAAACTGGAAGAACTCCTCATTTTACAAAAAAGAGCATTGAAATAAGTATTAAACGTACCAAAAAGGACACCGTCTGCAACTGTATTTGCTGATTTTGTACCTTTACATACGATAATCGAAAACGAATTGATTACATTAACTCACAAAGTAGTTAACAATTTTATAAAGCACAGTTTTGATATAATTAGAACAAGTGATATACATAACTATGATGTAAGACGCCGTTCGTTTCTCCGTGGTCCACAGCTTACCACAACTGTTTCTAAACATAATGTGATTTACCTTGGATTGTTGTTGTACAATGAATTACCAACACATATTAGATATGAAAAAAGTGCATACACATTTATAAAATTAGCATTGCAATATAGTATAAATAAAAATACAAATTAAAAAGAAATCTACATATAGCTAAATACTTTGATCAAATTTACTATTTAACCATCAAATCCACCCGTTTTCCTTGCAGTTATAAATTCCCCTTTTCGACAACAACGACTTCTAAAATAGAAATAAAAAAAGACAATAAAAAAACAAATAATTAAATATAAATAAATATTAAAAATATAAAAAAAAACAGACACAAAAATAAAAAAAAATGTAAATTTACCAAAGTATATGTATATATATATATATATATATATATATATATATATATATATATATATATATATATACATATATATATATATATATATATATATATATATATATATATATATATATATATATATATATATATATACATATATATATATTTATATATGTATATATATATATATGTTTATATATATATATATATATATATATATATATAAAGGTATATATATATATGTATATATATATATATATATATATATATATATATATATATATATATATCTATATATATATATAGATATATATAAATATATATATACATATATATAGATATATATATATATATATATATATATATATATATATATATATATATATATATATATATTTATATTCTTATTTTAATATGGGGTCACATAAATTAAATTAATAAGTAAATTATGATGCTTCGCACAACGATTCTTTAGAATCAAAGCAAAGTTTGCTTATATTGTAAACAAAAAAAAGTATAAATTGAATTCAAAAGTAACAATTATAATAAATAAAGAAAAAAAAAACAGGTGTAGTAATAATGGTATTTTAGATTTAAAAGCTGATAGTATAAATTCTTATTTTATTAGCTCGAATCCAACTTTGGTTACTCCTGTTGTTGATCTTAAATCTGAAAAGTGTTCTAATCATTTTTCATTTTCTAATATTTCTTCTTCAAGTTACAGTCTGGTATTTGGAAAGTTTAATCAGAATATTCTCGTCTTGAACTAACTAGGGTTAGTTTAAAATTGGTGAAACAAATTTTTCCTGTAGTCTCAAAATATTTGCTACACATGTTTAATTGTATCTTAACCTCCTCTTCGTTTTCTGAGCAATGGAAACTCAGTAAACTAATTCCAATTCCAAAAATTAGCAATCCTGTTGAGTTATCCCAATTTAGACCTTGTCAGTATTTTAAGTTCCATTTCCAAAGTCTTTGAGATAGTAGTGAAAAACCAAATTCAGCCCCGTATAATTAATAAACATTTCTTTGAATCTGGGTTTAGAAAGTTTAATGGCACGAATTCTGCAAGAAAAACGGGAAATTGACTCACTTTGTTAGATTTTTCAAAGACCTTTAAATCTTTGAATCAAAACATTCTCTATAACAAACTTATTGCACAATTTAATTTTTTCCTTCCAACTGCTAGAATAGTTATCAATAATTTACCTAACAGTTTTTTGGTAGTTGTTATTCTTATTTTTTTCTAGTTACTTCAGCTGTTCGTCAAGGTTCGGTTCTTGGTCCTTTATTATTTTCTATGTACATTAATGACATAGAGTCCTCGTTTCACCATTCTCCCTATAATAGGCTTGTTCTTGGTTGTAGTTTAACTAGTTTTTATGAGTTTCGAATTTGTGCTTTTATTAGGAAGCTACTCAAAACTAAAGAACCAAATTATTTATTCCAAAAGTTCTTATTTAGCAGGTCGCATTACGCCAATCTTCGATTGCTGCATGCTCGAAATTCTTCTACGTGTTTAATGTTTTGTTATCTCTCTATGGAATTCTGTATCTTTCAGTATTAGGAGTTTGAGATCTGCCAATACGGTAAAATCAAAATTTCTTGAATAACGTGCTAGAATGACAATATAATTAGTTTAAAGTTAATTGTTGAGATTTTTTTAAGATTGTCTGATCTCATTTTATATGAGCTTGTACTCCAAATAGGATATACGTGCATGGTGTTGATTTTTTACGGTAAAAATTTAAGAGGTTGTTATGTCTAATGGAAGTAATAATTTTTTACATGTTGTTTCCATAAGCACTTCTCCTTAATCAAAATTACACGCAATATACAAATAAACAAATAGTTATAATCTCAAAAAACAAATAGTTAAATAGTCTTCTTGGCATAGAATTGGCTACCATTTACACGTGATGACGAGATATTCAGCTGTGCTTGCATGCGGTACTACTATCGTGTTTACCGCTATTGGTATATGATTAACTTTTAGATTTGTTAAGTTCACTTGGATTGATTTTGCTTCATTTAATTTAATTCGCCATTTCTTTGTCCAATTAAATGTCAGGTTAGTAGCCTTCTGTAATTTACCAGTGGAGTCGTTGTAATTTACTAGCCATGTTATCGGAAAAAGTCTTCAATGTTGCTTCTGTATTAGGTATATGTTTAGTATATAGAAGATAAGGGATTGGTCCGAGAACACTCTCTTGTGATACTCCTGCTATTATTTTAAATAGTTGGCAATAATCATTCTCATATCTTACTCACAAGTGCCTCTCTGATAAACTCTCTGTGAAGGTTTTAGAAGAACCTTTTCAAATAGTTTCGATATTTCTGCAACTTAACATTGTCTTGGTCTTGAGTTTATGTTAGTTGAAATGCAACATTGATTGCATGCACTAGTTTCCTCAACGCTTTCTCCGGTAACACATTTATTATCTAACCCGTTATATGATCATATCCAGAAGTCTTATGCGTATTCAGTTTACTTAATTTCAATGTTGCCGGTGTTATTTTCAATTTGAGGAACCCAAAGTTTGGTCTTTTTTGTATGGTTCTGATTTGCTTTCCATAATGCATAATAAGGTGAGCGTAGTAGTGATCAAAATAGAAGCTTTAGAAGCTGGCTCGTACCCAACTGAAGACCATGCAATATTGAGCGAGATATGTTATCTTTTCAACGTTTGAGAAGTAGTTTTAAGATTAGGACAGAAATAACACTTTAGAACGAGCGAATCGTTAGAATACAGCGAGTAAATAGAAACCAGTTGTAGACACTAGACACCGTTACCGTGAAATGCATGGAAACATTTCGAAATGGACTATATGCGCCATTACTGCAATTTACTGGAATTCCTGTAATTTATGCGCCACTACTGTAACTGTTTTCACTTGCAAGAAGAATGGAAATATCGAGAATCCAACTGATGTTATTTCGCCGCATCGGATAAGTCGTGGTTTGTCCAGTGAAGACAAAGTCCCTTCCAGTGGTAAATATCTAATCTGTTTACTGAGGGAAATAGAGAAAAGAATAATTTTAACTAAACTCTGGTCGTTTGAATTTGAACGCGTATTTGCTCCTTATTTCTCCAAAGACCGGCGCATACGGTACGGTTAACGAAATTAACTTCCGCCACATTTTAAAATAGTGAAACTGCATCAAAAATTTGATGGTCGCATTACCAGTCGAGGTGGTGACACATTGACCAGGAAGGAGTTATGATTTGAGGCCTTTGAATTTTTATATGTGGGGTGCCAAGTGTTACACGGACACTTCACAAACAATTGAGCACTCGAAAGCCAATACTGAACCAACCATTGCCTAAATAGATCCGTACACAATCCATTGTGTGCTCAGAAATTGGACCGGCTGAATGGAGTTCGTAAAGGCCAGCCGCCTTGAAGAATGAAGAAATCATTTTCTACAAATAACCAGGAGGATTGTACCTTCAAACAAAAAAATAAATTTGGAAATATATCAAGCAACAAAAACGGCTTAAATTTTTAAAATCTGAACATCTAATTGTGACACCCATTAGTTAAAGAGTGCAAATCAACAAAATTCGGAAGTCTATACATAAGTGAAGCTTCTGATTTTGGCATTTATACTGTGGAGTTAAAGGAAGACTTTGACTGTAAATCATCTGCATCATCATAAAGCTAAAGATGGTAAGATTTAGTCGTACATTTATTTATTAAAAGGATATAAATATTTTATGGGTTCGGTTCAATTTAAAAAACCACGCTGTGTAAACAACCGTGTGGTTCAAAATGCTGCGCGCTGCATAATGTTGTGGACACATACTTCTGAAAGATTAAGCATCATTAACGTCATATCTAGAAAAATCTTTTATATACGGATAAGTAGTAAATTTGATATAAAGATTTTATATAATTGTTCATCTAATTTGAAAAAAAACATAAAAATTTGGTATACATACTGTGCCACTAACAAAACATATAGAAGTAACGATCATTTGAAATAACCTTCACTATAAACAGTTTTAAAGCACACCCACGATTAGCAAATGACAAAAAACTTTTAATCCAAGTCTAATTTATAACAATATGGTTTGCACAACAGGATAACAGGTTATTATTCCATACATAGTGTGACCACCCGTCGATGAAAAATTACCCACAAAAATTATTAAATCTACATTATTGATTATATAACTAAGACGAGAAATATATGTTTTTGTTACTTGGTTCTATTTACAAAAATATTACAAAAAAAAATTTATTCGTAATCTTCTAAAATAACATTAAATTTTTCAAGTCTAAAAATTTATCAATAAATTATCCCAGCAATGAGGATAACACGAGTACAATAAACAAAAAATCTAACAAAAAAATGAAAATGTTCCATGAATTTTCATTTTTCATTTAATCGTTAAGTACAACAACAAACACTTTTGTTATAGAATAACATTTTTTATACATACAGGGTCGGAAAATGGAAAATGTTTGGTAGATTTTAGTTTTTCGGTGTGTGTATATGTGTGCTCGTTTTCTTTTCGTATAGTTTGATTGATTGATTGAAGAAGAAAAATTGTATATAGCACACAACAAATACAAACGGAAAACTCTATGAAAGCACAAAAATATTTGAGTACAAGCTTTAAAAAAAAATATGAAAAATGATATGCAAAGTACGAATACGAGAAAATCTACTGTCTGATAAGAAAATGAAAGTTTAATAGTTGTATTGTCTTCTATTTCTTTTGTTAAAGTTCTGAAAAATAAGAAAAAGCATATAATAGTAGAGCTTTTTAGTGTACATATTATTATATACATGCTGTATAGTTTTATAACTTGAAATGTTACAAAAAAATGTTATATGCTCGAAAGTTTAACTGTTCTATGCATGTTCTCGTCTAGTGTTCAGATAAAGTTTAAAGCTTTCATCTTTTTGATTTAAGTTTAAACTATATTATTATTTAAATATTTACAATTTATTGACTTAAATGTGGATGTAGTTCAAAAGATGAATTTGAATATTAAATAAATTGTTTTAGAATCAAAAACTTTTATTTAATAATTAAGGTTTTGTTCACTTTAAGCGATACTAATCTTTGTTTGATTTACTATTTAACTATTGTTTTATAAATCACTGATAAATAACAAAGTTTAAACAACTTACACCTTTCAACTAGATTTTGGTTATTATTATCATTGTAAATTTTGATTAATGTTCAAATTGAGCCAAGTAGAAAAAGTCTCAGTGAGCCCAGTAATACTTAAAATCCGTACTTAACGGTGATTTTTTCTTCTATAGTGGTCTTCAAACTTCCTCATTTACTTGATATTATGTCTGAAGCATCTTGTTATTTCTTCATTATGTCATCAAGGTTTCATCCCTTGGTGACGTTGTAGCTTATATTCTTGCTTCCACCATTCCATCCGCCAATACAGAACATCATATTTCGTTCCTGCCGTCTATGCTCTCCTGGTCACTGTTTGTATACTTACACTCTTTATAGCGAAATGTCAAATTTCTTTGGAACTTACGAATCCTGATTCTTTGCTTTTATTTGTACACTAGTCCACAGTTTTATAGCACTGACTGACTTGGGTGGTTTACATGTCTCACATCTTCACTTTTTTAGATAACGATTTTCTTTGAAAGATTGCCTTCCTGCTCGCTTTAATTCACCGCTTTTCCAGTAAGTCATATATCCAAGGTGATCTTACTAGTTCTTCATCTGCTTCCAGGTTTTTTTATGTGGTCTGGCTTAAATGTTTTCTCATCTGTAAGCTTAAATTAAACATTTTCATATGGTGTTTCTTTCGACTCAGGTATTATTGGTTCTTTATTTGCACCTCGTGAATAGCGTTGATGAATGTGTCGCCGGTAGTTCATCTCGGTAATCAATTCGTTTGGTTAGGCCAAGTTCACTTATTGAACGAAGTCTACTTACAATCCTTGCATATGTGTCTGTAACTTTCTGCCGTAATAATTGAATATGGTTATTGCCGTATTTTAGCTGCAAATTTTCATCAGATTTCGTAGTTCTAAAGTAAATTGTGTCTGCAAGAATTAGGCTGCTGTTCTCGCAATGTCAATGTATTCGTTTGGAATCGGTAATCTTTCGTTGTTGCTCCTTGTTTTTATACGGTGGTTTGAACTTGTCTTTGCTCCATTGTCTTTTGTTACTTTGATTCGACAAGTTACTCGAAATCCTGGATCTCACTTTACCGCTAGCTTACCTTTTCTTGAAGATATCGGTAAGCCTACCAAGTTGTTTCTCCACTCCACTCCACTGGAGGTAAGAGCTCTTCCTTCAAATACTGTTTCTTATTCTCTTGGTTGTGTATTAGCCCTTCATATTGTTCCTGTTGAGTAAGGATATCAGCCAACTGCTTCTGTTAGACTTGCTGTAGTTTCTGCTTTCTTTGCTGTTGTTTTACTAAAGTATCAGAAACTTACTTTGGTTGAGCAATAAGTCCTTGTATCCAATGTGGGTATAACCCTTATTCAGAAGATCCTAACACCATCCTTTAAAAGATCATAAGTTCTTAGGAGTGACAAAGCTCATGAATCTTAACCATGTTCAATTGTCAATAATACCATCTTTGACTCCAATTGTTACAACTTTCTCACGGCAGATTAAAAAAAATAAGCAAATTAAGAAACCAAAAAACGTTGCCAAGTTATTAAATTTATAACATTCACTTATAAATTGTATAATATTCGCCGCTTGCTACAGACTAAGCCACTTATCTTCAAAACACCATTTTCAAAATTGTTGACATCTTTTAGTCACGCATCATAGTACTGCGGCATCAATAGTTTAGTCAAAATTGATCTTGAATGGAAGTTCGTTTGTATAGTATGAAGTGCTTTGAATTTGTTTTAAAGGCCTTGATTCTGCTCTTTTGAAAATGTAGTTTAGGCCAAACAAGAAACCCTGGTCACAATATACTTGGAAAGTGTTTCCTGTTGTTAATCTGTATTAACCGTAACTGCTGTTGGAAATGTTAAATCCTGATTAATGGGGCAAATTTCATGTAGGTCCTACTATTGTACTTTTAGGTCTCGTTATTAGTAGTATCAGGTCCCATTTTTAGTTCTTTAAACTATCTAAATAAAAGTTGGATGTCGCGAAACAAGGTGTTTTAAACAAGTTGAACGAAAATTGGCTTTTACATCGGTTACATTGTGCCTTCTTGTTGTCAATGGCCGTTAAATAAACGTTTATTTTTGGGTCAGTTTTTCGATGACTCGTATGTATGTTACAAATAACACGAATTGCTGCTGGCTTATAAACATAAATAAAAGAATTTACGTGACTCACACAGGGAATAATAAAGATCATTTCTCAAAATCAATTGCCGCATAATTTTGATTTCAATAAGGCCATGAATGGCGCTTTATGGCTTTCGAATAACCAAGCCAGCTGGATTTTATACAGGTAAACATCAAGATTTACGCAAAACAGTCCAACACGTATTGGTCGGAGAGTTTCTTAATTCTCTTATAAGTATTTATATCCTCACCAGAGTATCGAGTTCTATCTAAACTAATTAACGAAGTTGTGTATGATCCAGAGAAGTACAGAGTTACAAAACGCTTAATTTTATAAAATAAAATGTTTCGTCAACTCGGTAATTGCAAGATCTGAATAATATTCAAATTTCTGCATAAATATACTTACCAATGGCCATAAAAATAATTAAACATAAATATCTATTAACGCTTGAAATAACAACCGCAATTATATTTTCACAGGTTTTTGTAATTTGTTTTATCATTTCCAGCCGAATGAATTTAAAAACGAAAATATTTGTTTTTAAACCAACACAATATGTATGTTGTCGTTGGAAAAGATAAACAATAAAAACAATTATAATGCATGATTAAATAAATGTTTCACTATTATGACTAAATATTATAATTTGTATCTTTATGTAGATCTGATTAAGTTCTGCGCCAAAACAATACTTCTGAAACAACGTAATCCAATTCAATTTACTTCAACGTATTACTTTAAACACCCAACCAATATATTCACTTGCAGCCCATCCTTCCTTTCGGTGACGATATGATGATCTTTACTAATGGATCAGTATGCTGTAATTTGGATGTTGCCGGGTTATACTTACAAAATCGTGAGATCAAATTATCTATCACTCTCTAAAGGTACACTATTGTCTTTTAGGAGAAAATTTGCAAGGAGATAAATTGCAGAGAGAGATTCGTATCTGTATACTTTCTGACAACCAGGTTGCTCTAAAGACGATTGTCTCCAATACTGTTTAATCGAAACTTGTTTTGGAAACGATAATTGCCTTTAATCGACTTGTCTGAATGAAGTAAGACTTTACTGGATAAGCAGTCACATTATCATTTGTGTTGTTTCCTTTATCATTTGTGTTGTTTCCATACTTTATCATTTGTGTTGTTTCCAAAATATTCTTTGAATCAATAAATCAGCAAATACCCCAGTCCTTCTTAAAATATAATAGACGCACTTAAAGGACCTTGCAAGGATTTTCACAGGACACTGATCCCTTAATAATCACATGTTCTGAATAAGAATAGGAACATCGTAAACCGCGAACAATTCGGGCGAGGAAAAGAAACTGCTTAGCACCACGTGTGCTCCTGTCCTTCATACTCTTCCCATAGACTGCAATGCTTTGGATAAAATTCCTATTTGACGATCAACTGACGACTTTGATGACACCCGATATATATATATAGACTTAATTAAATGAACAAATAAATTTCGAGACTGAAAGTGCATCATGACTGGGAAAGGATATCACAATGGTATTGTCCATGCCTGTAACTGGGAAAAAGTATGTACACTTAAAGAATAGGTTATGTTGTGGTTGTTCTGGTGTTATGGTGTCGATACATTGAGATAAAACAGACATGCATAGCCATTCATACACGCAAGTTATACTGAATGACCATTTACTTTATTCAAGTCCTATGCTGATTTATACAGTAATACTTGCAGGTATTACATCACAAAATTGTACACATGATCACACTCAATATGACACTCACTATGGCACGACATATGCATCGTATCGATATTTACAAAACGGTTACGATTCAGGTCAATTGTTAACATTTAAGCTTCAAAGTTCGACGGTGCACTCTTTACATTATTCATCATCAAGAATACTACCTCAACAAACCAACCAGTGCTTGTTTTTCATCTTATTAATAGTTTGCTTTTTAAGGAGCTCAATAACTTAAATTTACAAAACTTCCCAAACTGAAATTACTTTTCATAAGAGGTAAGGAAATATATCTGTCTGTTTGTGTGCCAGACATAACCACTTCCCCATTTGTTCGTTGTAAGAAAATATACATGAGGTGGGATTCATACTAATGATTTTCAGAAAAACAAACAATTGAAAATTTCATTTTTATTGGAAAGTGCTATTGAATGCCCAAGTTACGAAGGGGTACAAGCTTAAAAATTAGAACCTGCATGTATTGCAATCTCATATTATAACAATATATTTTAAGATAAAATATCTTAATTTACTTTTTTGAATAATGTAGCTCCCAAATAAAGGGACGATATATGGAGTGTATAATGGAAATACAGCTGAATTACTACTTCATTGTTATTTAAAAGAGGCATGAGCGCACCTATAGTCAAACAACACTTTCCAATTAATTTGCCAAACCAGTGGCGTCCCAAGAATTTATTTATACCAAATTCCCTGTCGATTGATGTTCGTAACTATGTACTCAATCGTACTCAATCAGCGAATATCATCAAATTGGTTAAGTACAGGTCGTCTATCATGTTCAGAGCAAAGAATGAAAGGGCATAATATGCTACATTTGTCATTGCACAACATACAGTTGTATATCTTGACAATTTGATTTCGAGGTGATACGATCTAACATCTATAATCCGAGTTGGCTCATTAAAGATGAAGTTACATGTTTTACCCAAGTTGAGAAGTTTTATAAGGATGTTTATAATGATATCGGCAACTGTTATCTAGTTGGCATGGGTTATAAAATAATCAACTTAGCTAAAAATACTCATTTCTTATATAACAATTCATTGTAATATTTAACAAAATTTTGATGTTCATTATTATAAAATTCGAATATTTATGAGTCATGTGGACCAAGTTTAATGAAAATCTATTTGGAATGTATTTTTCACAACAAAATAATTGTATCAAATATATATATATATATATATATATATATATATATATATATATATATATATATATATATATATATATATATTATATATACATATATAAATATATATATATATATATATATATATATATATATATATATATATATATATATATATATATATATATATATATCCCGACAAACAATTTGCAACCGCAATAGACTCTATGGTTTTGAGACCGTAAAACGTCGGTTAAAATATTTAATTGTAAAACAAGATATGTACCCGACATCCATCCGATGTTCAAAAAATCAAAAAACTTAAATAATAATCAAAAACAGTGTCTCGATTTTTACCGAAGTGTAAAATATCAACACGAACTCTGTTCGAACTTATGAAAAAAACAAAACTTCATCTCGATTTATACCGAACACGTATATCGTATATCGAACGCGGAAATATAAATTTACGGAAAAATTGAATTGTAGTGACGAAACTGCATTTATCAGTCGCAGTCAATAGAAGTAAGTGGTACAGTGTGTGTTTAAAACGTAAAAAAAATTACAATAATTATATTTAAATTTCCGACGACTACAGGTAAGTTTGATTTTAATTTATGAATATTTGTAGTAGATTATTATTTCGTTTATATCGAGAACGTTTTTATTCGTGATTCTTTATATTATTCGATATAAGTTCTCTAGTTTTGAGGTGAAAGTAAACCAATATGGCGGTGTTGGTCGTTCCCTTTTTTCTGTGATAATTTCTTATGTAGATTTAACTCTAGGAAATTGGATCAAATGGTAGTTATTGATATTTACTAATAAATTAAACTAAATAATTAAGCATTTGTTATATTTCAGACACTTCATCTATATAAATTGTCAACTGATAAAGTAAATAAAACTGTTTAGATTATTTATGTTCCGGCGAATTGTTAACAAAATATTCATGGTCTGGACAAAACTCACTATCGAAAGGTATAATCATAATTGGTGTCAATATTTTGTAATTGCATTTCCATTCTAATAACATATAGATTTTGGTTCATACGTACATCATAACATACAAATCTTAAAACTAATTTTTTTATATACCATATACTGTGACTAGATATGTAATATTTTTTTCTATTTAGATATAATTAAACTTGTGTTTGCTGAACTCATAAATATTTTGGAACTACTACGTAGTGTCCATAATTATTTAAAGGCTACCACTACCGTTACCACACAAAATATAAGGTTAAGCGTGAAAGAATATCTAAAGCGGAGTAATTTTAGAAACAAACAAAAAAATTTATAATTATAAGACATTCGATTTTAATTTAGTTTTATTTTGAAATATTTGTATTTATTTATATTTTCCTTTGATATTTTAACTGTAACAGTCGAGCGAATGAAATGTTGATATTAATTGTTTTTATTTTATTTTTCAATATACATAAATGTTATATTGTATTTTTTGATTAATTAAATATAAATAAATTTTAATTTACCTGAAATTGGAAAACATAAAATATTTTGTGCATTTACTATTATTATGCGGGTAAAATTTCAATGTGTATGGAATTTTAAAAGGTATCCTCAAAGACTATTTCTAGGTCTTATTCAATTCACAACTAAGCGTCCAGATTTTCCAATAATAGTTTTAGTATATTTACTATTATACTTAATGAAAACCTAAGGTATTCCCCAACATCCTTTATTTACATATATAGCAACCTTAATTCTGTAACTTAGACTGACTGACTTTAGATATTCCCATAGTAACAAAGATATTCCCAAGTACGGTTTCTCAATATCAAAATTAAACCAAAATGGGGTCTGTCAGAATCATTATTATTGCACAAAATCGGTCGGTGAATTTTAATTACGTTTACGATAAAAAGTCCGGTTAATTTATTTACATTTTTTCAGCAAGTGGACTGTAATAATATACTTTATCTTTTCGTGTTCCGATTAGTGAGACCGCCCAACGTGTTCCATTACACTGTGTTTTGGTTATTTTTGAGGAAAACATTGTCTGATAGAAAACCGTACGGTCCTTCAGTCCCACATTGGTTATTATGCAATACCAAATTTTCAAATTGTTATACGGGTATATATATATATATATATATATATATATATATATATATATATATATATATATATATATATATATATATATATTTATATAAATAAATCTATATATAGTGGGTCAATTAAGTATTTGAACACCTAACAAATTCTAGATATTTTAGTAAATCAAACAATTTATAACAAATAAACGATTTTATTATAACGTGTGGATAATTCAACAGAAAATATAATTTATAGGTCATGTAATTCAACAATTAGATAAGAATTAAGCCCCATAAAGTAAAAACTACAAATAAAAATTAGATTTAAAACCAAGTGTTCAACTTGGTTTTAAATCTAATTTTTATTTGTAGTTTTTTAATTCTCTTAAACACTTCCCCGTTTAATATTTTGTATGCATTCCTTTTGCTTCTATTACAGCCCGCAATCGCCTAGGCATGGATTCCACTAAATTTTTTGTTATATCGAAAGAAATGTTGGCCCACTCCGTTTTAAGGGCTTTAATCAGGTCTGCTTTATTTTTTATGTTGTATTTTCTAATTCGTCGATCTAAATGAGCCAACAGATTCTCAATCGGTTGGTAGGGTTTCCCGTAAATTGTACATTATATATTCCTTCATAATCCGCGATGTATGCTTTGGATCGTTCTCCTGTTAAAACAGAAAGCTATCCTCGACCCCAAGCTGCTGAGCACTATAGCTGTTAAATTATTCCGCAATATTTCCAAATACATAAGTGCGTTCATCGTACCATCTATAAAATGTAACTTTCCTACCCTATTGTGAGAAAAACAACCCCAAACCATCACATTGCCTTTTCCGTGCTTTATGGTTTGGCATATATTTTCTTTAGCTAACGTAGTAATTCTTTTTTCGCCACACGCTTCGTCGTCCATCTGAACCAGATAAATTAAACTTACTTTCATGAGAAAAAATAAAATTTTTGCAAAAGTGATTTCTTTGTCAATATAATTTTTAGAAAAATCTAGCCTTTTTTGCATTTACCGCATGTTTTTACGGGCGGATCGTCCATGATATCCTGCGGAACCTATTACTTTTCTTAAAGTGCATACAGTTTGTGAAGAAGTTGTCGCGATATTGGACGCCAAACTTTGTGCACTTAAATGGGGATTCCCCCTGAATGCGCTTAATATCCCTCTTTCTTGACTTGATATCTCCTCTTACTTTTGGTCTTCCTGTTCGTTGCTTATTTTTAACACTATTGCATTCTTCATATTTCTTAATAATATATCGTACTGTAGTGTGCCCCTTTTTTACCAAATTTCCAATTTGTCTCAAACTTTTTCCTTCATTATAATGATAAATTTTTATTTCCTGTACACTTTCGCTTAACTTCGCTTTTTTAGGCGACATTTTTAAACACTTCGGCCGTACGTCTACACTTTACAGAGGTTTTAACTTTACTAAAAGCAATACAAAAGATACAAAAACAACAATTGTTTTATTTAGTATTCACAAATAGAAAGTAAAAGCCCCAATGTGTACAAATATTTCATTGGATATAATTTTTAAGATTTTTATATTGCAAGGTAAATATATACTTTTTAATGCAAAAATTCAACCTAAATAACTTATAAGTTTTTACTAAACATTAATAAACAATTAAAAATGTTTCCGTTGAACACGAAAACATTTTTAATTGTCTTTTTATTTTCAGAGAAATAAAGTTGTTCAAATACTTAATTGACCCACTTAATTGACATACTATATATAAATATATATATATATATATATATATATATATATATAATATATATATATATATATATATATATTTATATTGAAACGGGGTCTGAAATATAAAAAGACAATGTTAGAATCAAACTTACATAGGCTGAATCAAAGCTACATACCTGGGTCCGGTTGTTCGGGGATACCTCGGTCCATAAATCCAATCCTGTCCTTTCCTTAGGTGCTAACCTGTAAAATATGAACGAGACATGGCCACATACATCCAACATTGAACAAATATGAGAAACACATAGGTGCATTGGCCGACCAAATACACCTGATATAAGAAAACATTTTACAATAAACAATCAACAATCACAGAAAACAATCACAATGAACGAAAAGTGATCACATGAACAAATAGCATAAACACGAATTCACTGTAAACAAAAACACAAAGAACAATCACCACACAACATCACAAGTAGAACAACAATTTTCTCATGACAGTGACACTGATACGTCAGCCAAATGTCAAACAAGTTGGTTGCATCTCGACATCAAACATAGCTGAATCTTGATGCTATAATAAAGATGGCGTAAGGGAAACGAAGAAGAACGTGTATTGCACGATGCAAGGTGAGAAGTCCAAAAATTATAAAAGGTTATGCGGGTCGGTGAAAAAGGGTTCATTAAAATTATGGAAATTCATTATAAAAATGTTGTTTTTTTGGATGATTGCTTGGCGAAAGAATCGAAAACCAAGAGCCTTTTTGTTTCGAGAGATAACTGGAGTAAGCAACAATTGATACATAAAAAATAAGAGTGAAAAATAAAAAAAATAAGAGGATAACCCAAGAGTGGTGAATCAGGCTGTCTGGAACGATCAGAGTTCTGGAACGAGCAATAGAAAGAGACGAAGAGGGGAAACGTGGATATACAGGTTGTTGTGCCACTCTCCTATTTATACTTACAAGCTCCCTGTGTAACAAGTTTCATTTCAATAGTAGTACAATACCCCCTTCCTTCCAATGGTTACACACAGCCCGAAAGTCTCTAGCCAACCGGAGAGGGCTAGCCACATTCGTGCGCGCAGGTTGGCGCCCAATATTATCAAATGAAATTGTCTGCTAAATTGGGAGGTCGAGGAAGAGCAAGGGCAGAGGACGGCCAAAAGCGATGTGTCATTTATGATTGTAAAAAAAATTTGAAATATAGTGTCAAAAAAGAAGTATTTTTTTTATTTGCTCACGCGAACGTCACAATATATATATATATATATATATATATATATATATATATATATATATATATATATATATATATATATATATATATATATATATATATATATATTATATATATATTTATTTATTTATATATATATATATATATATATATATATATATATATATATATATATATATATATATATATATATATATATATATATATATATATATATATATATATATATATATATATATATATATATATATATATATATATGTATATATTGCATAAATATTGATATACGTGTTATTATCACAAAATCATAAAACAAATAAATTTTATTTATGTATTTTTATGTTTTATATTGGCAATAATATTTGATGCTTGCTGCACATATTATATAAATAAACATTATAATAAAAAAATAAATAAATTATATTGGCATATTTTTGTTTATTTTATTAAAGCATAAAAAACAATAACAATAATACAGCAGATGACAAAATACTAGACGATTTTAATTCACGGTGAATGAATTTTATAGCTGAGACTACAATGACCAATTGTAAGTAACACAATAAATTTTCGATAATTTGAAATATTTTTTGGATTTATTATTATGTATTGATTAATAAAAAAAACTCCAAATTAATATGTTTATTTTAATTAAAAATTTACTGACATTAAATTTATGACATTGTTATTTTATTTTGATTTTATTCAATTTTTTGCAGATCAATAAAGATATACGTTTATAATTGGGATGTAACTCTCACACATGGTATATAAGCTTTCGTGAGTAGTTATTACGACCTTGAGGGAGACCTTCTACATCGTATCTGGCAGTCTCATGTCGTAGAACGGACTCGGTGAGGTAGTTAAATCCGTACATGGGATGTAGCACAAACTTACTCATATACAAGCATGTATCTTGTATGTAGTATAAACCCAACCAATCGAAAGAGAACTTTCAAACCTATTCTAATTAATCTACTAAGCGCACTTCCATGTACAACTTACTTACTTTTAATCACCATATGAGTTTAAATTTCATAAAAGAATCAAATTTTTCCAACTACATAGCTTAAGAAGAATTAACTAGATTGATGCAGACATCCCTGAATTGGTTTTTCCAAAACAATATTAAATTAACTTCGAGCAAAAAAGGCGGTTAAATTAACTCCACATCAAATTACTTCCCAAATTTGTCCTTTGACAGACAATTTAATTTGGACATTAACGTTCGAGAATATTGGATTCAACTCGGTCCTGGAAGCATCTTCAAGAGTAACAAGTCCGATATAGTTGTTGATCAACGTCAAGAAAGAGAAGTTGTACTAAGTTATACTCCATTATTGACTTAGAAGAAAGCCTAGGAGATAATTTTGTTTTAGATACACTATTAATTGATGCCACGAACCGCCATAACAATGTCTTGATTAATGCTGTATACATATTTAAACGGAATGTACTTTCGGTTCTAGTGAATTCTTTATAGAAAATATAATACAGTTCTTATTAGCAGCTATTGTACAATACAATTGATCTAATTTGGTAATTTTTCGAACATAATTAGGTATTTTGTTAATTTTTTATAGTCAACAGAAACTTTTATGACCAATATATAGATGTGCAGGGTGTCGCGAAAGTTTTTTTTAAATTTTTTGTTTTTTTTTAAATTTTGTTTTTTTTGTAATTTTTTTAATGGATGATTAATTAAAGTATGGGCCGGCTCAAGATTCAGTGCAGCATAAGTCACGGATAGGAATCAAATGATGAAGTTGGGGTCATTTGTTATTCACTATATTCAGGTCTCGGAGCCAGAACAATGCCCCTTCCGCTCATTTTGATGACAGCTTTTGCAACAAAAATACTTGTCAGTAATCATCTTCGGTTAAAGTATTTTAGAAAGTACGAGGGATGCCTTTTATATTTCGGGATTTGGCAACCCTGGTGTTGCAATCTGTCAACTGACAGCTCTATCGTAAAGTTAGAAGTTTTTGAGGTTATACGTACTCAGAACGTTTTGACATACGAGCGCTATTGGTGATGTTTTTGAGCATTTCTTTCGGCCAATTGACACGAGCTTTTTTTTGAGCGATTGACAAATTGTGTGGGACCAACGCGAACAAATTTTTTTGACAGATAAATGTTTATGCAATATTGAGTGTATGCTGGTCCATACGGATAACATGAAAACATCATACAGTTGGTTTATACTTTTTACAACCACAAAGAACTAGCCATGGTATGATTATTCTAGTTGTTCCTTCTTACTTTTATACGTTTTGTCTCAAACATAGAGAATAACATAATTATCTCCCTATAATGGAACAATTACGAGTTTCATCTGTTATGTTTTCAATAAAAGTAATGAACAACTTTTCTCCATAAAAGGTAGTTTAAATCAATTTTTTACAATTTCAAATCGATATTACAACTAACAAAATGCCTAATTTTGTGCAAGGAATTACCAAATTAGATTAATTTTATTGTACAATAGTTAAAGAGAATTGTATTATATTTTCTTTAAAGCTTACAGAATTCACTAGAACTCAAACTACATCCGTTTCAATATGTATACAACATTAACCATGACTTTGTTATGGCGGTGCGTGGCATCTTATAGTGTATCTATAAAAAATTTATATCCTTGGAATTTCTCTAAGTCAATAATAATAGAGTACTTTTTAAGTACAATTCTTGTGACGTTGATTACCAACGATATCGGGGCTGTGTGTTACTTTTGAAAGATGCTTTTCAGGAGTCGTTTTGAATCCTTAAATATATCCTCAAACATATTTATACTCCACCACTGTCCAGGAATTTAAAGTTATTTGATGTGGTGTTAAATTTAACCGCCTTTTTTTGCTCTGCACGAAGTTAATTAAATATTTTTTTGGGAAAAACCAATGCAGGGATGTCTGAATCAAGTTAGATATTTATTCTTTAACTATATTCAGCTGTTCATAGCCGATAGTAGGTTCCCACACAAAAATATACATATAGATACACATAGACATCATCGGATGCTAGATCTAATAAACGACAACGTAATAGTCTACAAAAAATTATTCACATCATCATTTAAAGCAGTCAGAATAATCAGAGGAATAGACATAATAGCCAAATTTCAAATTATGATGCGAAACACCCAAATTAATGTATTTGATATGTGAGGAAATTTTACATACATAGAATGAAAGAAACAGACACAAAAATCGCTACCAATAATTTCGGTTGTAGAAACCTTTATTTAATGATTATACTTAGAAAAGGATTGAGGTATGCCGTCAAGTTAAGCTACAAAGTTACCAACGAATACGGCAAAGATTAAACGCAGATACAAAGAACTAGCATGTCAAGTATAGAAGGTGGTAAAAAAAGTTAAGTTAAGTTGTTGTGGCTGCTATCGCACACTTAAACCAATTTTGATCCGTTGTGATACCACTCTTTACGGCTATAGCTCCGAGTCTTTTCATAGAGCCATCTGCGCATTGCATAGCTCCATGTCAGGCCTATAGTACTGACATGGAAGATGGGTCGGCCCAAGGATTCTAAACACGACAGAGGATATGTTCTTTTTTCACCACCGATCGCACCGCCCAAACGATCGAAGGTGAAAACCCATTTTCATCCTGCCTCGAATCGGATTCGAACCCGGTACCTCCCGCTCCAACTGCCGCAGCTTTAACCACTGCGCCACCTGGGCGATTAAAGAAGGTGGTAAAAAATTATCGAAAGAAATATGCCAAAAGCATTTTCAGAGGCAATAGCCCAAATTATGCAAGCGCCGTACCAGTGCGTTAGGAAAGGCAAAATAACAAACATATCATAAAATGAATGATACTGGTTAAGTGTTACCAACGGATGAATCACAGTAAAAGAGATGGAATGAATATTCCGAAGAAGACGTTATCAACAGTACCGGAAATCTCTGAGCATCATAATAGCAATAAGCTAAAGAACAATAAGGTTCCTGCACCAGACAGTATAATCGTCTAAATATTCAAAATAGATTCATCTACAGCTGCAAGTACACGAACACCGATAATCCAAGAAGTTTGGAACTCTAGCAAAATACTAGAAAAATGGAAAGAAGTTTTACAGTTATAATCCCTAAGAAAGATGACCAACGCGATTGTAAAAATTCACGAGAAATACCTCTTTTCAAAACAGAAATAAAGATATCCACAATGCTCATCCCTGACAGAATTTCACCTACGATCAATTCAAAATCAAGAAGTTGCATTGATCACAGCAACTTAATCCATATTAAGGAGCCTAATGATATCGAAAAGATATTTCGTGAATACAGTGAAGCAATACAACTTCTTGACGTAACACAAGACCTGAGACGCCTTAAAAGAATTAAACCGCATGAGCTAGTCATCTAATAAATAAAGGTTCATTATTGGGAGCAGAATATTGATTTCTTTTTAACTTTGACACTCGCTTTACTTATTTGTATGAAGGAAATAGCTTTAGATTTTAAAACCAAGCTGCCGCAGCATATGTGATGTGAGTTTCCATCACATTCGGCAATGATTAAAATATCATTAGGGTTTATGTACTCTATAATTTATAGAAACTTTTAAATAGAATGATGAAGCTCCGAATCATGTAAAAAGTAAGCAGAAATAACCAGAAACGGTTTTTTTATTTTAACGACGACTATTTTAAGGTTCTTTCAAAACATTACATTTAGGAGTCTGTAATTCATGTTATTACTAACAAAAACACAGGTTCTAGGTCTCGATTACAAAAAAAACACAGACCTTACAGTTTTATTTTTAGAAATTTAATGTACATTATACATTTAAAACGCCAAATGAATACAGTTATTATAAATAAAATATATATTTTTATTCATATGTCAGTTTTACAATTTAATTGTACCATTACTAACTACTTTCCTATGGATGAATGTGGAGTAAATTTGGATTTGCACACGTTACACATTAAATCTCCTCATAATATTATATTGAATGAAATGTTATTTTAATTTTATCCAAGAGAATCAATAACCCCAAGAGAATCCCTGTTTATGGCATTTACAATCTCTACATAAAGAGAAGAAATCTTACTATCCATTAGTATGTTATTTATATTGTACTTTATGATCACCTCAATTCCAGTCATTTATTATTTCGAATACAACTCAGGTTTCACTACTCTTGCTAAATAATAGTTTTATGATTATTTTCCACATCATTTCATCTGGCAACAGTAATTTCAAATGTTTATTAGCACAGATAAATTGATATCGCTATTATAGATGCCATAATTATCGAACAAAAAATTTGTCAATAATGAAGTACACATTGACAATTTTTTTGTGTTTCAAATAAAGTTCACTGTCAATGAAGATAACGCTTTTCAATTATTATTTTAAGTTTCATACAGTCAAAATACAATTTTATTTTTTAATTTAAAATTTTAATTTTCAATTTGGATTTCTTTATTATAAAATAGTGCTTATAATATTAATTAAACTAAGTACTTTTGAGTTTAATTTTTAATTTGGGTGAAATAAAGTTTTTTCAAGGGCTTAGTTCAAAAATTCATCTCTAGGTCCCCCAGCGTGTTACCGCTGCTCTAAGGTGACTCCAAAAACGGGCTCCATTCCAATGAAGCAGAAGCATCATTTTCGCAAGAAAGGTGATCAGGGGTGGGATGTTGTACTATCACTTTCATTCGAATCGACTTTTAAAGACGAATCGAAAAAGTGATAAATGTTATGTTATAAAATTATCGAATTCAATGTGGCAACTTTTTTCGAATATAGAATCACAACAACAATTTAAATTTGACATTTAAATTTTATGACAACAAAGCGTCACTTAAAATTAGAAATTATGTATAAGTGTTGTTAAAAAACGAAAAAAATGAATATTGCTGTAGCCATAACTATAAGTTAAGTTGATAATGAGTCTGCAGAAGAAAGAGATAATCTTAACTATACCATAGAAAGACGATTTTTGAAAGATCAGTATAATTTGATGGATCTGTCAAATAAAAAGTGATTACGGATGGGCCAAAACTTCAAAAAATTCTGGATGTCCGCTGACCCAGACGATTATCTTTAAACTTCATATTTGGATTTATAATGGTCATAGCTATCAGAAAATTACAATGTCATATTGGTTACTCGGGGGTCCCTCCATAGCTTACAGTGAAAAAACTGATTTTTATGTATGGGCCAAAACTTCAAAAATTCAAGAGGTCCTCTGACCCAGACGATTATCTTCAAACTTCATATTCGGATGTAATATGGCCTAAGTCATCACCAAAAAAGCAGAATCGCATATTGGGCACTCGGGTCTCTCCATAGCGTTAACACAAAAATATTTAATTAGTATGAAAAAAATTAACAGATTTTTGTGAAACCTCAAATATATATTTATTAATATTTTGTCAATAATTACGGACAAATTCTGCTGGTGTCAAAAATGACAGCAGAAAAAATCTGTGTATCGACTGTAGTGCCTCTGGCGGAGAATAGAAAAAATATTTTTCCAGCTTGATTTTTTTCTGCTTCTTATACAGCATCTGCACAAATACTATCGCACCCCGCGAAAAAGAACACATTTTCGTAGACTGATGGAGAAACCATTCGATGAATGTGTAAATTGTATATTAAAAATTATTTTTTATTAAAATATTGTAAATGAATATATTTCTTGAATATATATGTATTTATTGAAATATTTTAGATATATTTTTACGGTCTACAAATCTTTATAATATATGGATATATGATTTGGACAACTATTTCACCTGAACTAAACTTAGTGATAGAAAAGTATCATGATCGCGAGTCGAATATATTACAACATACCAATTTTCGACTTTCTAGTCGAAATTCGAAATTACAACATCCCACTCCAGGACCCATATCACCCTTAACTTAAGTGTTCCCTGGTGTACTCATTACTAATACTTTATTTATGTCTGTCAGTTGTTTAATCGAA
Organism: Tipula lateralis; assembly: GCA_963932295.1. NCBI lineage: Eukaryota > Metazoa > Arthropoda > Insecta > Diptera > Tipulidae > Tipula > Tipula lateralis. The sequence goes on from OZ010737.1 coordinate 86,658,653, forward strand.
TTCGAACGATTGTAAATGATTGTAACGATTCTGTGACTGGAGTAACGGAAGTTAACTGAAATGGTGATTTATGAGATTTGGAGCGGTCGACTCTGGCCGACTAAAGCTCATGGTGTTGCGGTGGGTGTTTCTAAATCGTATATTCACCAATAGACAGTTGGAGGAATTGTCAGTAATTATCTATACATGATGATTTTTTTCATTTATAAGAATTCGTTTATTATTTGAAAAAAAAGTTATAGAAAATAAATAAAACTAATATTAAGTCATAATTAATTAGTCATAATTTTCTTTACAAGGATAGTCAATTATAATTATTTTATTTAAATATTTTATATTACGATTGAGTCTTGTAAATTTAGTAATTAACATTGCTTAATACGTATTTCATTAGTCGTATTAATCACATGATTATCCTTAGTTGCGTGTAATTCCACCTCAGATTTTGCGCTACAGTAGGTCTGCTGACCTTCTGGTCGCGGTTTGCTTCTTTGCTGCCTTCTTGTTGGAGTTTAACATTATTGATTAACATTAAGATTTCTAAAAGTCACTTGGATTGATTTCGCATCATTTAATTTAATTCGCCATTTCTTTGGCCAGTTACATATCACGTTGGTAGCCCTCTGTAATTGGAGTTGTTGATGTTATTTGCTGTAGCAAGTAGTGCCGTGTCATCGGCGAAACTCGCCAATTTTGCTTCTCGATTTGGTATATCTCTTGTATACATTAGATAAAGGATTGGTCCAAGAGCACTCTCTTGTCTCTCTTACTCATACCTTAATCGCAAGTTCCTCTCTCATATGTATGATTTTAAAATTTGCTACGGAAGATCTCGGTGAAGTTTGAATTTTAGTCTCTGGTGCCATACTTTGTTAAATTCTTGCGCTACATACAAACTGATATGTGGGGATGAGATTCTTCTCTTCGATTGGTTTTAATTTTTAAAGAACCTTTTAAAATAGTTTCAATAACGTTAGGAGCAAATAAATTTGCCTTTATAAAGCTTTATCATTCGGAAGTTTGTTCGGCTTTAGTATCATAACTTGCTTCTGCAACTTTCCATTGTCTTGGTACATGTCTTAGCAGAGCCATCTTTATTAGAGCCGTAATAATATGACGTATTTTTGTTGAGCTTTTTTTAGAGGAGGTACATTTTTCATTTTCCCATAAGAATCAATGTAAAAATCACATTTTTCGAAATAATTTTTATCAATACAAAATCATATATTTGATTTCTGTTTTTACAGTGTTAAGTAAATAAAATGTTGAAGTTAATCATATCTGAAAATCAGTTACCTAAATATCTCAATAATTTAATAAAACATAAATTAAAATTCAATATGAATTTACAATATTGAATGCACAGTAAAATATGTATATGTGATGTTGATTTTAAAGTTAAAGAAGATTTCAATAAGAGCAGTTAATTTTTTTAATCTAACCGCACACGTTTACTTTTATTTTGCAGCAAAATGTCCGTAGCTGTATTGAAATATATTTAGACATAAGAAATTACGTTTTTGCACATAAATAAAATTTAATAACTACAATAAACAATAATTTTAATTATATAATAAAAAAATGATTTTGCGCCTTTAGTGTTACCTACTAAAAACGAAACTAAAAAATAAATAAAAAAATTGTATGTCGATCTAAAAGCAAAAAAGAGTGTTCCATACGAACAGCACATTTTATTTTTATCTGACTGCATAATTTTCTTTTAATTTCGAATCAAAATAACCGTAACTTCTTTGAAATACATTTATATTCTAGAAATTATAAAAATAAAACATAATTATTGTTAAAAAAATAATTTTAATTATAAAATAATAAATTGATGGAATGTTTATAGGTGTACCCTATACTATAAAAAACAAACCAGAAACATGACATGGCGGAAAAGCTTTACAAGAGACATCTGACATTCATAATAAAATTAATTTATTTGTTTCACATATCATAATAATTATTAATTATAATTATTATATTCAATATAGATAAAAGTAAATCTATTTAAATTTAATTTATTCAGGGTAAAATGTTAAGTTTTAGTACTTTCGTTTTAGTACTTACGATCTTTCAATAGATGTCAGCTGGGCGTTATTTTTTTTATCCAAAAAGTCGTTAGATTTAAAAAAAAATTCTAATGGATTTGGTTTTACCAATTCAAGTTAACAAGTTAACGGTTAAATTTTATATGTAAGTATATATACATACATACATACTCGTATATATTTTTATAAAATCAAATTTTCCTCCAACTCGAAAAAAATGCTAACCTTAAAATTCTTACATATATAAGTTTCTTGACAAAACACACAATTTTATCAGCAAATACTCGATTTCATACGGATTTTAGAATATGTTAAAGTATTTTATCCTGTAAAATGTAATAACATTTATGATAAAATTTGATACAATATAATTCTACTGTACGATTCTAGTTTTAATTCCTATAGAATTATAGTGGGATTCTAGTAGTTTGACCGTTTTTAGATAAACGTTTAAGTAAATGAGTATATATTTTAAATCTAAATTAAATTTATTTATTTATTTTACATTAGTTTGGATTAATTTCGAAATTTTGAATTTTGATAATCAAAAAGTTTTTTGTCAAAAACAAAGTAGCTTTTTAGTAGTAGTTTTAATTTTTCCAAAGATGACTCTGTTGTCATTGATCGTACTCGATCGATATTTCATATTGCTCATGCGTATAAATGAGAATATTTTTTTTTCATATGATACGAGTATGTATGTATTTGTGCGTATACATATTAAAAGTTCTAATGCGATATTTGAATTTAATGATTTATTTATTTAATTATTTATATTATATTCAATTGATTTTATTCAAAAATATTTAAATGATATATTATATAAATAGTTTTTATATGATTTCAACATTAAAATGTTTATTTTGTCATACTTTTCATTGAAATATTTCATTTTAAAAAAATGTTTACTTTCCATATATTTTGTATGGGAATTTACGTTTTTTCCTCTATTTTACTTCCTCTAATTTAAGCTCAATTTTTAATATTTAGGCTCTGTAAAATTAAGATGGCTCTGGTCTTAGTCGAAATTTTGAATTAATTATATGCACCAATTTCCTCAACGCTATCTCTGGAAACACATTTATTATCTGACCCGTTATAAGATCATACCCTGGAGCATTACGCGCAATCAGATCAGATTATTCTTGATTTCCCAAATAATTAATTTCAAAGTTACAGGTGTAATTTTTATTTCATCCTGTTTATATATCGAAGTAACGTTTTTCTCTTCTGTTTGTTTGGGGTAAGGCTGGAATGTTTCTTCAAGGTGATTAACAAACATATCTGGTTTTTGTTTATCATTTCGAGCATAATTTTCTTTAAATTTTAATTGAAGGAACCCGAAGATAGGGCTTTTTAAGATTTTTAGTTGTTTTCCATAATGAATAATCAGTACCTTTTTGCCCAGTTAGAGTGCTAAGGTATTTTAATTTGTTACACAAATGGTTAAACATCTTATTTTCCGAATTTCGATATTTTTGTAACTTCTTTTATTTTTAAAAAGTTCTCTAACTTCTTCTGGATATCTAACTTTGCGCGTCATTTTCTGAATATAATTTGGAGTACTTTCCCACGCAACATTTACACGCAGTACTTTCCCACGCAAACTAGCTTATCTAGTTCGTTTCCTATTTGGTTCTGCAGACTAATTGTTTCTGTTAACTGTGTTTGGAAGAAATCCCAATTGGTCTTGTTGTGGCCCAATTCTGGTTATTCCCAGGGAAAAGGGGAAAGTTTTTATATGTAATTTCTTTTCAAATATATTTTTTCCGGCCTCCTGGCGAAAAAAGTTCGATATTAATATTTATAAATTGGGAATAATTTTTCATACCAAAATTGGAAGGTAAAATTATTCCCAATTTTACACTAGCTTCTCACCTTAGTATGCCAGAAAAAAATATTTTAATTGAAATAACATATAAAATCATTCCCCAATTCAATATTCCCCGGGAATTTCAAGAATGTTTTATTCATTTCTTTTGTTTATAATTTTATTTTATATTATTTATATTTTTAATCACCGATCAAGGGTTCCTTCTTTTTTTTATTGAAACTGTACCTACTCGCTCTCTTTGCATGTTAGAAATTGGCGGCTTTGGTTCCGTGTTTTTTTTATAGGTTGTATATTTCCTATTGTACCTGGTTTGCGTGATTTATCTCTCATTTTTTGTAATCCTACAGCAACTTCATACGCTCTGTAGTTGGCTGGATGCTGGCCTTTACAATATTTCGGGGAACTGTGCAGTCGTTCCCTGCATGTTTTCCTGCACATTTAACACACCTTACTTCACGGTGACAGTACTTTTTTGTATGATTATAATCTTTGCATTTTTTTTCTATTGAGGTTATCAGTCGAGTGACCTTTCTCGGTGTTTCTATTTTAACTCTGAGGTTAAGTATTGCCTTAATATTATAAATATTTTCTATTTGTTCTTGGTTGTCGAAAGTTAGCATGAAAGGTGGGAGATCTCTTCTTATGAATTCAATATTTCCCTCTCTGGTTTCTCGTCTCTCTTTTCTAATAATGTTGACTGCATCGATTTTTTTCAGGCCTTTATTTTGAAGTTCCTTAATAATTTCATCTTTTGAACAAGTTTTATAGAGACTTCTTGTCATTACTTTAATTGATCGATAGTTTTTATATTCGTAGGTATACCACTATCATCATAAATTTAATTTGTTGGTTAGAGCTTTGTAGTCTTCGGCTTCCGTTGTGTTTGTTTTCCAGATGTTATTCCTAGATGAGTGATATTACTTTGTAGTCATGTCGTACTACTTTTTTCATCAGTTTTTGAATACTGCCGTGATTTGTTATTCCTAGAATATTGATCGGAGGTGGAACCTGTTTCTTTTTTTCTGGGTCACGCACTTTTTGTGCAGTAATTGCATTGGCACTTTTGATTAGGGTTTGAATTGGCTCAATTTCTGGTGATGATTCAGCTTTTCTCTTGTTAAGGTTGGTTTCTTTACTTGGTTTCTTTATTGCTCTCTTGGATTTCTGTAGTATCCAGTTGGTTTTTCTTTCGAGGTCGTCTTCATCAATGTGGTATTCGTCTTGATCTGAGGCGAGTACTTGGTTGCTCTAACTAATGTTGAGATTCCTGTGCTGTTAGTTTTACTTATTGTTTCATTTAGCATAAAGTTTTCTTTCTTTAGTACGGCAACTACATTGGTCAGCATTGTTATCTCTGCATTGTTTGTAATATCTGTTAGGACACTGTAGGTGGCTTCAATAGTTGACTTATTAAATTCACATCGCAGTGTGGTGCTCTCTGGCGGTGGAGTTGGTGGTGTTATAAAAAGTGCCGTTCTTCTTCCACCAAAGGGCCATTAATTTATCGTTTTTTTCATACCAACAATTTAGGTAATTATCACTTTATAATGTACGCCACTACACTTTTATAATGAAATGCACACAACAATAAAGTTTTTTGTAGGCACATTAATATTTTAATAATTTGTCTTCACATTAATAATTTGTACTCATCGTTATAGCACATGGGAGTACTTCAAATTATTATCACACAAGCCTTAATTATTCATTTAATTATTTAGTCTACTAACTTGCCTATTTTGATCGTTTCACCAAAACTTACGAATCAACTCTCTCCCAATAATCGAGTTTTTTTTGCATCCCAAATTACCATCAAACAAAATCCCATACAATCCCACTATTATTAATAATATCAAGTTGGAAAAGCAAGAATAAGAAGATCAGAGAAGCTAGCTTCGTTATAAACATAGGGATGACCGAAACCCGAGAAATAGTCTCACTAATAGTATGGTTATGTGTAAAAAAAGATATTCTTATAAATGAATCTTGACCAAATGTAAAGGACGAATATCTTACGCGTGAAATGTGCATAGTACTTTCCCAGTTTGATTTTTAACGAGAAAGGCTACATTACCCACCATAGATTCTATTATAGCGAAAATGAGTTTGTCTGCTAGTTTGGCTGAAAATTTGTTAAACACATCACTTTGAACGAATGATCTTATAAACACTGACTGACCAGGAGTAAGGTATTCGGGTCCGAAGATTGTAACGTTTAGCTGTCTTATTATGAGCCACCTTCAGATAGTGGATTATTTGATCTCTAATAAGATTTAAACGATCGAGTTTAGACATTATTTGCACCTCATAAGCGTCAACTTCGGATAAAAGCTTACGCATTGCATAATCACATAATGTTTGCAATGTATGCAAAGCGACATAATGTTTTGGCTAAATACTAAATAACGTGGGGAATAACGAGTTGAATTGTGATCAACATTTTGCAAGGCGGCTGCTACTTCTTGTAAATGAATATCTCATTCGTGGTGACCACGACCTTCAATGTGAGAACGGGTAGCCGAAAGCAATGTCCGATTAACTCGTTTGGAAGCATTACTTTGTGGAGAGTAGAATGGAATTCGGATTATTCGAAACAAACTGCCAGTCATTGTCCGAAGTAACTACTTCATGAACCGAGAGTAATAGAAAAACTTTCAAGAAAATTGCACAACGAGGAGGCATACGCTTTTCTCATGAGTTTAACTAATATAAATTTCGAGAAGTGATCTAATACAATTACTGAACTCTACTAGAACTCCCATGATTCAAAGTTGTGTTCGGGTCGAAAAATCTACCCTTTTATTCATTCTGCATTATGAGCACTTAGAAATAAATTCTTTGACATGGACATACGAGGCCATTACAATTGTTGTTGCAACCTATCCAAAGTCTCAGCTACTAATGGTTTGATCCAAACGACCCAACAATTCATTGATAAAGGTCAGAGGTCAGAGCATACGCATCCTTGACGGACCTTATTCAATTCGCTCCACCAGATGAACACCACTGAAATGAACCTTTGTTTTATGGGTTTTGCGGTTCCGACATCAATAACATGTGTTAGTAAATATGTTTTACCAAGTCCTAATTTAGAACTTGAAGGGAGAGACTCCTTGATAGTATTAAGTTCATTATAAATCGCCTAGTAAGTGAATGAAATTTAGGTGATGTGGATCGATCAAAATTCTCGAGAGGGGTACTTAAGGAAGATAATCTAACTGTAACACCAACGATTTCCAGATAGAGCGACTGTTTCAGCGTAGGCACGATGCACAACAACATTCGGTAGGACTGGTTATTAAATTCAACGGTTGCATAAATATAACCGAAGATTCGTTGAAGTTGTCCACTAGTGGTATTTATATAAGCTGACTCGACGATACGAATCCAAAGCGACCAAAGACGGAACAGTCGGCCAGTAAGGTGATGGCGTCTGTCTATTGGGATGCGATAGGAATAATATTCATTGACTATCTTCAAAAAGAGTAACCACCATCAACAGTGACTATTACTGTGTACTTTAAAATTGATTTAAGGCTGAAATCACCATATTTGAATAAAGAGATTCATCATGGATCGTGTCAAAATTGAATTAATTAGGCTTCAAAATGCTTACCTTCGCACCTGATTCTCCAGCTTTAGCCCCAATGAAGTATGTGTCCAATTTAATACAATTGTATCCAAGTAGTAACCATGAACACACACCACTCCTCATGCTACTCCTTATTATTGTTATGAAATGTTTATATCAATTTATTCCTTGGATTTACAATAAAATACAACTACTGGGTTTACTCGTCATTGATCTACGGTTAATATTTGGAAGCTTTTCTGATCGTCAATAATTCCCAAGTATTGTTTGGTCTTTTGACAACCGCGATATGGTGCTTTCGCAAACTCTTATATTGTAATATTCATTCTTATAGGACTAAACTTCGGCAATCGCTATGCCATAATTAGTGATAATGTTTTCAATATATAGATTTTCACTACTAGAACATGGCCAATTTTCAATGATATAGAACATTGAACATTTCGAAGTATATTTTAGTTCACAAAAAAAATTTCGGATGGCAGCAATGCGAAATTCGAAGTCAAACTATTTGTTTTTGACTACATTTTTAATACACCGAAGTAGGTTGGGGTATTAATTGTTTTATATGATTGGTGATTTCGCAATCTTCGTTTAATAGATGTCTTCTCAAATTGTTCAATACAGTTAATGTCCTTAAACACTTCGAATAATAAATTTGTACTGCACTCATATATTTCAGACGTTATTTTTTGGGTAGTTATGATTTTAGAGACCAAATTAAAAAGATCATTGTTTACTTCATATTCTATGGCTTAGACGCCGTACCGCGTCTTAACTGAGACCTTATTCCTGATCTCGTTTTGCATTAAATTCCTGATCTCGTGATTGAATAAAGCTAATTTGCATTAAATTCCTGATCTCGTGATTGAATAAAACTCGGTAAGTGCCATCGACGTCGCGTTTTGGACCATATATCACACGCATGATTCTTCTCTCGAATGTTAGAAGCCATCTATCGTATTCATCCGTCAATTTCCAACTCTCACATCTATACATCACAACGGGTCTGATCAACACTCTGTACAGTTTCAGCTTATCCGTATTTGCAAGATATTTTGATTTTAGCAGTGGGCGTAAAGGATACAAAGTCCGATTGCCAGCGGCAAGGCGGATCTTGATATCCTCGCCCACACTGTTATCGTGAGTAATGAGAGATCCAAGATACTTGAATCTCATTACTCCCTCAAACGTGTGGTTACCACTACTGAAATCAATTGCGCCTTGGTCTCTAAAACCAGAGATTAGAAATTTTGTTTTGGACTCACTGATTTTGAGACCAACGGAAACTGAAAACTGTTTCAGTTGATCAAATATCTCTTTCACTCCGTTGCCATTTAATCAAACCACACAGATATCATATGCATAAGCAAGATGTTGATTGGATTGTCGGAATAAGATATTGTCCTGAGGTGTTGCACTTTTACGACGGATGTATTCCAACATGAAATTAAAAAGTATCGAGGACAGCGTTCTCCACTCAAATAAAAGTTCTCGATAGCCTGTTCACAGCTTTAACACAACATTGTGACTACGTTTCTGTCATTTTACAGAGATGTACATATTTTTCGGTATTCCTAAATATTCATGCGTATACCATAGCCTCTCGATTGATGGAGTTATATGCTAGCTTGAAATCTAGGAACACCTGGTGTACATCGCCAGATGTTTCGTAGCACTTGGGAAGAATCATGCGTAGTGAAAAATCTTGATCAGTGACTGACCGATTTGGACGAAATCCTCCTTGGTAGTCATCGACAATTTCCTTCGCCAGAGGGCTAATTCTTCCCAAGATTTTGTATGAGTTACTTATATGCTGTCCAAAGAAGATATCGCGGTATAGATAATTCTCGCATTTCAAGCGATCACCCTTGGGCATAACGCGGCCACTTTCCATTCTTCGGGCATAACTTCATTTCGCCATACCAATCGAATAAGGTCGAAAAGACAGTTCCACAAAGTCAGCCCTCCGAATATCAAGAGGTCTGAATTAATGCAATCAACTCCTGGTGAACGATTTTTCTTTAGTATCTGAATGGCCATTGTGAATTCCTTATAGGATGGATTCTCAATAAACATCGCTGCGGTCTGTATTTGAGGGTATTCAAATACAGCTTGTGATACATGTGGAATTTTAAGAAGGGCAGAAAAATGTTCACGCCATGTATCGAGTACCGCATCAACGTTGACACAGAGGTTTCCATCCTGGTCCCGAATGACGGTTGACCGAGATCTTAAGGTATGGTGCAATTCGGTGATTCCTTTAAAGAAACCACGCGAATTGTGCTCATTGCTGAGTTGTTGTACTCTTAAGACCTTAGCCTTCCACCATTCTCGCTTCTTCAGTCTACAAATGCGGTTATCTGTCCTCCTAGCGAGAACTGCTTTATTTTCCTTGCGATTGTAAATCGAGTCTGCGCTTCAATGTGCGCTATATTGCGTTGCTCAATAGCAAGACGACACTCCTCATCAAACCAATCATTTTTGGGTTTAGTTTTCACTTTACCGAGAGTGTGCTGGGCAGCATCGACAACCGAGGTTTTCAATACTTCCCAGACACTGTTCACATCATCAGATTGGTAACTAGGTCGTAAAATGCTATTGCTGACAAGATCTTGATATTTTCGTTATTTATATGTCATTTTTAATCATTTTAATTTGTGTATTGAGTTTAGCTGTGGTGGATAATTTCATGTGATTTTTGTTGTGTTTTTTTCTGTTTTTACGCCATTTATTGTTTATCGGTATAGTAAACCCAAAATGTCTTTCTCAAGACAAGAATCGATAAACATTTTGTCGCACGACTTGAACATTTTAAGTTCATTGCTTACAGCATATATCGCGAACCTCAGTTACTGTGAATCGTATTAGATTCTGAAAAGGATACTTCTCCAATCTTGTCGCTCAGATAAGGCTGAATGGCCACAGCACATTTGTCAACTTTCATCGAATGACACCTGCAGCAATTGACGAATTGCTATCAATTGTGGGCCCTTCAATACAGCGATTGCCTGTCGGAGAAGGGTCAGTAACTAAAGGTGAGCGGTTATCATTAACTATTCGGTAATTATTTTAATTATTATATTGCAATTGCTTTATCGAAAACTAATTGTATAACAAAATTTCTTTATGTTCTAGTGGAGACAGCATGATCTCAATTGGAAGATATGGTTATCGCTTGGGGAAAAGCACTACCTCTCAAATAATAAACGAAATTTGTACACTATTGTGGGAATTTTTAAAAAAACAGGTTTTCCCTAAGTTAAGCTGTGCAATGTGGAAGGATATTGCCAGAGATTTCGAGATTCAGTGAAATTTCCCAAATTATTTGTGAGCGATAAACGGCAAACATGTCATCATACAGGTAAATCTGTTAAATACGTATAAAGATAATATTTCGTTACTAATTAATATATTGTTATGTTTAGGCCTTTGGTAATTGTGGCTCGACCTATTTTAACTACAAACATAGCCACAGTCTCGTACTATTTGCAGTATCGGATGCAAACCACAAATTTACCATGGTGGAAATAGGAGTATGTTGGTGACAGCACTATTTTTAGAAATAGTATTTTTGGTATTATTATAGTATTATTATTCTCTGGAATAGTATTATTCTCTGGACATTCCCCACCTGCGATGCTATGGGATGGTCAAGAGTATCCTTTGCTTTTTGTTGGGGATAAGGCGTTTCCACTATTACCAAATTTAATGCGCCCTAATGCTTCGGTACTTCCCGAAGATAAAATCGTATTTAACTATCATTTATCTAGAACAAGAAAAGTAGTTGAAAATGCCTTTGGCGAACTTGCCAGTAGATGGCGAATATATCGACGCCATATTATAGCGAGCAAACCTACCGTGCTTGCAATAATAAAATCAATGGTGGTCTTGCATAACTGGCTACGTGAGAAGCGACTCGATGAGTACATGAGTGCTGATTTAGTCGACAGTTATGTTGGTACAACACATCGCCCAGGAAGATGGCGAGAAGAAGGTGGAAATGGAATGACACCAACACAACGGCTAGGATCCAATAATCCAAACCGACATGTAGTCGATATCAGAAACCAGTATAAAACATACTTCAAGGTTGTGGATATACTTACTTGGTAGAGTAGTTCATTATTTTAAATTATACTTATATACTTAAATTTAAATACTTTTTATTCTTATTATCACATTTTATCACAAAATATATCTAAAATTGAAATATAAAAATAATATTAATAATTGAATGAAATTTAAGGATTTTAATTCAACCACTTTTTTGTCAAATAAAATGTTGAATTCATTAGCGAATTCTGTTTGCTTTGCAAACTTTGGTCATTTTGAAAACGGTCGGTGAGGTTATCAACTAAAACTGAAAGCACAGTCACTGGTTTGTTTAATTCCATCAAAGCGTCCCTATTGGCTGCCATTTGGGTCATTGCATTGTTTATTAGTGATTCAAGAGTCCCTAAATTGCTTTCGACATCAATGTGAAATTTTCATAGTTCATCATATTGGAATGGGACTAGTTTTGTTTGAAAGGGCATTTCATAAGATACTTTTCACATAAGGGAAACTTTGGTGAAAACTATATGAGCTGCCAAACTTCGCAATTAAAGTAAATTTTAAAGTCGACTTCATGCTTGCCTTCGTTCGTTCGTTCGGACTATTTTTTTTGCGATATCATGCTTGATGGAAAAAGTAAATAACGATTTTGCTGCCATCTATAGGTAAATAATTTAAGTCATTGTAATTATTCGTGATGGTTGCCATTTTTCATAAATTTTGTCGATTATGTTTGGTGATTACTATAAAATTTTTATTTTATGGTTTATTTCATTTTAAAAACTATGAATGTGATTATTTGTGATATCTGTGATAAATATTATAATTTTATATTTGTGAATATTGGAGCGGATATAAATTTATTATAATTTATCATAACTGGTTAATAATGATAAAATAATGTTAAAATAAATTTTAATTATTTTATTTTTATTAAATTTGTTACTACAAAATTGTTTTTTTTATATATTGTTCTTCCCTCGACATAAAATGTTTGACATTACATTTGAAAGCATTTTATTTTAGTCTCTTTCATTTAAATATAATAGTATCTCTTTCTCGCCATGTGCGTTCCGACAAAAGATAAAGTTAAACCATCTTGATGAAAAAATGTCACAACAAAAAACACGTCATTTTCAACCAATGAATTGTTTAAAAAAAATGTCTGGACGAACGGACGGACGGACGAAGGCAAGCATGAAGTCAGCTTAAATGTACAAGTATTAATACTTTCATTATTAAATGTACCAAAATTTTTATTTTATGAAATAAATAATGTTTAGTTCGTAAAATTTAAGACTGTTAATTTTGAAATATATGTTCGAGAAATTATTTAAAATTTGTATAATTAAAAAAACTTATTTTCTAGCTCAAATTTTTCACAATATTTTGTGTTTTTTGTTATTAACAAATTTTTTACCTAATGTAGAAAATTTCAACAAATATGTATGTATTGTTAAATGTTTTACTTTTGTTTTGGGTCGGAAACTTCACATTCGTGAAATTTGACCATATTTCACCCTATATTAGGCTTGTTCTTGGTTGTAGTCTAACTAGTTTTTATGAGTTTCAGATTTGCGCTTTTATAAGGAAGCTACTCAAAATTAAAGAACCAAATTATTTATTTAAAAAGTTATTTTTTAGCAGGTCGCATTACGCCAATCTTCGATTGCTGCATGCTCGAAATTCTTCTAGTTCTTTAAACTCATCATTTTTTGTTAGAGGTATTTCTCTATGAAATTCGGTTCCATTCAGTATTAGAAGTTTGAGATTTGCCGATACATTAAAATCAAAATTTCTTGAATGGCGTGCTAGAATGACATTATAATTAGTATAAAGTTAATTGTTAAGATTATTTTATGTATTGTCTAATCCCTGCTGCTCATCCCTTTGTGAATGAGCTTGTACTCAAAATGATATGTGCGTTGACTTTTTGCAGTAAAAAATTTAAATGGTTTTTATGCCAAATGGGAGTAATAATTTTTTACATGTTACTTCCATATGCGATTTGCCTTCTTAACAAAATTATAAGCAATATATACAAATAAATAAACAGATATTATAGTTTAACCTATTTCTAAGTGGAAAAAGATTATTTCATGTAAACATACTTAAAAAAAAATTTTAACAGATTTTTGGATTCTTTAAATTCTGGAATTACTCAAATAAATAAAAACTACTCAAATTTTTAATACGAATTATTTTCGTGTTTGTGGACAATGTAAACCTCTCCACACCCTTAACAAAATTCGCGTTTTATAACATTTGTAAAATTTTAATTTCGTTCAAAATCAACATGTTACAATATTATATATACTTAATATTGACATTGATGGTAATTAAAAAAGTTGAGAACAATATTATTGTCAAAACATATTTCCAAAATCAAACTAAACCATTTACAGTAAAGATTGAATCAAAACCGATTGTGTCTTGTGGCAGGAGTTTTACCAAGAAGTGTACCACATAGTTTCAATTTGACCATAATTAATTATGGTCGCATTGATTTCAATCCTGTCACTTTTAACATCCAAAAAGTCTTATACCTACTTCATTTTATAATTTTATAAATGTCAAGATAAAAACACAATTTACACAATGGATTGTTCATCTCGAAATCAAATTTATTTAAAAAAAAACAAATTATTTTCATTTCGTTTGGTCCTTTGTTTGTTATTTGTTTCATAAAGCAACAAATAATATACAAAAACCATTGTATATAATATTGTTGTTTGGGATTTGTTTGTCTGGTTTACTTCCGATTAATATTTTTTGTTTTGTGTAAAAATCAAAATGAAAGCTTTTATTTGTAAAGTATATATGGGTGAGTGCTTTTAACAATATTAACTTTATAAGTTATTATTATTTGTTATTTCGAATTGAAGTATATAGGGATTTTTTATCGTGTGGTCATCCATATCCATATATGAAAATACATATGTGTCCTTATAGCATATGTGTGATCGAAATATTGTCACATTGTTCCTTATATTAATTTAAGTAATTGAGTGGAACTAATATGCATATTTTAATGTCACCCGGTAAATTCCCAGATTTATAATTTTCTTTTGAGAAGATTTTTCACTATCTAGTGTATGGTTTTTATTTATTTCGTTTTCGTACCTTAAAATATATTTTACATAAATACGACGACCCATGTCGTTTGTATGTCTTATTACTTACAATTTTATAGATCTAGTACATCCATACTCACAATACATAAAGTTCTTCTCATTTCGTTGAAAAAGAAAAATGTATACTAAAATTAAGATGTGGAAAATAAAAACAAAATTATGCTTCCTTTGCATAATTTTTATGTTTTTTTTTGTGTCTGTTTCTTTATTTTGCCTTGTAATTAAAAATATAGTTAAGTTTAAATTAAAATATGAATTATTATTTAGAAAATTGTTTGGTGGTAATAGTGCGGTTTGTATACATAGATAAATATTCTTATCAAATTACACTTACTATGATATAGTACCAACTTAGCAATAAAACCTAATTCTCGAGATAAATTTAAATTAGGGTGTGTGTGTTTAGTAAATGGTTTGATAAGATGCACAAAAATAAGATCCTCAATTGGCCTGGTACATTAAAACTTTAAACAAACGATTTCATTTCTTCAACTGTATAATTATAAACACAAACATTTATTTAACAATTTTAATATTTCTTGAAGAAACATAATAAATAGAACCGAGAAAAATACCAACAACAACAAAAAATGGTAGATCCTTAGGGCTATGATTTTATACTGTAATAAATCTGTTAAAAACTATTTTTCTTTTTTTTAGTGTAGTTTTTTTTCGTAAAAATTCGAGTAAAATATAAAAGGAAGAGAAGGAAAAGTAGAGCTTCTACTTTTGTGTTAAACTTTTTTTTTAGTTAGATTTTCCTTCCACAGGAAATGTACATACATAAATATGTAACTAAACCGAAAAGAAAATCTTTTAACTCTCGTCATAATCATAATAATAATTTTTTGAAAAGATAAAAAGATTTAAGATGATAACGAAAGATTAAATAATGGTTTTTTGTTTGTTATTCGTGTATATGTGTATGCGATAGTTTTGACTATTCACATTTTGATTTAATATTGTTAACATAAATTTAATAAATAATAAACTTTTATTATGCATTTTAGTTAAATGTATGAATTTTTGTGTTACCACCAAATGATTCGAAATAATAGATGTTAGATTTGATAGGAAACTATAGCAAAAGCTCAACTTTCCGTTGGATTGGAACACTAACGTTAGCAATTATACAAAAGCACTTATACCAATGTTTTGAAGAAATAGTAAAAGGGTTATTATACAGGTTTCTTAAAATATTTATTCATTACAATAATACTGTAACGATTATAACTAATAGTTAAAGCCCGGATCGCATAGGCATTTTTAATAACAGAAAGCATATTCATTTAGACTATATAAAATATGCATTTTTAGTTTATTGTAATTCGAAACTTACTGTTTAATATTTATGCATATCCAGAATTAGGAATGGTTGTTAAGAATTTCACATTTGTCGATAAAATTTTAATGTTTAAGAAATACATTGTAAAAATTTATTCCAAAATGAAAAATATTTTTTATTTAAGAACTAAGTTATTTTTAATTATATGAGAATAAAACAATCTCTTAAAATTATTTTAAAATAGTTCAATAACAAATGTTTAATTCTAATAAAAGTTGAAATTGAAAATTTGGAGATTTAAAGTATACTTCGTAAATTTATTTTTGTGAGATCTTATTCAACAAATAAATTATTTGTTATTTGAAATATTTATATTTTTAAAATAACCAAAACCCTATTTCATTTCATTTTAAAATAAATTTAGGAAAATTAAAAATGACCAACAATCGTGGAAAATATGAGTGAGATTTGTTGTTTGTGGAAATAATTTCAAAGCAAAATTTTACTGTATAATTAAATAATTTCAATATCTTTATTTGTCAGATTTAATTTAATGAGACAGATAATACATAATAATATTTTTTTTATCATAATTTAAACACTTTCAGTTGAACAATTACATTAATTATAGCTTTTTTTATTACTATCGAATCTCTAGATCTATTTTGGGGCTCAAGGCACTCCCAACATGTTCGCGGTTCGCTTATTTACGTCTTTGCTTTTACGCCATTACAGCCGAATCGAGGATGTACGGCTATAGATCCGATTTTCCTAACCATCTGCACATTGCATAGCTCCATGGCAGCCTATAGTGCTGACATGGGAGATGGGTCGGCCCATGAGTTCTGCACTCCAACAGGTCATAGTTGTGTTCCTTCACCCCACAGATCGTAATCGCATGGTAAAAAATCGCATCCTGCCCCTATCGGGATTCGAACCCGGTACCTCCCGATCCAACTGCCGCAGCTTTAACTACTGCGCCACCTGGGCGGTCTAATTATAGTTTGAAAATATCATATTTGCCACATTAATTTTTAAAAGTTTAATTTTAACTGTCTTAATGTTATATCTTATTCGTATTTTGTAAATGATGTGAAATATATATACCAATATATCTGTTTCATACTGTTTTCTTTTTTTAAGTTAATCAAAGAATTCTTAATGACACTTAGTTGGTAGCATTTTAATTCAAAATCGGGACTTAACTAATAAGCAAAATTGTTAAAGGTGCTTTTACATATCTTGTACATCCATTTTGCCAATGTCCGTGGACTCGTGACTAATGAAAATTGCGCACATCAACATCTCAAATCACTCAGACCCGACATATTAGTGCTAACGGAAACAAAAGTATCTCCTAACATCTACGAGAGTGAATTCTACTCCAAGCGCTACCAGTTCGAACAAGCATTCGAGTTGCAACGTGGAGTGTGCATATTCATTAAAGACCACATACCGTACGCTCGACATCAGAAGTACAAAATTTTTTCAAAGACCGCTCAAACTATTGTACTTAAAATATCCCATCCTAATAAAATCCTTTATTTAATTGGTTTATATAGACCCCCCAATCAAACGGAACTATGAACTTCTTCGAGGTTTTGTCAGACAAATGTGATGACATTCGCAATCAACATCCGTACTACGAATTAATTATGGTTGGTGACTTTAATGCCCACCATGAAGAATGGTTGAATCACCAAAATACGAACTGTGCTGGGTGTCAAACGGTGTGGCTTGATGTTTCGCATGACCTTACGTAGATTGTTAGTGATTCTACATTTGAATGTCAAAATTCTTTAAGCAGTCATATTCTCGATCTTTGTCTTACAACAATTCCGCATTCCATGGAAGCGCGTGTCGAGGCTGGAACTGGAAATTCCGACCACAACCTGATAACAGTAAAAATATCTATCGCAACACCACCAGAATTTAGACAGCAGTCAAGACTTCTATGGCATTTTAACGAGACTGACAATGATGGGTTACCGTCATTTTTCAACATTTCCCGTGGGAGAGCCATTGTTTATATAAAAATCAAATAGACGACGCCGTTTCCAATTTCACCGAAACCGTTCTACATGGAATGAATAAATATATATCATCATACTTTTCCAATCCCAATCCTAATTTTAAAATCTTTAATTGAAATATTAAAATCCTAATTTTAAAATCTTTAACAGAAATTGTCTTCAGGAACTTGAGGGCAATGGACATAAATAAGGCCACCGGACCTGACGGAATTCCTGTTCGAATATTGAAGGAGTTTGCCAGTGACTTGGCTCCAAAATTAACTAAAATTTTTCTCCTTCCTTATAAGCAAGGAAAATACCCGAACGCCTGGAAGAGTGCTATGGTGCAACCGTTTCTTAAACGTGGTTGTGATAAAACTGACCCTTCAAACTACCGGCCAATATAAATTGTGTCAGCACTGGCTAAAAATTTTGAGAAATGCATTAACCAACAACTGGTGAATTATCTTGAGATCATTACAATAATTTCAGATAAACAATATGGCCACGAAAACCGCTTCACAACCGATATCTTGACGTTTGTAACGAACAAATGGAATCTCGCCTTTGAGCAACACGGAGAACCCTTTGCAATCGCCTTGGATATATCCAAGGCTTTTGACAAGGTTTGGCATGAGAATCTCATTTATAAACTTGTGGCATACGGCTTGGATTCGATGATCATCAAGTGGATGAAAAGCTTTCTCAAAGACCGAAAGATCAACGTTGTGCTAAATGGGAGATCATCAACGACACACTCCCCAAATGCCGGAGTCCCTCAAGGATCAGTTTTGTCACCAAATTTGTGTTTGTTATACATAAATGACTTGTAAGATAGCACTGTAAACCCTATCCACAGTTTTGCTGGAAGTTGTCACTTCGCTTGGTTCCTCAATAGATGCAGACGGTTTTTTAAAATCGCATCAGGTTCTCCCAATATTTAAAACCTTTATTAGACCGTGTATAGAATATTGCTGTCAGGTTTGGCGAGGAGCAAATGGCACTACTCTCCAGTTGCTGGATAGAGTTCAGCGGCGTGCCATCCGAATAATACAAAACCCCATACTTACGAAAGATCTAGACAGTACAACACCGCAGAGATGTTGCAGAACTCTGCGTGTTCTATAGATTAATAAATGGTAAATGCTCTGCAGAATTAAAGGAGAAAATACCACCATATGTTATGCCAGGACGGGTAACACGAGGAACGGTTTATGCGCATAGGTTTACGGTGAAGCTGCCGAAACCTCGAACTGAAGATGCAAACCGCGAATTTATTTATCGAACATCCAGGAAGTGGAATTCGTTGACTGGTTTTCAATTTCCGTTAAAGTATAAAATGCACATGTTTAAGGCACCTATCAACCTTTACTTGAAGGATGGCGCGTTGGGTGCAGGAGCTCAGACAGTTAAAAGGAGCTAGGAATGTCTACAAGTCCGCCCTGTACCCAATTAAAATAAAACGTAAAAAAAGCATTGTATAAGTGGTCAAGAGAGAACCAGATTCAAATTCAACCGGACGCAATCCAAAATGTGTTAATCGTTCATCTGACTGTAAACCATATTTATAATAAATGTATCATTATTATAGTATATTACGATTATTCCTTTTTTTTATTGGTCTCAAGGTAAACCGCACTTTTTTCGTGGTTCGCTTATTTACGTTTTACCGAAAATCGCACCTATTTAACTAGAAAAGTTAGCACAGGGATAACTGGCTTGACCGCCACAAGCCAGTTATCCCTGTGGTAACTTAACTGACACCTCTTACTAAAAACACTTTAATGCCAAAAGGATCGATAGGCCATGCTTATAGTTATACATCTACGATTTGGCCATTACAGCCAAATCGTTGACGTATAGCTAGGTGCGATTTACGTAGAAACATCTGCATATTGCATAGCTAGCTCTATGCCAAACTTTAGTACTGAAAATGAGTCGAAATCTACGCTCCAACAAAAATTTATTAAAACATTTATAATTAATTATTTAACGTATTTCGTTGCAAATTCTAAAAATGAAGTGTTATACCAATCTTAAAACACAAAACTTAATTCCAAAAACAAATTCAAAAGTCTTTTTTATTTAACCAAAAATTGAATTCCAATTATAGTTCCTGTGTCAAATAAAATTATGGTTTTATATCATACAAAATAATCTAACAAATAAAGAAATATTGTAAATAAGACACCGACTTATCAGATTTTACTTACTTACGTACGCCTCGGAATCGGTCATATTAAACCGGCTCAAGCTCAAGGAATCGGGAGTCGGAAATCCGAAAGAAGGTAAGTCTTGGACGACGCTATAGAGATAACATTAATCTTGCCAGACTCAACCGAAACTTAATTGATATAAACAAAAAAAATCAATTTCTATAGTTTTTTGTTCACTTTGATGAATTAACAAAAGATATACCTATACAATTTACACTGTTGAAATTCATATTTAAAGTTTCCCTTATGTGTGACATATTTCACATTTTCAATCAAATAAAATATTTATTGATATTTAATATATAAAAATAAATAATTCCACTTTAAGAAATATTTATGAATTAATATATCAAATATTTTATTTGATTGCACAATTAACAATTCTCAAAATTATTAAATAATTTTTAACTAATCGATCGATTTTTATTTTACTACGCCAAACCTTAAATTAAAATTATACTATAATAAAAAAATAAGAAAACAATTCCTTAACTAAAATAAAAGTATACAAATTTCAAAATAACTTAACTTTATATGATAATGTAATGACAGCCAGTAGGTTAACGATCATCGACAGCCTGATTGCTATACCGCAAGGTGTATTTGCGTAAAATAATATGTGCATTACAATTGCCATGTCTTGCCATGATATTTAATTGATGCATGATTTGAAATAGCAGTGTAATATTACACAGCAAATGCAAAATAGGAACATAATTTGATCAGTTTTAGTACCATGATTAATTATCCTTAAAACCCATAGTTAATTGCGACATACTTTTACTTTTCGGAAAATGTGGTTGGATCGCTTCAATCGATATTTCAAATTATTTTTAAATTTACTGTTTTGTGACGTGTGCTCCAGAAAATTAAAAGAAAATATTGGTAGTAGTACGCTTTTTAAAATTCTTAATTATAAAATAAAATTCTTTTCATACAAAAATTTAATTTAAGGTATGAAAAATATTGGATATCAAACAAGAATCGTTCACGTATTCGACGAAAAGAGCGACAGTAGTAGTTCACATTCACCGTCAGACGCAAAATTGTATTAATGATCATAAAATTAATTTTTAGAACAATATTTGTTTTATCGTCAAGACAAAGAGCTAATGCCTCTATGTTAGATAAAGTATTCACAGAAAAGCATGTTTTTTTTCAAACCAACTGACGTCATATATATATATATATATATATATATATATATATATATATATATATATATATATATATATATATATATATATATATATATATATATATATATATATATATATATATATATATATATATATATATATATATATATATATATATATATATATATATATATATATATATATATATATTTATATATATGTAATAAACAATTATCTATGGCTTAGAGGCGATAACAACATCATCGGTAGAATAGAAGTCCTTCACTATCTACTAAAACTTGATCAGTGTATTATCATGGTTCAAAATTGTCATTATCTTTTGAAGTGAATGGATCTGATTAAAATACTCATGGTGCTGGTTAGTAAAATTTACGCTCAAGTAACAGCGTTCGATGGAAACAATTGACTTTCATTACAGCTGATGTATTCAATGTTAAAGCCATTTACTTTAGTTTTTATATAAGAGTCGTAAATTGACTGAATTACATCATTTACACGTTTTCTTGCTTCCTTTATAATTCGAAACGTTAAGCACTATATTCGGATGTAAAAATGATTGCGATTGGGCCTGTTCAGACGAGTATTTACTACATCGCATCACTTCTTCTTTCCTTACCGCTTTACCTACAAACTAATTTTGGAGTGGGGATATTTCTGTTGTTTTTTTTCCACAAAATTTTTTACTGCAGCACTATTTGTTATACACTAATACAATGAAAAATCAATATAAACATTTTTAGGGTCAGATTTTTTTTTGTTTTTTTCTTGGTTTATTCGATTTTTACTATTTGATATGTAAACATCAAAATAAATTTTTTAAAGAGAGCAAAATTAAAAAAAATTAATTACTGAAAAAATAAATTGTAATAACACGAAAATTGTAACTGAATAATTTTATGATTATTTTATTTGTGTGGTAAAATTTTAAATTTGAATGGCAGCTGTTTTATAAATACTAAAAATGTCGGAAAATCTAAATTCGTCAAGTTTAGAAAATTTAAATAACAATCCGTCGTCGGACACATGGAGCAGACAACATTCTCTGATACTGATACAGGCACTTCGAAATTTACCTTGTCTTTACAACCCGTTGGACCCTCATTTCCTGAACAAATCAAAGCGCAGTGAAAAATTACAATTAATCCTTGATGAATTAAAAAAATTTAAAAAAAATGTATCATTGCAATGCATAAAAAACAAAATCAGAACACTACAAAGTCAAATCTCAAGAGAAAAATCAAAAGTAGTTACTTCGAAAGTCAGTGGAGCAAGTGCTGATGAAATATACATACCCAAATTATGGTGTTATAAGGAATTGTCGTTTTTGCTTCATCGCAATGACTGTGAACCAAGTACCTCAAATATTGATTTGGTAAATTTACCTACCATAGGTTTTTCGAAAATTTGTGTTTTAATGAGGGTTTTTATTTTCAGATTGGAGAAGGTGAAATTGAAACCACCGAAGAAGCTAGTGAAAATGAAACACCAAAAGTAAATTTTATATTTCAATTATTTTATTTAAGACATTCTTATGAATTATTACATCACTCCCTCATTATTAAAATATTCTGAAAAACCTTTTCTTACAATTTCGCCAGTTCTGGTATTTTTTGGGTTTAAACGCCCATCTCCCAACTGCGTAGACATGCTATTTTGATTTTCATTGATATTTTCTTCGCTGTACCATCGACTTCTAGTGATCAAAAAATTGTGCAGTGTGCAACAACATTTTACAATTAGTTTGACTTTATCTTGATGAAGTTTGATGGGTTTCTGAAAAATCTGAAACTTATTGCTCATCATTCCAAAGGTACGTTCAATTGACTGCCGAGCTCGACTTAACCAGCGGTTATATGTTTTCTTCTATGGTCGTAAAAGGATAAGGTGTCAACATATTTTGAGACAGTGGGAAGGCATTATCTGCAACAAAGACATAAGGCAATAACCTTGAACCACCAATTATGGCTTTTGGTGGCAAATATTTTTCTGGCTGTTGCAATATATACATAAATTTCGACCTGTGTAAGACACCACCATCGCTGATCCTGCCATTACACTCCACGTCAATACATATAAATTTGCCGTGTGCATCCGCAAGGCCAAGTAGCACAATGCTATGAGACCCTTTGTAATTATATAATAGAAGAGTGTCTTCTTTTTTTGATGGTTGAAAAGTTATGTGCTTGCCATCTAGAGCACCTAAGCAATGCGGAAATTGCCATTTCTCCTCCTACTCATTCGCTACTTTTAGCCACTCTTCTTTGGTTGTCGGAAACTGAAAAAAAAATTGGTTTAGTTTAACTTTTATAAAATTTTAAATGAATGTAAAACAATTAATGATTATATTTTCAGAAAAGAAAGACCAAAGTTCAAGATGAACTGAGAGCCGAGGCCATTAAAATGATTGCACAGTCAAAAAATATTTTGGAACAGCGACGAAAACAACCGTTGACAAAAGAAGAGTTTTGTCGATATATTTGTAGCGAATTAAAGCGTTTAAGACTAGAACGGAGTTTTCAAGAAGTAAAATCCAGAATTATTGAACTAGTGAGCTCGAAAATATTAGAGGAGCAAGACAAAATTTAGACATTTTAGACAAAATTTCGCCAAGTTTAACCGAAAGGGGTAAATATAAATACCAAAGCCATCAAATCTCAACTTCAACAGAATCTTCCTCCATTTCTCCTTTACCATTCCCTGCACAACCCAAACCTTTCCAATATTCTACGCCGGAAGAAGATTTTTACAACTCCCAAACTTTTGTATCTATGCCATTTCCCTCTAACATAAATAGAAATAAAAACCTATTCGAACATTCATCTATACAGAAGAAAATTCATACGACCACTCCCAAAAATGCACATCTTTCCCATCCTACTTCAAAATAATTAAAGCAAAACAAACCATTCCTGAAAAACCACCTCAAAGATCATTATCCTTTCTTCCAGAATCCTATTCATCACCAATTAATTCACCATTAATTCCAGAAATCAAAACAAAACAACAGCCAACCATTTTTGAACATTCTTCCCAAACATCAACATCTATTTCATCCTACTTTAAAATAAATGAACCAAAAAAAACATTTCCGAAGAACCACCTCAAAGATCACTATCCTTCCTTCCAGAATACTATCCATCACCAAATAATTCACCATTAATTCCAGAAACACATTTTTCTGCAATTCTAACTTTGCATAAAATTAAACCATGTAAAATTGAAATTATAGATAACAGAATTATAAAACAAGCTGATCCGCAAAAACCGTCAACATCGAAAGATATTTTGCAAATGGCGATAGAAGTTATCGACGACTTTGAAATTTAAAAATAATATGACTAATAAATTTAACTTTATATTTATATAAATTTATTGTTTAAATTACCTTTAAAAATTGATATTTTAAATGTTTCACTATGGCCTCACACACCTCTAGGATTGCTGTTGATAGAAAAGATTTCGACAATTTACTATTATAGTCTAATTCCATAAAGTTTTCTCCTGTAGCGAGAAATCTAAGTGTAACTGCTAATTTTTCCTTTGCCGGTATAGCATTCCTCATGACAGTATCCTGCTTTTCTATATCCGGTCTGATTATCGCCAAAATAAAATTAAAATCTTCTTCGTCCATTCTTATGAAATTTTTAACATCTGTCTTATACGGAGTTAGTTCTTGCATAAGGCTTTGAGTGTTACCAACTGTTTGTCTGGTCTTTCGATACGGCTTAACCCAACACCTTTTTCTTTTAGTTTCCTCTGTTTCATCAATTTCATCAGCTAGTAATAAACAAGCGGCAGCTGATAGTTGGTAAGCCATTACTCGATCATCATCGTCATCATCATCTCTCAAAAATGCAGCATCATCATCATTCGACAGATATGCCACATCATTATCAGCAAAAGCTTGCTTATGGGATGCACTCGCACCTGGTGTTTCAAAATGATAACTCATCACTTTTTTTATAATATTATATGTCTAATATTTTTATTAATTTATGTATTTGCAAAAAAAAAAATTCAAAATATTATTTGGTTTAGAACCTTTCACTTCGAAACATCAAAATAAAATGAAAATAATTTAACACATACATCTATAAAATACAAATGGTGTCGATATTTTTATGTTTGCGTCTAAACGCGAAATGTGTGTAATGTTGCGATGTAGTACATACTCGTCTGAACAGGCCCATTCTAATTCTCACGATGCACGACAATTGTATAGATTACTATGGTCGTTTTTAATAAAGAACTTGCAATCGGTAAGATTGTGTAACCCTTAATATCCCGATTTGATTTCGTTTCCAAAACTGCATTGTTTTTGTTATTTCAAAACTTTCATTAGCACCATCAGTTAGTGTTTATAACTTCTACTGTGTAGTTAATCGTTGACGTTTGATTTATGACTGGCTGACAAACGAGAGATGTACTTTTTCTTCTCTACCCAAGAGCACGGTTTTAATAATTAGCGATATCTAAAAAATGCTCGATCAGGATTCGATTTTGGTACATGCCGCTCCAATTGCCGCATCTTTTTTTCACTGTGCCATTTGAACGGTTACTTCATATTGATCCCCAAGTACTTTTCAGTCACTTCGTCGGATCCATCTAATAAGTATCGGAGTGTTTTAGAACAACTATTCTTGTATATGTACAGGATTCTTCTATGAACTGGTTAGAAGGTAGTATGCCACATGTTGGTCTTTATAGTATGTAGCTTTGATCTTTTCCAAAGCTGCATTATAGTTAGCTGTGACTCCTATGGTAATTAGTGAATATTGTTCTGCTTGTAAGAGGCATCTCAAGTAAGGTTATTTGTGCACCTATAAAATCTGGGTTGTTATGGATCGATATTATATTTTTTTGAAAGCAAATTTTATTTATACATTTACAGTAATTTTGTAACTGTACATCTCATTTTGAGCTTATAAGCTCATTCGTATGGAGCAATTGTAATAAAATATATTAAAATATTTAGTTATCTATAGGATTTATTCCCAAATCTTATTGTAACACCAGCCAATTCTATCGATTTTTGAATCACTGTTACGTCACAGGTACTTTTTAATTTTTCTATTCATATACGATGACATTATAGCACATTTTTAGGTCGTTGTGTGGATGGGAGCTATGGAGCAGCACATGATCGTACACGAATACAATTTTTATGTCTGGAGTGTTGCTACTGCAGATTAAATTATTGAGTACAATGTAATTAAGCGACGTGATGATGGTGTAGCTTTTTGAAGCAGCTGTAAATTAGGTATAAATTTACATTATGATGCTGCACCTACAGGATTCGAAGAGTCCTTAAGTTGAATTATAACAAAACAATTAATTTTGAATTTTTTTTCGAAAAAAATTAACTTTAACCAGATAAGAAAGTCAAAGCCAATACCTCGAACAAATCACGCAATGGAATAAAGATGGGATATTGATACAAACTTCATTTTCACGTTCATTTTATATACATTTTTGTTGAAGAAAATTGTTTTGATTTAATGTTAAATCGACCTTCGAGAAATAATTATGATGTGCAATGATCTTTAAAAAAAAATTTCAAGAGTTGAAACTTCTTCCATAAGCACTATTTTCCGCCATTTTATAAATATTAATCCCATTACTATCAATATTCACTTTCAATTCTGGTTAACGCCAAATCTTACCATAAGAGTAATCGTAGTAAATTGACAGTTTTTATTGTGCTAGTTTTAGACTTGACTCCAATATGTGCAGTAACGCTATTCATTAACTTGGACATTAATATAATTCGAACGTGTACTTACCATAGCTAATATATTGATCTTTAAAATTACAACAAAACACATTAATTTATTACGAGCATGGTATTCTGCTGTTGAGTTTTGTAGTACATACAGACATTTTCTATTTTTAATCATTTTCCAGAACATCGTACATCGTGTATTCTCTAATATGATTTTATCGTATAATGCGATTGACAATGTAATTAAAAAAATGTTAATATATTCCAGATTTTTGTTGCTTTCTAGGTTACCTATATATTCCGGTCTGTTCTACTCGTCCCTATCAGCTATATAGTCTTATTTATTGATTTTTTGATATTCTGACTAGATGATAACATTATAAATTTTCAACCATGATTTTACTACATTCATCTATAGCTTGATAATCACATCGTACAGTTGATGTAATAATGAGGTAATATTGTACATGACTTTCGAACGAATATGACATTCCATTTAGTAACATATTTATTGTTGTTATATATTAAGTATGTAATTTATACATTATGAAGCCAACTATGAATCGTGATATCATGCCAGTACTATACGTGAATCTATATTAAAATCGGATTTTTTAATTAGACAAACATTATCATCGTCATCTTTATATAGATTTTCAAAATACTGTCTATCGGGTAAATAAAATAGTTGAATTTGTGTTTACTCTTTTGAGTCCAAGTTGGATTTTGTCGTAGATGGACAAATATTTCAACTCTAATATCTACTTTAAAATTAAATCAAATCCTTTATGGATCTAGAGAGAGGGAGTAGTGTGCCGTATAGAATGTGATAGATGAAATTAAATCTACTTTCTGTTCTATTTATATTTTAAATTTCATCTTTATTTTTTGTATGTTAAATTTATTTAAATTAGAATCATGATTTTGCATAAAATTTATGATTTTTTTTTTTGTTTTATATTTTCCATATACATAGCAATTTTGTTGCTATTTTTGTGTGAACGCTATCTTTAAAATAGCAACAAAAATAGATTTACGTTTTTATTTAAACTTTTTTATTTTTAAAAAAATACATATAATTTTATGATTTATTGATCAATTTAAATATTGACAGTATAATCACTTTGCAAATAGAATTTTTTCATTGTATGTAGAGAGTGCAGATGGAAAAACCCCAAATGGCATGAAGCAAAATTATATTTATGTCAAAACGTTTTGTGTGACATTTGATCAAATGGAGGATTTGATTTTATATGATTAATGGTTGTGCAGTTAGGTAAAGTTTTTGCTAGGATTAGCTTTGATATATGGTTACGAAACTATGCGATAAGGCTAGAGCATCGCTTGCCCACCAAAGTGGTTAAAACTGCAATGGTTGGCGAAGATCTGATAACATTCAATGATGTAAATGTTAATCCAGTCTGTTTCTATTTTTGTAATCTTTTTGAGGCTCAAAGCACTTCCAACTCGTTCGCCGTTCTCTTTATTATATTCAATTTTACGTCAATACATATAAAGGACATACGGCTCTAGAGAGTGCACATTGCATAGCTCCTCACAAGCCTATATTACTCACATGGAAGATGGGTTGGCCCATGAATTCTACACTACAATAAGAATTCACATCACCGATCGTAATCAGATGGTTAAAAATACTTTTTGCATCCTGCTCCTATCCGGATTCAAATCCGGTACCCCCCGCTTCAACTGCCGTAGGTTTAACCACTGTAAAGCAACCTAAGTCAAAAAAAATATTCTTATATTTTTGATAAAATTATGAATCACGTTACATTATCCATTAAACCAGTGCTAGTAAATTAAAGAATATTATTTTTTCACTTTGACTTGATTAGCATCGTGCAGTGTTGATCGTTACACGGATTTTCCGTTGTTTGGTTTAAAATGTGAAGTTTCAGATAATAAAATATAAATAATACTAGTAACTATATTGGGGAGAAGTAAAATATTTAAAACAATACGATCCTGGAAATTGGACAAATTTTACTTCAGTTAAAATTTAGTAGGACTACAATTCAAGGATACCACCAAAATAACAACGAGCCTCTTCTTAAGTACCCGGACACGAGACTAAGGATCTGCACTTACTTAGAAAACGTGCAGTCACTACCTGTACCTGGTGAATTTGATGGTCTTATCACACGTATGAAAGTGTATTGACTGGAACTCGTGAGAAATAAAGCAGAGATCGCCCAGGATTTTATGCCAGGAAAACCAAACAATTAAATCAGGCAACTCTTATTAAAAATACCTCAAACACTCTTTTGTGAAGTTAGCCCAGCCCGAAACTTGTATATTTTTGATGTAAAACAACAAAATCGAAATAACTAAACAAAAAAAAATATTAACATAAACATATTTAGATTTAGAATAAAAAAATGCGCCTGTTTTGTCGAAGCTAAAACTGTCCGTAAATCTACTCTGAGCTGAAATATTCATATATTTCATATCATGACTATGAATTCAACTCAATTATTCGTCTGTTTTCTCGAAACTAAAAATGTCTCGGATTAAGACAGTACTATTTCAAAATGTGGATACTAATAGTAAGCTCTACAATAAATTATCATGACTATAAATTCTACCTCAGTTTAATATGGTATTAAAAATAATCTATGGCTTAGAGGCCGTTAGGGCGTAACGGCCCTTAGCGCGTCTCAACTGAGACCTTACGAATCATTTTAACGATTGGTGCATATTGTAGGTGGTCAGCCCAACGAATGTTTTTACACACAACCGCATTTTATGTCATCCGGTGGCATGTTAATTTTTGGTCAACGGCGAGAATCGAATTCGAGATCGTGGCATAATGAGAAACTCTCTTAACCATTAAGCTACAACCGGCGACGAATATGGTATTAAGTTTTTAATATTATTTTTGCTTTAAATTAAAATACGTTTTGTTGTTATATTCGTTGTATATTATTTTAATTCACTTTTTTGGTATTTGTATTGTACTGGTCTGTCATAATATTGTGAATTCAACTTTTATATATTTTATTATTTATAAAAGTAATTTATTTTTTCTAATTAGAATAAATATTAATTTGCCTAACTTAAATAAAAGTCGAATTTAATAGAGCGGTTGTTTTCAATATTTTATGGTATTAAAGCTCAGTTAATTAATATTTCTAATAATAAATAAAGAAAATATTTGGTATTGAAGAAAAAAAATACGCATTTAGGAAACTTCAAATATTGTAAAAAAAAATAAAAGTGGATTATTTGGATTGTTTTAATATATAATATTCTGAAATTTTTTTGCAATAATTTTTAATACAACGTTGAAGTGTTATTTAATTTGAATTACTTCGTGAAAAAATGAGTTTTAAACCATTTCAATTCAAAAAATCCAATTATTCTTTGGTGCAATATGTTATTTTGCAGCATGCAAGTGATCTTGACAGTTTAAAATTACGAAGTATATCAAAAAACTCCTTATTTTATAAAATATGTGAAGATATTTAAAGGTTTAGGTTGTACTGATTCCAATAGAATCAGTTTAATAAAACTGCTGAGGAACGATGATTTCAAAAAAGGATTTAATGATAAAATTACAAAATTAAATAATAATATTGAATCTCATAAATCTGGAAAAATCTCCTTCCATCACAAATAATGTAGTTTTACAGTTATCTGACAATGAAGAGGTGGAATTTTTTGAAACTCCAGAAAAGAAATTTATAACCATAAAAATTGTGAATAATTCAAACGAATTTACTTATTTATAGGAGAAATAAGGGTTAATGAATGGTTTAGTTTGTACAATTAAATAACAAAAATACTTAATTCGTACAAATACCAAAACACGATATCAGATTTATTGACCGAAAAAACAGGATGCCAATAAATATTAAGTCATGTGATTACTAAAAGCAATCAATTAGAATCAGAGCTTACTGTGGACATTTTGGATGTCGAAGATACAAGTTGATTAATAATAATTTAATTTATGGCCTGTTTAAGGTTTATTGCTCAAATCAGGATCAATGTCACACAAATTTGAAAACTAGACAACTAAGAGGTTTCAAAAGGGAAGAACAAAAAGTAAAATTGTCGAAGCAAAGAGTCGATCGAAGAAGTTTTCGAGAAAATAGTTGAAAGCGAAAATAAAAAGGTTGTAAAGATCTTTAAAGCTACAAATGTAAAATCAATGGATGTGTTACGAAAAGTGCGCTTAGATAAGCTTAAATCACAAGATCAAGATTCAGATGATATCTTAGATTTAGAGAAAGAACTTATCTTAATAATTGAGTCGAATTCATAGTCATGATATGAAATATATGAATATTTCAGCTCAGCGTAGATTTACGGACACTCTCCCAATCGGTCGATTTCTAAATAATTTATTGTGAAGCTTACTATTAGTATCCACATTTTGAAATAGTACCGTCTTAATCCGAGACATTTTTAGTTTCGACAAAATAGCCGAATAATTGAGTTAAATTCATTGTCATGATATGGAATATATGAATATTTCAGCTCAGGGTAGATTTTCGGACAGTTTTAGCTTCGACAAAACAGGCGCATTTTGTTATTTTAAAACTAAATATGTTTATGTTAATATTTTTTTTGTTTAGTTATTTCGATTTTGTTGTTTTACATCAAAAATATACAAGTTTCGGGCTGGGCTAACTTCACAAAAGAGTATTTGAGGTATTTTTAATAAGAGTTGCCTGATTTAATTTTTTGGTTTTCCTGAGATAAAATCCTGGGCTAACTTCACATACGTGCTGACCACCTACCTATACAATGTGCACCAATCGTTAAAATGGTTCGTAAGGTTTCAGTTGAGACGCGGTTCATGGCTTCTAATCCATAGATTAGTAACGGAATTAGTAACGGAAAAACCCGATAATTATTGCTCCCAAATTGGCAATAAAGCTTAACGAACTATATGGAAAATCCGTTTGAGTAAATAATATCAGAAATGTAATTCGAAGTAATAGAAATCATAGCCGAACACCAGGGATAAAACCTCATATAAATGATGTGCCCTGTGAGTGGGAGCCATCCATGTTTCGTAAATATCTCAAACGAAACATGAGACCCATAGAATACCACCACAGTATCCAGAGCTTGTCGTAGGAGGCGACTAAATCTGGTTGGATCACTGGGCTGACGACCCGCATTCGTAAAAAACTACAAATGTTAAAAATGTCAACAAAAATAAAAAAATCGGATACCGCCAAAACAAAAAAAAGGAACCCTCGCTTAAGTACCCGGACACGAGATTGAGGATCGGCACGTGGAACGTACAGTCATTAAGAAAACCTGGCGCGTTGGACGGCCTTATCACATGTATGAAAGAGTATCGGCTGGAACTCGTAGCTCTCCAAGGAACTCGTTGGCCTAAAAGTGGAGACCATGTGTCCCAAGGCTATACGTTGCTACACAGTGGAGATGACCTCGGAGATCTTGGGGTTAGATTTCTCATTGGGCCACAGGTAAAAAAGGCTGTGTTGGACTTTCAAGCAGCTGTCAATTGTTTGTGTGCATGCGCCCACTGATGTAAGCCAACCCCAGGATAAAGACTCATTTTACAATAATCTGGATAATCTGATGGGTTCTATACTGGAGCACGATGTCAAATTGGTGATTGGTGACTTTAATGCTAGAGCTGGCAGAAATCAGATCGACTTATGTAACAATATAGGTCCGTACTCACGACACGAAACTGCGACCGAGAATGGGGAAAGAATGATGTACTTTGCGATCGCTCATGATCTCAAAGTAGCAAGTACATTCTTTTCTCATAAAAACATCCATGTAGAAACATGGACACATCCACGTAAAAAATCCCGAAGCTAAATTGACCATGTGTTGATTTCCAAAGACCGGGCTCGGGTTGTCCAAGACGTGAGATCGTATCGGTCGTCTACAAAACTCGTAGGCAGTGACCATTATCTAGTCACTGCAAAGCTACGATGGAAATTTTCATACAAGTCAGACAGGACAGGAGAATATACAACGCGATTCTCCTGTGAAGGTCTGTTAAATAAAGAAACTCAACGAAAATATCAAGTTCTTGTCAGCAATATAATTTGACGATCTAATTACCAATTTGATGATGTGAACAGTGTCTGGGAAGTATTGAAAACCTCGGTTGTCGATGCTGCCCAGCACACTCTCGATATAGTTAAAACTAAGCCCAAAAATGATTGGTTTGATGAGGAGTTTCGTCTTGCTGTTGAGCAACGCAAGATAGCCCACAATAAAGCGCAGACTCGGTTTACAATTGCAAGAAAAAACAAGGCAGTTCTTGCTAGGAGGCAAGATAACCGCATTTGTAGACTGAAGAAGCGGGAATGGTGGAAGGCTAAGGTGTTAAGAGTACAACAACTCAGCAATGAGCACAATTTGCGTGGTTTATAAAAAGGAATCACCGAATTGCACCATACCTTAAGATCTCGGTCAACTGCCATTCGGGACTAGGATGGAAACCTCTGTGTTAACGTCGATGCGGTACTCGATACATGGCGTGAACATTTTTCTGACCTTCTTAATGTTCCACATGTATCATAATGCAGTGTTTGAAAACCCTAATACAGATTGCAGAGATGTTCATTGAGGATCTATCCGATGAGGAACTCACAATGGCCATGCAGAGACTAAAGAAAAATCGTTCACCAGGAGTTGATTGCATTAATTCAGAGCTCTTGATATTCGGAGGGCTAACTTTGTGGAACTTACTTTTCGACCTTGTTCGATTGGTATGGTGAAATGAAGTTATGCCCGAAGAATGGAAAGTGGCCACGTTATGCCCAATTTTCAAGAAGGGTGATCGCATGAAATGCGAGAATTATCGCGGTATAGCTCTCCTTTGCACAGCATGTTACTGTCATACATCATCTTGGGAAGAATTACTCCTCTAGCGGAGGAAATTGTCAGTGACTACCAAGGAGGATTCCGTCGGTCAGTCACTGATCAAGTTTTTTCACTATGGATGTTTCTTTCCAAGTACTACGAAACATCTTGCGATCTACACCAGGTATTCCTAGATTTCAAGCAAGCCTATGACTCGATCAATCGAGAGAGACAATGGTATATGCGCTTGAATATTTAAGAATACCGAAAAAATATGTACATTTCTGTAAAATGACAGTAACGCAGTCACAATGCTGTGTTAAAGTTGAGAACAGGCTATCGAGAACTTTTGCAATCAATTCCGGTGTTCGAAAAGGAAAAAGGAGATGCGCTGTCCCCGATACTTTTTAATCTTATGTTGGAATACATCCTTCATAAAAGTGAAACACCTCAGGACAATATCTTATTCCGACAATCCAATCAACTTCTTGCTTATGCATATGATATCTGTGTAATTGGATTAAATGGCAACGGATTAAAAGAGATACTTGATCCACTGGAACAGTTGTCAGCTTCCATTGGTCTCAAAATCAATGAGTCCAAAACCAAATATCTGATCTCTGGTTTTCGAGACCAAGGCGCAACTGTTTTCAGTAGTGGTAACCACACGTTTGAAGGAATAATGAGATTCAAGTATCTTGGATCTCTCATTACTCACGATAATAGTGTGGGAGAGGATATCAAGGTTCGGCTTGCCACTGGCAATCGGGCTTTATATCCTCTACGTCCACTGCTGAAATCAAAATATCTTGCAAATACGGATAAGCTGAAGCTGTACAGAGTGTTGATCAAACCCGTTGTCATGTATGGATGTGAGAGTTGGACCTTGACGGATGAGTACGAAAAATGGCTTCTAACATTCGAGAGAAGAATCATGCGTGTGATATATGGCACAAAACGCGACGTCGATGGTACTTACCGAGTTCTTTTCAATCACGAGATCAGAAATTTAATTCAAATTCCTGATATCGTGCATGAAATCAAAGGACAGCGAGTACGCTGGCTCGGACACGTTCTGCGTGCTGATCCGAACCGAGTGAAACAGCGATCTTTAAAGGAGAACCACCTTTCGGTAGGCGAAGAGGTCGTTGCCGGTGACGATGGCTCCACGGCGTAGAGAGCGATCTGGCATCTTCAAACTGTCTACAAGGGTTTGAAGCGGCTTGTGATCGAAACCGATGGAGTCAGATTATTGACACGGTACGGGCCAACAATGGCCTGTAAAAACAGCAAAAAAAAAAAAATAAACGATGTTAACCGAAAAAAAACGTGAGGATTTCTGGACACTGCATTTGAATAAGATTCAATCATAGTGGCATACGGTATTATTTACTGATAAAAGTTAATTTAATGTTTTCGATTATGATGTAAAGGAAAAAATGCGTAGCAAGATAAATGAAGAACTTAATATAGTAATAATGTAATACCGATTAACACGAAGTCGGCTCCGTTTTACTATTGGGTTTTCTATCTGTAAGTGGGATCGGAAACCTTGTTTTTCTAGACGGCATACAAATTTATACTTAGTCATTTTACGTGATAATTTGAAGAACTGTACTAAAAAATTAGGTTTATCTGATTGTTTAAAATTTGACCAGGAGATCACTTAATCATAAGGCAACGATTTAGTATACAATGATCCAAAAGTTTTGGAGACTACCCCAATCACTATATATTAATCCGATCAAAAAGTGCGGGACCAAAATATGCGGAGTAAAATCCAGCTCATGCGTTTTCTAGACGGAAAATGGGAGAAAATTGAACCGTATTTTACTCAAAACTTGGTCAGTTCAATGTTAAAATGACTACAAGCTGCACTGAAGGCTCACTACCATTATAAGTTAATTAAATGGATAATAACAGATATATTTAGTACAAGTTACCTATTTATTGGTAATTTTTTTCAATTGAATGGAATATATCTATCTAGTGTATTCCAGATTCGATTTAACATATGTTAATTCCGATACGGCGATTAGCACTGCTTTTATACAAAACGGATGAATTCTAGATCCTTCCATTCTACTTAGAACACTCAATGTATAGTGGTTATGTTAAATATGTAGTAAATGGTGTAGTATATTTTAAGATTTGACCATACATCATTGTAGTAGTGTTTTCGGTTAACTCATGAGAAAATAATGTTAATTAGCTCGTTGGTATGGACACTGAAATACAAGATAAAATTACTGCATAATTGGATTCGAACCAGCTTCTCTTTCGATCACTACAATATTCAGTGTGTACTCTGACTGCTCTGTTAATCAATTTGTTTATATGTGGTCACTCTGAACCTATGGGTAGTTTTAGTATTTGTGGTAAATGATTATTATTATTATTATAAAGGCTTTATAGAATATAGCTCGTTAAAACTGAATAAAATATTTGAGTCAGATTGATAGTAAATTTGTTAGAGATAGCTTATAAAAAATAAGTAAAATTGGATATTTAATCTATAAATAACGCCAAAGTTTATATTTTAAGCTACCTAATCTAGCTGTTCAGGCTAAATAAGGTTGCACTATATATTCGATTAATTTGATATCCGTCATTATAAAATCGAGATTGTAAAATCTAACATCTAATGCTTGCACCCATAAGATATGGTCACATTACATTATAATGCTTGTTAAATTATATAATTCAATCCGACATAAAACCACTTTGCTCATCGGGGAGTTGCTCATGAAAATAAGACGAACATCTCGTTAATGTCTCAAATCGAAACTAAGTTCACATGAAATCCATCAAATACAAAATTACCTTACCAGCACAATTATGCCACTATATGCTCGTATACATATAGTTATTATCAATAATAAATCTCAATTCCCACACACATACTTCTAATTCTCGGTAAAAAGTTTTTCCTCGCATACATAAAAATCCATTTATAAGTAATAAATTATATTATCATTTTAAATCGTTTTTCATTGAAAAAAAAAACAAACTTCATCGAGAAACAAAAAACACACGAAAATTTTCTGCACAGCACCAACCAACACAAAAAAAAATGTTTTCCCATATTCGCTTAACATCTTAAGTACAATTCTCAAGTGATGTTAAAATTTACAGAATTTTTTTTGTTTTATTTGCTTCAGCTTCCTATCTTTTTGTCTGCAATTTACAAAATAAAAAATCGAGAAAATTATTACAATTTTCTTTTGTTTTTGTTTTCCTATTATTATTATTATTTTTTTTAATTTTGAAAAATTTATTTAAGTGGTTTTTCTTTTTACTGTGTAAACTCATAGTACATGTAACACTACTACATATCTACTTTGGTGTATTTATTTGCTCAGAATAAATAAATAGAACTGAGATTTCCCGAGTTTTCTTCGTTAACTTTATGATCGCAAATAAACAATAAGAAAACTACAACAGTAGGAAAATTGAATGAAAAGAAAACTTTATGTTTGTCAATCTGTTAGATTGGATAAATCAAGGAAATATTTTTTTGTTTTTGTGTGTCGTTGAGTAGAGAAATCCTTAAACGAAAATAAAAGACGACGACAACGATGAAAAAGAAAAATCAAATTATTTTAATGATGGTAATTAGAATTTTCTTCAATCTGTCCTCGTGCGATGATTATTATTATAATGATGAAATGGAAATTTACAAATACATAACGCAAAAAAAAGAAGAAAATTCGCTTGTCTGTCAGGCGTTGTATAATTTACCTAGCTAGGTAAATATTTCGGAATATGATAATGCGGAACGACAAAATTTATTGTAAAAAAATGTTTAACGTGAAAAATTTATTTTGATTTTGCTCCGTGTCATAATAATATATAGGAAGGTTTTGTGTGTTGGTTCCATTTAATGGATGGCAATAAAAGTGATTATTTCCAGTTTTTTATTTTTATGTTTTTGACACTTAAAGATGTACAGTAAAATTTTACGTTAATGATTTTATCTTTATTTTGTTTAAGGCACGCAACGATTTCCGTTTGCGATACAAAAGGTGATTAAAAATAATGTATTTTAGATCGCCAATTTCAATGTAAATTTTAGGCAGTCGTATTTTTTTAGTCCTGTCCCATCTATATATAGAACGGACATTAAATTTATGTGCTAAATGTTAAATCTCTTTACAGTCGAAATAAATCTTCGGTGTTAATCACCATACGGATTTTGTTGAGAGTCGTTGGAATTCGTAATCTGCATACAATATATAAACAGATAATAGGTTATACAAAGCCATAGTAGTTTATGTTAGTGTGAAATTTGTATGCTAACCAGTTAATCAGCTCTAGCATTGAGTAATAAAAATGATTAGGCATTGCTAAGCTTTTATAAATTACAAAATACATTTATTTTTTATCAAAGTTAAGAAAAGCTTTTAAAAGCCTATAGAGGAATCATATTTATGATTAATATGAAGCCTGCAGTCGTTGTCGTTATCATTAATTCTTTATTAAGAATAAGTAAAGCATTTTAAAAGTCTTTCTTACAAGTCCTGAATTTTATATTTCAATTTCATTTCTTAAATAGATGTACGTAACAGTACACAAATAATGCTCAAATACCCTTCTAGACGTTTACATTTATAAAAAGTAAATATAAATTGTTTTGTAAGATTCATACAAAGATGTATAATAATATATAGAAAAAACTTTGGTCGAATCAAAAGTTAATTTTCAAGCTACGTGTTAGTATAAGAGATATACATGCTCGGATTTAACTGTACCAGCTTTATCCTACATAGAGATCGAAATAATAACCAGCACTCATCAATTTCCTAAAAAATCAATTTATATGAAGGCGAGCTTGTTGAAATTTTTTATTTTCTATTTATTGGGACCTAATATTGGGTATGAGCAACTACAAACTCCAACTAACTGAAACTTTACTATAAAAAGGAGTAGTTTAGTGACCATGCTGGACAGCTTAGTATTTTATCTTTACAAAGGCATAAGTTGTTGCTGAACATGTGGCAGTCTGCTGTCTCAATGCGAAATCGATATCTTACTGACGACGATGTGCATCAGGAACTAAGACTAGTTCGAGATGTAGCTGACAGTCAATGGATAGTAAGAAGTTGCTCAAACGAAGCCAACATTACTCTAAGGTGGCCTGTTTAATGTCCAAAATTGACGGTACGCCACCACAGAAAGTGACTCGTATTTGCTCGCGAATACTTCAGTAAAAGCATCGAGCAAACTATACTGTTCAGTTCATTCTTATTCCAGTGCAGAATATGTTTCAATTTTTAGGATGCAAGGGTTGGTTGGCATAGGGTTTTAGTAAAAAGCGGACTTTGATT
The DNA here is from genome assembly GCA_963932295.1 of Tipula lateralis. Lineage (NCBI taxonomy): Eukaryota > Metazoa > Arthropoda > Insecta > Diptera > Tipulidae > Tipula > Tipula lateralis. The sequence goes on from OZ010737.1 coordinate 86,697,870, forward strand.
GTGTGCCTGATGGAAGTCGTAGAGAAGATTTGACCGATGAACGATCTATCGAGGGCATTATTTTGTATCATGTAGAGCCCTACGCAGAATAGGAAATATTTCATATTGATGCATAACAATGTCCTTCGGTGTCACACATCCCGAATCACTCGGCAGTTCATGGATGAGGTTGGACTGGAGGGTGGCCAATACTCAGTCTAGACATAAATTTAACTGATTATTTGTGATACGAACAAAACTGGAGAGTACGAACCTGAAATCCAGTAGCATCTAACATCAGTCGAAGTTTGCATTGGATGTGACTTCCGAACCCCCAAGTCGTTGTCAATACTAAATATACGGTAATGTACTAGGTAATTTTGTTTGCTAATCTTTAGATTAATAAAATAATTTCAGATAAACATATGACAAATATGGGTCCCGCGAAAGCCGCTCCACAACCGATCTCCTGACAGATGTTACAAATAAATGGAATCTCGCCCTTGAGCAACACGGAGAAGCCTTTGCAATCGCTTTGGATATATCCAAGGCTTTTGACAAGGTTTGGCATTAGAATCTCATTTGTAAACTTGTAGCATACAGCTTAGATTCGATGAGCATCAAGTGGATAAAAAGCTTTCTCGAAGACCGAAAGCTCCCCAAATGCCGACACACTCCCCAAATGCCGGAGTCCCTAAGGGATTAGTTTTGTCATCAACTTTCTTTTTGTTATACATTAAAGACTTGTTGGATAGCACTTGAACCCTATACAAAGTTTTGCTGATGATGAAACATTGCACTTTTCCATTTCATTCGAGATCGAGTCTTCTCCTTCAGAGTTAAACGGTAAACGGCTGGAAGTGGTCTCTTCGTTTTATTCCGATTTGAGTACAATATTTGAGTGGGGAGTAAAAAATCAAGTCAAATTTAACGAGAAAAAGAAGTCACAAGGAATACCTTTCTGTGGTAAAAGGACACGTTCTCGTGGGTTGTGCCTCAATTCGTCTGCTTGGTGTTCAGATTACCAACAAATTAAAATGTAATGAATACATTATTGCACTAACTAAATCAGCTTCACGTAAACTCGGGTTCCTCAGTAGATGCAGACGGTTTTTTAAATATATAAAACCTTTATTAGACCGTGCATAGAATATTGCTGTCAGGTTTGGGGTGGAGCATATGGCACTGGTCTCCAGTTGCTGGATAGAGTTCAGCGGCTTGTCATCCGAATAAAACGAAACTCCAGACTTACGAAAGATCTAGACAGCTTACAACACGGTAGAGATGTGTTCTATAGATTAATAAATGGTAAATGTTCTGCAGAATTAAAGGAGAAAATTCCACCATTTGTTATGCAAGGACGGGTAACAGGAGGAACGGTTAATGCGCATAGGTTTACGGTGAAGCTGCCGAAACCTCGAACTGAAGAAGCCAAGCGCGAATTTATTTATCAAACATCTAAGAAGTGGAATTCGTTGGCTGGTTTTCAGTTTCCGTAGAAATATAAAATGCACAAGTTTAAGGCAGCTATCAACAGGAGCTCTGACAGTTACAAAGAGCTAGGTCAGTCTAAAAGTCCGCCCTGCACCCAAATAAAACTAAACGTAAAAAAAATGTCTTCATAATTTCCCTGTTTCCTTGCATGTTTAATTGATTTGCATGTTTAATTGGTTTCGAGTTTGATTTGCATCATTTTTGTCAAAAATTAAAAACATTGGATTATATGCAAAGTGGTTATTGTATATAAAGGTTCAGCTATCCAGCTATTATGTGCACCACCATCGATAGTCCAGAAGAACCTAGCTTTACGTGGTTAAGGTTACTTAAAGCTTTTAAGCCATTTAGTATTTATTAAATATACTCTTATTTATATGTCTTATCCGGAAACTATAGTAGGTCATTTAGATTAAGTTAATTTTTTACCAATTTGGTTTTGTCAGAATAACCTCTCTTTGCCAACTAAATCGACCTATAATTCACACACCACCTTTATATAATAATTGCAGAATAATTTGATGGAATATTCAAACCGAAAATAATACAGAAAGGTACAATGATAAACTAGTTCAATTTCACGAAGTATTGTCTTAACTTCTACAACGGAAATTCAAAATTATACCGACCCAAAAAATGCTCCTGATAAGATTAATAACTGGCCAAACCTTGAATTGTTGCAATTGTTATTGTAGAATTAAAACATGGCTCTGTTAAAGTATGGAATGACAGAATTATACGGAAACCTAATTGAAAATTTAAAACCCATATAACTTCAAATCCATATTCCAGGGATCGTATCCGGCTTATTAACGCTTGAGACGCAGTTCAAAATTCCAGATAAAAAATTCTATAAACTGTAAAAAATTAGCTGCTTGCTACTGTCACTAATAGGAGCAAAATCTTTGTCTATTTGTGTAACACTGTGTATGTGTATAACAGAGGATATTAAGGTTCACCTTGCCGCTGGCAATAGGGCTTTATACCGTTAACGTCCACCTCTCAAGCAAAATATCTTGTAAATGCAGATAATCTGCACATACCGAGTTCTTTTCAATCACGAGATCAGGAATTTAATGCGAATGCCTGATATCGTGTATGATATCAAAGAACAACTAGAACGCTGGCTCGGTCACGTGCTGCGTGCTGATCCGAACCGAATGATACGGTTATGGAATCAGATTGTTGACAAGCTACGAGCCAGTAACAGATTATAAAATCGCACAAAAAAAAAATAAAAATATACCAGTTAGATGCTTCAGTGCTAAGCAAAATGATGCTTTTTGCTCTGAACTGAAGAAAATCAATGCAGAAGCTCCTCAAAGAAGATAACTTGGACCGGTTCTTTTCAATTATCGTACACTTATTTGTACCAGAAAAAGCTCTTTCACTACAGTCAGATGTTTCTGTTATAATAAAAGTTGTTATGTTACCATAAAACTAGATTTTGATAACGGTACTAATTCATCAACAGGTCAACTTCATAAGACACAAGTGCATGTCACAAGTACATAGAAAGAAATATATTTCTGCACGTCGACTTTACCAATAGAATAATTGAATACAAGCAGGTTTATACTACACAGCAACATACTTTGGCGTGACACTTGATTTTAAGTGAAGGTGGAAAGCTCTCATAACAAAAAGAGTTAGAAATTAAATACAGAAAATGTATTAAGAAATTATTCTCTATCTACATCAAATAAGCTTTGGCTTTATGAACATGTCTTAAATCCTGTTTGGACCTATGGAATATAATTTTGGGGTTGTACTAAGTTAAAAAACATACTATCAAAAGAAAACCCTTTGATGATCTTAAAGATTTAACAATTGATCTTGTCAAGAACGAAATGATCAATTATGCCCAAATTCATGAACAGAGACTTAACAAGCAACCGAACATCTAAGCGACTTATCTGCATCATAATGATTACATAAAGGGTCGGCCAAATAACTTTTTTTTTTTGAAAATGCTATAAAAAAAACTACTGAATAATTTCTCAAATTTCTTTTTTTATTTAAAAGTACAATCCTTCCGGTTAATAATGGAAAATAATTTCATTCAAATGGCTGCCTCGGCTGGCCATGCAGTAGCCTACACGATCGGTCCAATTTTTAAGCACATTATCGATTGTGTGCAGCTGTATTTCACCAATGGCTTCACGAATATTGTCCTTTAAAGCGTCAATTGTCTCTGACTTGTCGGCGTAACACTTATCTTTGAGGGCACCCCACAAATAATAGTCCAACGGTGTCAATTCGCAGCTCCGAGGTGGCCAAACGACATCAGCTCTGCGGCTGATAATGCGATCTTCAAAAACAGGGCGCAAAACATCGAGTGTAGCTTCAGCTGTGTGGCACGTAGTGCCGTCCTGTTGAAACCAAATGTTACCAATATCCTCCTCTTCAATTTTTGTGAACAAAAATTGAACAAACGGTGAATTGATGTTGATGGCGCATCACGCACACTTTCTGCCACAGTATCAATATTCTCGTGTGTACGCACTGTTTTTGGCTTTTCACGCTTTGGTTTATCGATGAGGATGCCAGTTTCTTTCACTTTTTTCACAAGATAACGAACATACGGAGCTGACGGTGCTTCTCTTCTTCCAAAATCCGTACGCAATTTTTGCACACATTCTGCAACATTACCATGATTTTCAAAGTAATGTCGCAATATTTCCCAGCGTTGTTCAAGCGTATACACAACCATATTCGTTCAGCGGAAGAATAAAACAAATTATCTGTCAAATCAGACATGAGCTAAGTGTAACCATTCACGAAATAAGCACTAGTTGAAAAACAACTTTAGATGGCGGACCCTTTACTACCAGCATATCGTACAAAGATTGATAATGGCTCGAATTCAAATAACTAAAATCACTTTTGCAACTTGTCTTATACTTGGATCCTTGTTACTTACGCGCCATCTCACAAAATTTAACCACTTCGCCATTACGTCCGTATAACCTTATAAATTTGTGTGAAATTAACGCTTTTCATTTATTTTGATAAAAATCGTTGCTTGATTTAAATGATTACCCCACACTGACACAAAACATTTACTATATACCGACCAACAACTCTTATTGTGTTTGTAACAAACACATTTTTATAATCCAGCTCAAATAAATAGAATGGCCTACATAAAATTTACGACTCTTAATAAACATTATGACCATTTCGGCGTATCAGTCAACTGACATAAAAATTCTAAAATTATTATACACACACAAAAATGTTTTCTCCCCCTAAAATTAAATTTTTGTGTGCACTATACTAAACGACCGAAAGCCGAGAACAAAACGGACGATTAGGTCATAATGGGTTGAAATATAATGTATACATTTTTGTGTTTAAGGGATGTAATTTAAAGTGGTTGCCATAAATTTATTTAATATTCAACTCAGTTTTTTTTACGTCTTTGGTTATATACATACTTAGTGCGTACTAAAACATGATAACAGAATAATGATAATAATTATTTGTGTGCGTACAACATATTATACTTCCTGGTTATCCCGGAAATGAAATTCCCAAAAGGGGGTGAAAAATAAAATAAAAAAATGCGAAAAACTAAATTAAGAATACCAAACCGCAAGCAGCAAATAAAATCAATAAAATTTTATTTTTCGTTATTTCGACCAAATTAGGATTTTCGTTTTTATATTTGTTGTATTTTGAAATACAACTCAGCATGAAAATTTGTGATGATAAATGACAGAATTTTCCTTATATTATGTATATAAAACGACGATATTGAATAATATTTTCGTCATTAATTTGCTTCATCAAATAAACATAATTCACAGATCATTATTTTTCGTATTCCGGGGTTTTCGATATTTTTTTGATTTGTTAAAAAAAATGTTTATCTGTCCATTTCAGTCAATAGACGTTATATAGTCTATTCTCACAAATAGTATAAAAGGAAAAAACAGGAACTCAAATTCGGAATGGTATGACATTACTTTAGAGTGGAAAGACGTTGAACATTTTAGTGAAAAATTAGATAAATTATTTTAAAATATCGAGACACACAAAGAAAATGACTGTTACAGAAACACAACACATATATTAAGATCGATGAACTTTTTTAAGACGCTTTTGAATTTTCTCGATTTTCTATTGTTGTAAGAACAAGTTGTTTTTTTACTGTATACACCCTAACTCGAATACACAGCCCTTTCCTATATTTGAATACATCATTTTCTATTGATTTCCTTTTCATTATTGAAAACTCATGATGGAAATTTTATTTTTAAAAATCATCTTTTAAAAATAACTGCAAACATAGAGAGAAGAAAATAATCATTTTTTTGCTTTACATTTCTCAGTGTGATGCAAAAGTTTTGAATGCTTTTAAAATGATTGAAAATGGAAAATTATTTTTCTCAATAATTTTTTGTGCTGCTTTTCTCAATTCAATCAGTTTTTATGATTGAAAATAAAATAAATTAAATTTTCACTTTGTGCAATTGCACTCAATTAGATATGGAAGCGCGAGGTCTTTCAAATAATGGGCAGACATGATTTTGTACCTCTAGAATTTCATTATATTATACAGAACGATTTGCTACCCATTCATTTAGTCATCACAATTGGCGCTGTCATTAAATTGAAAAAAGCCTGAATCACCAACAATAATGTCATTCGTCTTAACACAAAAAGGTTAGAATTGTATAGGCGATTTAAAGAAGCATTGGTATTGCCATTTATCGACGAGTCACCAACGATATACTATTGGTTTACCAACACTTAAAGGATGGTTTCAAAACTTAATGAAGGTAGTTTTCTGATCTTCATCTATCGAGGATCCGTCAAGATATATATGTTTGATCTAAGCGATAGTTTAGTTTTCGGGTTCCCATCTCTTAATAAAGTCGCTTAGCATCAAAACCAAATATATATTAACATAAGGTTGTATAGAAGAGATCGACAGTTTCTGACCAGTGGATGGCTTCTCAATAAAAATGATAACTTAATAGAATTGAAATTCTTGAAAAACATAAGAACTGGTAAGTGGTCTTAACTCTAAGAATATCGAGAAATTCTACTGTAATCTTAGATAATTTTTTGTTACCACTCTCTACGGTTCATATCTGGATTATTGACACCTCAAACCTTCACACGCTGATGAAAATTACAACGACCAAAGTTTAGTCAAACTTATTACTTTATCTTATTCGAGCAAAAAATAATGAAAGATTTAACCGCTTGCCACTGATGCAGGCTATGACACTAGCCTTCACTTGACTTGTATCACTTCCATACTTCGATGGTTAAAATAATACTTGTCCGATACGATGATTTAGCACTGCTTATATAGAAATGTTTTTACCATTCTACTCGCAACAGTCAATGCAGTAGTGCATAAATGTCAGAGTAGTAAATTTCGAAATTTTTTCATGCGATACTGCAGTAGTGTCTCTAATTGTTGTCGGACTCCCGCTGCATTTTGATGATGTTGATTCGCTCGTTGTAGAGTATTATCTCTTTCATTATCTTGCAACAATTTGTCAATCTGAAAATGACTATCATTACCGCTTAAAACGTGGAAGATATATCTCTCGCTCTCTTAAACCGAAATTCAATATTAAATATTGCATGGTTTTCGGTTGAATTCAAACCAGCTTCTGTTTTAACAACTGCTACATATACTGCGTACTATAACCACTCGAACATTGACTCCCATATAAGCTGTATAGAAAACAAATATGACACCCAAAAGTGAAACGGGTGATTACTTCCTTGATATAAATATACTTACAACCCTTAAACTCTCTAGGGTCCAGGAGGAGTCAACTAATAAATCAAAATGAGTGGCAAACCAATTCAACTTCTAATTTGTGAATACCGGTCTGGGTATAATTAACCAAATTCTTTCAATTTCCATAATAAGCGATATTACATCAAAATGTCAGTTTATTGTTATTGAACCCGAAATAAAAACTTTCATCATCACCCTTATTATGTTAGTCGAGTCACCTGGCGTTTGTTGTGACAAGTAATTTTTTGTATTCTCCTAGTCGAAAGAAGCGACAGTCGGCGACTCAAATGAAAAACATCGTATTCTTTTGGCCATTAAAACAGTTTCTTGTCGAGTGAGGCGATATTTTGAGACGCGCGATTTTTTTGGGAGACAATTATATATATAGAAAGAAAAAAAACAATATTTTTTAAAGTGTTCAACCAAAAAAACAAGTGTGAACCATTTTGAGTGCTTCGTAGAATGTTTGGAGAAGTATGTTGAGATAGCAAGAGGCTTTTATAATTTTGGGAGCTCGAAAATAGTTTAACAATGTTTGGAATGAAATTTGCAGAAAAATTAAATTATTTAGGACTTCCTGTTAATTAATAAAATAAATTGAATAATTTAGGTTTGGGCAAACTAAAAAAATTGGACATAATCAGAAAAAAATTGCAGCGACAGGGGATGGTGCATGCCTACTACACACGTTTCTCCGCTAGAAGATTAGGTGATAAAAATTTTAAGTTTGGAGAGGATATTTTCGCAATATATAAATAGAAGTTATGGCCTACCACAGATTGCAACTACGTCTTTTGCAAATTTACCACCAAAGGTTACATTACCACCAGTAAGTACGTCCACAAGATAATGAAGTTTTGTCAAATTATATAAGCAACAGTGCCAGTGTATGATAATGAACACCACGAACCCGAGCCTGATTATACAGCACCAACCGAAGAAAAATGAAAAGAATTCAAGACTTCGTCTTTTGGAAGTTCAAACAAAATCAGCAGGAAACCGAAAAATATACGAAGGAATCAGCAAGATATGCAAGAAAATTGTTTGAACTTAAACAAAAATAATATGATATTTGGCGCAAACATCTACTCTATAAACAAAAGCATGATAAGGAATTGCCTTTGGCGAATAAAATAGTCGTTTCTATTTATTTTACTTTTATTGGGTGTATGGGTTTAATTTAATAGTTTAGAAATATAAAAATGTGATATTTTGTGAAATAAATAATGTTAATATGTGATCATTTGAAAGTGAATCACAAACACAAAAGTACGCTTTTTTCCCATACATACACGCGATTACATATTTTAAATAAATTTTGAATTTTTAACAAATTGAATGCATTAACTGCATTCTACTGATTCTGTTGGTTGTTCTATTTCAGGTGGTACGTATAGTATCGTGATCCAGATTAGTGAAATGAGTGTGGGGGAATCGGAATGGCCCTACTTTGATAGTATGGTTTTTTAAAAAAAAAATATATCCGACCAAAAAGGTAAAATAACAAAAATTAATTATAAATGCTACAGCTTCAAAGATTTTTAATTTGTGCTGTGTTTGTACGTGTCCATAGGACACGTACAAATACAGTCAGTACTATTGACCTTTTCGATAGCCCAGAAGAACAAAGCGACAATATATCGTCGTTACGTGCAAGTCCCGTTGGTAAAAAATAAAAATTATAAATTTTATGAGGCTTGTGAAGCTGTTCAGAAGGCAGCTAAGCTACTCAATTCTGAGACAACTGCACAACCACACTCGGCGGAAAACTTACGAAAATTTCATGTGCACCATTTGTAATTTAATGGCAGAATTGCCGGAAGAACATCAGGATTCGGCAATGCTCCAAATGTTAACTTTTGTTACCGATTTACGGAAATTTTATATTGGAAAATAATCAAAAATAATAAGTTTTGTGATTAAATGTGATGAATTGAAATGAAATACCAATTTTAGTAATAATATAGATATAAGTTTTGTGATTATGAAATGTAAAGAATTTAAATGAAATACCAAGTTTAGTTATAATGTTTTTTATTAAAATGAAATAAAATAGTTGTGATTTATATATTATACATATAAAAAATTTATTGTATTTATTAATTTTTTTAAATTCATGTCATCCAATCAAGACTTCCCTCATTATTCACAAAGTGGCACAGCTGATCACGCATCTGCAAGCCATATTTTCCTCCTAATACATGCCGACTTTGCGATGGCGCGATTAATCTTGTTGTTTGAACCTCGTTTCGCCAAGCCCCGTCATGTACAGTATGATCAGAATCTTCCCGATCTACACAATGTGTTGGTAAATAGATTTGAGAGCTTTCTTTGTTGAGCCGTAAGAAATTGTGCAAAGCTAAACAGCAAAGGACCACTTTTTCTGTATTGGGTGGTATCATATTTAAAGTGGTTAGCAAAATTCTCCATCTACTAACCAAAATCCCAAAAGAATTTACTATAACTCGCCTTGCTCGAGACAATCTTTTATTAAAAATTTCTTTTGATTTAGGCAGACTAACTCCGGGATAAGGGTTCATCCACGTAAAAATGCGGGAATTTTATACAAGTTCCTTCTAAATTTTTTTCTTGTGGTACTTCTAAATCAAAGGCGCAAATTTTTTTTCCCAAACTCGCTGATATTAAAAATCCCTGGTTCGGTTTTTTTATCGCACACTACATAACCGCATTTGCCCACGACTTTCTTTCATTTCCTTCAATAGCTTAAAATGCTCAAGGTGCTTATTTAACTTCTTAAGTTTTGCCAACTTTATTTCGTTGTTCATTTTTGATTATATTCAAATTGATTTGATTAAAATTATCTAATTTACCTTTCCTCTAATAAAAATATAAAATTATTAACCTATTTCTAAATAATTAACTCTACGTTATAACTACTTAAAAATTATAAAAACACTAACCAAAAAAGCTAACCTAACGTAACCTTTCTCACAGGCAATATTCAGTTTGTTCTTGTTTCTCTTTTATACACTATATTCTCTTTTATATACCATATTATAATATAAATATAACGTATGTGTTTGTATCTTATATACGATGGTGTGCAGTGAAATAGCACAGTTGCGAATTATTTCACAAATTGTTAAAAATAAACAAATAGTTATCTATTTCGTATGATATTTTTTATTTATAGATCGTATATGTATCAAAGTACAAATAAATAAAACAATCAAATTTCAATTCATAATAAGAACATAAAAAAAAATTATCAAATATTTTATGGCATAAATTGTTCGTTCACAGAAATAGCACAGTAAGTATAAATCTTCAGTTTCAGCCTCAATTCAGTCTTGTTTGTAAATAATTTATGTAAGTAGATGGTTTTCCTAACTAATATTTAGTTTTGTGACCTTTTCTCTTGAGCACTTCGTGACATCGGCGGTCCATGGAATCCACAAGCTTCTGGCATTTAATAACAGATATTTTCTCCCATTCTTCTTTAAAACCATTAAATAATTGGTCCTTATTGCTGTATTTTCTGTGGCTAACGGCTAGTTTAAGTTGATTACATAAGTTCTCGATCGGATTCAGATCGAGTGACTGTGCTGGCCATTGCAAAACGTCCACTTCATTTTCCCTAAACCAAGCTTTCGCCTTTCTCGAGATATGCTTCGGGTCATTATCTTGCTGAAAAATCCAGCCGTAAGGCATGGCGTCTTGTTTCAGTGTGTGAGCGGTCATAGAAGGCCGATATATAATGTACTTATAGTGTAAGTCTCCTTATTAGCCTTACATATTTGACCGTATATCATTCATATTCATCTATAGTCATTTTGGATTAATAATATTTATCTTGGCAATATCTATGATTTTACGTACTGCACTCGGCGAATGAACTCTATTTAACATTATATGAACCAGTGGTTTTACAACAAAATATACAAGACGACTAATAGGAAAAAAATAGATTTCTTATTGCTAATATTTCAAATTACATTTTTCAAATAATGAGTAACAACGGAGTAAATCTTGCTAATACTTATTATATTATATTATCTTAAAAATTAAAATTTTCCGATATAGAGAATTGATTATATAATTTACCATTTATCTCTAAAAATAAATTTATAATTCATTGGAAATTAATCAGAACTTTAGTTAGTTGAAAATTTAATTATAATTAAATCGAAATCAATTATAAAAATTAATATATTAAATCAATAAATTAATACCACATACGTATATTGATAATATGATGAATGAGGTGACGTAATTAGAACTAATTTATTATATTGGATATACGTCCCTAAGTGTGGTGTTAGACTAAATCTCTTAAAAACATATTGCATGTTTGTGTCGATCATCGCCTTTATCACTTTAGTCTATTATTCATTCAAAATTATTATGGATGTATGTGTGTACTTTTATATAATCCAATTTAGTAAAATATGCCTATACATAAGCCTAAATAATAATACATAATAAAATTCAAAAGAAAGCATTTTTTGTCGGTGTTCTTATGTTGCTGTGTTGTTATCTCTCCTTTAACAAGACGTTTGATAAGAAAAAATTAAAATGATTTATTCATTTCCTTTTTTCCTATTCATATCCACATATACACACACACACACATCCACATAGTACCAAACACTTTCCTATTCACATCGGCATTCATATAACTATAAGACGATGGAACACAAGGAGTCTGTATGTACTAGAGAGAAAAAAAATGGCAAACAAACAAACATGTTACAATAAAATTAAATTTATGATCATTGAAAATTTAATCCACTAAAATGTATATAAGCACAATGAATATAAATCTTAATAATTTCTACGTTATGTTGTTATGATTATTACTTAATGTGTCATAACCAGCACGAAAATATATGTACATAGGAAGAATCAAACAAGAAACTGTTATAATATAGAAGAATAATATGAAAAATGATTTTCTATTTTATCATACCCAAGAGCTAGATAAAAGAAAATTATATGTATATACATTGTGTATATGTGTTAGATGATTCAGAATATATCGATTTATTTGCCAGTCAATCGACAGATTTTCTACTGTATTGACCAAATTTATTGGAACAACCTCGAACGGATATTGGCAACTTGTGGCACATACGGAAATAATATATCAGTGTTACGTGCGAGATAATTGGTTTTCGCCGTTAATTCTATAATACCAAACCTTTTATTGTTCGACAGCATCACATTTCAAGAACTATGTTTTGGACTGTTTACCAGAGCTGGTTTTTTTGTAAACTATTCGTCTACAATATTTATCGTGCTTCTCGAAAATTCCGATGAAAATATGAATTTTATATTGTTTCTTCTCAAATTTCCACATCTACAACAAAAAAATTGTAAAATAGATTAAAAAGTTATATATTTACAAAAAATATTCATTAAAATAACAGATTAAATTCCATTCAATTATCCATCCGTCCTGGAAAAACTCGTAGCGATGTATGTGAGTATGTAGATAAAGAATGAAAAAATCTGTGGTTCACATATGAAATAATTCAATTCGTTTGTGAATACAAAAGACCAGTTGTCGGTCACTTGTGACGCATCAAGCTGTACAAACAGAATATAAAATGTCGAGTTGAACCATCTTTATCATTTGTGCTAATAGATCATCACATCATTCACTTGAGTTCAAATAAAGCATGTGATCGAGAAAGCGTACTTATAAGACAATTGACATTGTTTGTGTATTTAATGAAGAGTATACCGCATACAGTAAGGTAGCTACAGTTGCTCTTCTGTTCATACTTGAATCTAAAGAGGTAGATGTTGGTTATGAATTGCATAAATTGTTTTGTGCCAAGAGAAAAGGTAAGTGTCATCCGTGTATCGTTGGAAATAATAACATTAACAACGCTAATGGAATGACGACTAGCAGTTAGAGGGTAAATTTCTGGCAAATATACCTTAATAGTGTGACGAGCGCGGTAACAAATAAAAAAAATTACTTCTTTCTTGACACGATATTTCAAAACCTTTTACACTCTAAATGATACATCACTTTTGGCCGTCCTCTCCCCTTGTTCTTCCTCCACCTCCCAATTTAGCAGACAATTTTATTTGATAATATTGGGCGCCAGCCTGCGCGAACGAATAGGGCTAGCTCTCTCCGGTTGGCTAGAGACTTTCGGACTGGGTGCAACAATTGGGGGGAGGGGGTTGTATTGTACTATTGAAATGAAACGTGTTACACTGGGAGCTTGTAAGGAAAGATATGAAAGTGGATCTAGACCTGTATTTCCACGTGTCCCCTCTTCGTCTCTATCTATGGCTCGTTCCAGAAACTCTTGTCGTTCAAGCACCGCGATCGCTCGCGTTCCACTTGTCGCTTCACGTGGCTCTTGACACGACCCACCTTCACTTTTCCCGACAGCGTGTTTCACCACTCTTGGTTTATCCTCTTATTTTTCCTTCCACTGTACTTTCACTTTATTTTTCACTCTTGCTTCTTTTTTCTTTTTTATGTATCGATTGTTGCTTACTCCAGTTATCTCCAAAACAAAAACCTCGTTCTTCGATACTATCGCCAAGCAATCATCCAACCAAAAGCCCCTTTTCGCCGACCCGCATCACCTTTTATAATTTTTCGACCTCTCACGGTACATCGGGCAATACACGTTATTCTTCGTATCCCTTACGCCATCTATACTGTAGCATCAAGATATGGTTGATGTCGAGATGCAAATGGTTGATGTCGAGATGCAACCAACTTGTGTGACATTTGGCTGACGTATCAGTGTCACTGTCATGGGAACAGTTTTGTTCTACTTGTGGTGTTGAGTGGTGATTATTATTTGTGTTTTTGTTTACAGTGAATTCGTGTTTATGTAATTGGTTCATGTAATCAGTGTTCGTTCATTGTGATTGTTTTCTGTGGCTGTTTATTGTAAAATGATTCTTATATCAGGTGTATTTGATCGGCCAATGCACCTTTGTGTTTCTCATATTTGTTCAATGTTCGATGTATGTGGCCATGTCTCGTTCATATTTTACAGGTTAGCACCTACGGAAAGGGCAGGATTGGATTTATGGACAGAGGTATCCCCGACCAACTGGACCCAGGTATGTAGCTTTTATTCAGCCTATGTAAGTTTGATTCTAACATTGTCTTTTTATATTTCAGAACCCGTTTCAATAGCCTTATAGCCAGAAATTTATCTTACCTACAATATAAGAACCATAATGTGCCTCCTCTGACTAAAGGAAGTGTATTCTCTGAACTGGAAAGTAACTGACGACTATTTATTTTCTGACCAGGTAGAAATCTAATTGGGATATTTAAAACTATTCTGGGTAATCCATTATACCAGAGCATGGCTGACCTAGTGGATAGGCTAGCGCAGGCTTTTAAGGAGGTGCGATTTGGTGTTGTCATCATATCAGGGCTTTGAGAATGTTTTGATGACCTTGTTGATTGAAAGCGACGAGAATAATAACCGCTGATGGCTATTATTGCTATACGAAATCCTTAGAACATACGAATACGATATAAAAAGTGAAAAAAGGGGCAGCTAGTCTTCCAATGTAACCATTCCGAGTATCAGTATAGTGAATCATTTGTATTATTACGAAAAAAAACATTTTGGGTTTATTCAGAACTGTTTCCTTATGAGGCAATAGTTTCATGTTTTTCATAACAAACATGATTCAAATAATAAAAAATAAACAGACAATTTTATGGACATTGGACATAAACTGTTTTATACGCCTTGAGGTTTTCCTTAAAGGAAGCTTGAAATTGTATCATATTTCAAACAGGATTGAATGTAGTAAATATAATTTTCAAACATAAGGCAGGAAAAGGTGTCATTGTTATCCTAAAGACCTTAAGCTTATCATAGAAAGGCAGAAACAACAACACATTGAAACATGGTCTAGTCAAGCAGGCTGTCGAAGTTTTAACACGCGTTCTATAAAACGAAATGTGGCAATAGATTTCCACTCTCTTATCTGTTCTATTGAGAAACCACTTTAGTGTAAGAAATAAACAATGGTTACCTTCCTGGATATAAGTGTCGCCTTTCAGAATGTTAATTCAGACACTGCCACTGGAGCACTTGCAAGTCTAGTGGTGAAGAGGTGATTTTGGTTTTAGAGAAGTCAGTCTTCGATTTTTTTTATCCTACTGGACCTGGAAGAATAAGGATCGTATTCAAATGATGTCACTATTGTGGTATTCAGCAAATAGTACCTGCATTTCAAACAGACCAACAGTTGTGGATTAAACGTAAATAATTTTGTTTTCCAGGAAATATAAACTTCATGACTCTCTCACTCTAATTGTGTTAGCTTGACTTGAATGAACAAAACGAAATAGCTTAGTCTTGTTTTGGACAGGAAACTAAGCTAGAAAGAGTAAGGAAGACTGTAGCTCTACTTAATACGACGAAGGATTAAGCGACATCTACCATTAACAAATTAAATTCATATATTTTATACTTACATCGTTTGACCGATACCAAACAGTTATCAGGTATGAAGTAATACGACAAAACCCTTTAGCAAAGAGAATTTGTATAAATATTAGTACTCGTGCAGTTTTTTGATCGTACAACACAATAATCACAATACACCTTTAAGCTGGTTGGTTAAAACTTATTATATGTCCAAAGGTAACATACAGAACTAATTTTAGATTTTTCTATAATCGGAGACAGTTAATTACAAAAATGTGGAGATATCTACTAATTTCTCATTTCCTCAAACCCACTAAAAATATTTTACGGCATTAAATAGGGAGTGTATGGCGCTATTTGTTGAAAGTCGTTGATTATGTTATCTTTGAGGAAATTAAGTGTTTGCGATATATTCGAATAGACCTGCAATTCAAGATAAATATCTAAGGGCGGTATCTCGCCTAAACTCGTTGGTCTATTAAAGTGAGATAACCAAGTATATAACAAATTGCTCCTCTAGGATATTCATCAGTGACATGTAGCGATGTCTTGCTGAGACCACGTGTCATCCGTATCCCTATAGTTAAAGCTACAAGAAGTAGTGGTTTTTATCGATCAGTTGACTTTAATAGCAATGCGCCTCGATGACGTACTGGTGTTGGATGATTATTTATCGAACCGGTTGACCCAAATTTTAGCCACCTTACATCTGGAAAGGCTGCTGCATAATTCACAATTTTGATAGAGGTTACTTTAACGACATTGAACAACTCTACATATTTTATGCCCATCTTCGGAATGAAACTTAGTAAATAGTTCTAATACAATTTGTCGCTCTCGTGGCAGAGGAAGTAGTGTGTTTGCTCTGTCATTCGGGGGTCTCGGGTTCGATTCCCGTGGTGGTGACGAAACATCAATCACGATTGGGTGTTTTTAATCTGTATGTGTATGTGGGTTGTGAACCGTGGGCCTTTAGTGGCATTGAATTCTGGAAAAATTTCCGCCTTCTTTAATTTAATTAAAAATTCTAATATAATGAAAAATCCAAATAAATAAGCTTTTATAAACTAAGCTCAATTATTTATTAAAATTATTAAAATTGTTAAGAACTGTTTCATGTTGAATTGAAGTATTAAGAATTAACTTTTGAATGAGTGCTTAAATAGAATATCCATTTCAATATTTATAAAATACATTAACTTCGAATCATAAAGTTTACAAAGTTCAAATATTTAGCTGACATCAAAAAACGTTGACATTATTTATGATGATAGTTCTCTCAAGTGTTTAGAATTTCTAAATAATACTCATCCTGACGTCAAGATAAACAGCGAATATATCAATAAAGAGACGTATTTAGTTTAAACAACTATAAATTATGGGATTACGATTTTCATCACACCTAAAAACGATATACTCAGATGTCCTCTGCTAATATTAAATATGCATTTATAATCGATAATGCGATATCTGGTTGTTACATCTTTAATATTTGTTTTAGACTGAAGTAGTACCACCTCCTCCACAGTTTTTTTACGTCCTTCTTTTGGACGTTGCCGTACGACTGTTGATCCAAGTCAACTGGGGTAGTTACGTATATAACTTAAGTTATCATAAAAATTCTAAACTTTATAGTAGAACATATGTCACTTAGGTGATTGCAGTATTCCTGCTTAATTTTTGGTGATACACAGGCAGTAGTTCAATTATGGACGCAACAAGGAACCTGCATGTAAGATCACTTGTTGGTGTGGGAGCTTAAACACCAGCGTTTTTATTTGTTAATGTGTTTCTTGGTTATCATTGGGGTTAACTTTTTACTGGTTTATGCAATCATTACGAATTGCAAGCACACGATAACCTCACCTGAAACCCTGAATCTTAAACAGTCACAGGAAAGAACATTTCGGTTGTAGTTGTAAGATTACAACTATAATGTTTATCTGCTAAATCTCAACTTAAACTCTGCCACTTTAAAACATTTTATCACGTTGACTCGTCGTCTTTTATACAAATGTTATCAGTGAAACATTATGGAAAAAAGCATCTCTTATGAATGAATGTTAAAGATCGTTTATGTTAAGATTGGTATACGTTTCGGTTGTAGTACTTTTTTATATAGTAATTTGTCGATATAGATGCAAACATTGAATTGTATGTAAATTTGTATAACAAATTAAGTTATTCTGTTTGCTATATGTGGATTTTATATACGAGTACATTTATCTGTCCCATCGGGGGTGGGAGTTGCCTATATTAAAAAACTGCAATGATAACCACCCATTTTCTCTTTCTATATATCCATAGATTCGTATATATATATATATATATATATATATATATATATATATAAACATATATATATATATATATATATATATATATATATATATATATATATATATATATATATATATATATATATATATATATATATATATATATATATATATATATATATATATATATATATATATATATATATATATATTTAAATATACGTTTACATTTTCATGTATGCACATAAACGATTATGTACACAACAATTTACATTTTATTTTATTTATTTAGCTTTTATTATGTTTACCATAATATGTACTCATGTGTCTGTATATACTGTACGAGTATACATAATGCAAAAATATCATCATCAGTTAAAATAATTGATAATATTATTAAATTAAATTGAATGAAATGAGATCAATTGAAATGTTTGTTATATATGGATACAATATAATATAAACAATAAAATAGAATTTATTTAAATAAATTTGTTTGGTTAAATATTAATGTATAGTAGATGCGAGTTAATGCATACGTCTATTAGGATCTGTCACTGCGTGATTATGACCACATTATTATTTATTATTAATTATTTTAATATCAAATGTCTAAATTCGTGCTTCTCGATAATATAATATAATTAGCTGAGTATTTTTCACGAATTAGCTGAGTGACCTATTATGTTATCTACCCCACACACTTCTCCCTACCCCCTTACTCGCAAAAATGAAAAAATAACTAACTCATAATTATGTATTCTCAGAATTTTCATTGGATTTCGATCACCACAGTGAGAAGATATAAAATATGTAATTTGGGAGGGGGAGAGGAGGATTAGTTTACGGTAGATCAGTCTCCTTACATACTGCAAATGTTCAATTTTTTTGGTTAACATTTATAGACACGGTCGAGTACAATATTCTTAATCTATTAACTATCGACATGGATTAAGGTTAAAAAACTAATCCCAGTTTATACAATAGTAATGATATAGGACATAGATAAGTACTGTTCTATAACAAAGAATTATATCACCAATCGAAATCAGATAATGTAAATCTGTTTGGAATTCAAACCGGTAATTCACTTGCTAATTCAATTGGTAACTCACCCGAACTCTGAAAGTATAAGTTGTTAAAGTTATGTTTATGGAGAAAGAGCTGTTAGTATAAAAAGCGAATAAAGTAGTTAAAATGTCGTTATGGAAGGAAGAACTGTCCGTGCGTGAAATTTGTGATAGGATAGGACGTGGGAATCATCAATTGCCAATCTTATACAAAAATAAGACTACGGGGAACACAGAGCGGTTAAAACGGTCTGGTAGACCGCGAAAAACCACAACAGTGCAAGATAAATTTTTGGTTCTTCGTTCCAAGCAGAACCGATTAAAAACTTCACCAAAATTGCAAGCCGATCTTGCTACAGCAACAGGTATTGAATTTTCCAGTTCAACTGCTCGGAGAAGGTTACTGAACGCAAATTTTAGGGCACGCCATTCGCTGTAGAAACCTTTTCTAAAGATATCTTCAAAAATTTGTCGGCTTCAGCTGGCCAGAGAGCACTATAACTGGACTTGGGAGTTTTGGAATAACATGGTGTTCTCTGACGAAAGTAAATTTAAACTGCATATGCAAGATCAATGGCTAATTGTGCATAGAAAACCATGTGAACGCCTCAGCGATATCTGCATTCATCAAGTGCCTGATAAAACTGAGGGTGTAATGGTTCGAGGCTGATGTAGTAATGCTGGTGTTGATCACTTGGCCTTTGTCGAAGCAGGGAAAACCGGTAATGTGCACCTGAACATTCAGGAAAGGCGTTGGATAGCATCAGTTTTGGAGCTATTTAGTGAAACTGATAGCTTCATCTTTCAACAAGACAACGCGCCAGCCCACAGATCAAAACAAATGACTATGCACGTGTTTTTTCTTTATTTAAAATTTCTGTATAACTTTTAGGTAAAAACTAATAAACAACTTTGTAAAATAACATTTTATTTCTATTTGAAGGTGAAAAAGTACTTGGTTGGTAATTTCATCTCCACAATGGAATGGTCCCCTTATAGCCCAGATATGAACCCAATTGAAAAAAAATGGGCTATTATGTAGCATAAAGTTCGTCAAAGTAATCCCGAAACCATCCAGCAACTGAAACACAAAATCCAAATTGTGTGGGATGATATTAGCAATGACGTGATTCAAAATTTCTGCGTTTCTGAAAAAATTGGTTTAATTAAAAAATTATTAGCTTTCCGGATTTTTTTGCATAGTACTGTATACTTACTTCTTATAAACCAATAAAACTGTAATTACATACACTCGCGGACAAAATTAACGCATTTTTTTTCTGTAGTAAAAAAAATCCCGTTGGTCAATTTTAATACTACTAGTGTCAAATGATAGCACATTTATATTTTTATCAGAAACCACCTTGAATTAAGTTTACTGCAAGCCAATCAATTAAATTTTTCAAAAATGCTTAATAAAAAGTGCATTGTTTTTGAAATCCAACGCAACGATCGGTTTTTGTTCCTTTGCATATCAATTATTTTTAAATGCAGTACCACTAGTTCTTGTAAATGTGTTCTAAAGCAAACACCTAATATAAAATCCATTGTAATATAGCACCCGTTCAAGAGCTGGAGGCTGTTAAAGTGGTCACATGTTAAAGTGGTTACTTAAGCGGTATCGTGAGACCTTAGAGTACAAAAGAGAGCCGGGACAAGGACGTAAAAGGTACACAACCGACATTACGATCGATTTTTAAAAATGAATTCGTTACGAGATCGAAAGCGAGCTTCTACTTAACTCAAAAATGAGTTACTTAGTGCGCGTCAAGTGAATATTAGTGTCAAAACAGTTAGACGAAGATTAAAAGAAGTGAACCTAGCTACAAAACAGCCCGTAAAAGTTTCACGGCTTCTTCCCCGCCACAAATCCAGCCATTTAGAATTTGCTCTTACTCATGCAAATTGGGGAACTGATCAATGGGCCACTGTTCTCTTTTCAGATGAGACCAGAATCTAATTATGGAAACCAGATAGACGTAATCTTGTATACAGAAGAGTTGGAGAACGCTACGCACCGTGTAAGATGGTGCAAACTGCAAGCTTTGGTGGAGGTTTAATAATGTTTTGGGGTGGAATCAGTTGAGAGGGCCATACGGAGCTGGTGGAGATTGGTTTGATGATGAATGCAGACTGGTATGCTCGGAACATTCTTGGCGATTACGTTTTGCCATATGTGAGCTTCATAGGTTATGACAGTTTTGTGTTAATGCATGATAACGCTCCAGTCCACGTTGCTGCAACGGTACGACAATATCTCCAAGATATTGGCATTCGTAAACTTAAGTGGCCCCCAATGAGTATTGATCTTAATCCGATTGAACACGCGTGGGATATTCTAAAACGCTGTATTAGAACTAGAAATCCTGCACCAGATTCGACAGCAGAGCCGAGAGTTGCAACGCAAGAAGAGTGGAATCTCATTCCGCAAGAAATGACACAAAGCATTTTACTTGGTATGCCCAGAAGGATGGAAGTGTAATCAGGGCACGGGAGGGGGAAACATTAAACAAATTAAATTGTAATAAAGCTAGTTTTAAAGTTTATAAACCGCTTTTAAAAATTAAAAAAAAAATAGGTCGACACATTTTAACATTTTGCAATGAAAAATAGCCGCTATAATTCCATAATTAGATATAATTCTCATTAGAGCCACATTTGTGCCTCTAATGAGAAAATTATAAATTTGGGATCATTTGATACCAGTTCCACTGAAAATGTCCAGCGGGATTTTTTTTATTCCAAAAAAATAAATATGCGTTAATTTTGTCCAGGAGTGTATGAAACAATATAGGAATATTTAAATTTAATTATCAGAGCAAGCTTTATAGGCATTACCAAATGATTTACAACAGCCAGATTAGCATTAGTTTATTTAAAATTGGAGTATTTTTTAAGAAACCAAAACTAACACATTTCATATGTTGATATTTCAAAGTGAAAACTACACATAGCTATATCAAAGCGAATTTAAGTTAACCTTTAAAAGGGCATATGTTGTATTAATCTCCTAAGAATATACTTTTACCTGCCTATGCAATTGGCAACTTGGTCCTATCAGACAGAAACATTTGTTTTGACAAAACTAGGATTTCTGGATATTTAGGATAGAGTGTGTGCTTAATCTGCTATATTTCATAAATACGGTTTTGCAAAATTTTCCAAAAAAGTACTGTAAGCCACGCATGTGCAACTTATAAAAAATAAATACAAATGCTGTTCAAAAATCCTAATTTTGCGATATAATCTGTTTTGGGGCTCGAGGCACTTCCAACCCTTTCGCGGTTCGCTTATTTACGTCCTTACCTTACGCCATTACAGCCAAATCGAGGACGTACGGCTATAGGTCCGATTTACGTAGAACCATCTGCACATTGCATAGCTCCATGCCAGCCTATAGTATTGCCATGGAAGATGGGTTGGCCCATGAATTCTGCACTCCAACAGGGGGTCATAGATGTGTTCATTCACACCACCGATCGTAATCCCTTTACCATCCCGCCCCTATCGGGATTCGAACCCGGTACCTCCCGCTCCAACTGCCGCAGCTTTAACAACTGCGCCACTTGGGCGGTATTAAAAATATATGATTATATTACATTTAGTAATATAATTATATATTTTTAATAGTAGTTCAAATCTGATTTATTTTTAGCTCGTATTGGGCACTGAATTTGGCCCCAATTTGAAGAAATCCTTTTAATCTACAATCGGTGATCATATTATTAGAACCACTTTCAAAAATATCGGTTTATTTCAATTATTAATAGTGGGATCCTTAAACATTAATTTTTTGTATTAATTGTATATTTTATTATTTATTTCAGTATTATTTTTATAGATAATTAAAGATAATAAGAAATATTAAAGCTCTTCTAACTAATACTTGGTAACATCACCTTTAGCTGCTATCACTGCTGCTATCCTTTTTGACATGCTCTGTATACATTTCAGACAGTTTTTCTTTATTTTATTAGTTCTATACCATATGTTTATTAGGCGCTCTAATAATTGCCGTTTATTAGTGATAGTTTCTTTGGAAATATCCCTCTTCAGCAATTCCCAAAGATTTTCTATCGGATTGGGATCAGGTGAATTGCCAGGCCAGTCTAAATCATTCACTTGTCTTTCTTCCAAAAACTTAGTTACACTTTTAGCTTTGTGACAGGTTGAGGAGTCATTCATGAACATAAATTCACTATCTGGATACCTATCCTTTACATGATGTAGCATTTTTCCTTGCCACATAGTTCCATCGACGATGTAAAGGTGACCGGTACCGAAGCTGCTGATCGCAGATCAGACCATTATACTCAGAGGATGTTTCACTCTCCTGACAATACAATCCTCATTGAATTTTTTGCCACACCGTCTCGTTACAAAATGACTTGTCTGTCAGTATTTGCACTGATGACTCGTCTGAAAAACAAACCTGTAAGAAAAATTGGTATCACACAAATAAACTAGAAATGTAAATCTAACCATAAAGTAAGTATTATTAGATACTTTAACCTTTTTCCAGTCTTCGGTAGTCCAGTTTTTATTATCTTGGCCCATTGCAATCGTTTTTTTCTCATTGCTGTTGTAAGCAATGTTTTCTTATCAGGTCGGTAACATTTAAAGCCCAAATCTTTAAGACGTCTTCGAGTTGTCATATCCGATATGTTTATTCCAGACTTTTTTTCCACACAAATAGTCTTAATTTTTCTTAGGTCGCGTGGCGTGGTAATTTTTTTCGACTACACTTCCCAATTCTCTTAGGAGAAAGATTTTTAGTTTCCAATATTTTTTTTAGTCGAATTACTGATGCATGGGAAACACCTGTAGCTACAGCTATTTTACGAATAGAGTATTTGGTGTTTGCCAAGAGCGTTTTAATTTCACTAACTTTTTGTGAAGAGAGGTCTTTAGCTTTACCCATCGTAAAGAAATCTTTAAGGACGAAAATCACACAATTAAACAAAAACAACAAAATTTAAGTAAAACTAGCTTAAATAAATAAAGTACTTACCTACCAATTATAACAAAAATAAATACTACAAAATAACCAAAATTTTAATGCAACAACACTGAAAAATTGTTGTGATAATAAACAAACAAATAGGCAATATCAAAGCAATAAATTTAGATATTCCCGTTATACATTTTATATTCATATACACTAAAAAAGCCAATAAAATAACCTGTTAAAATTCCGTATTACTAAACTTTTTATATAATAGAAGTAATTATTTTCATGCAATTTAAGAACCAAAAAGTTATTTATTGTAATAATTTGATCACCGACTGCTGAAAGATTTAATATCTAATAAATAAGATTTAATAAATTCAGTGCAAATTTTGATAAGTTTGTATGGTTTATGGCTGCGGTACTCCAAAAAAACTTTAGGACTTTTAAAGTTTTAATTTCTTTAGTGTATAATATTTGAAATATTTCAGTTATAGTTTTGTAAATATGCATCTTCAATTTCTTGACTATTTAAATTTATTAAAAGAAATTTATTAATTTTATCCATTTGGTTATAATTTAAAAGTTTACTATCATAACAGAGGTGAACATAATAATCTACCAGAGCATATTTGTTTAATGCCATCGCTTTAAGAAATATGTCTCCAGTTTATTTTTAAATCTTTCATGAATGTCCAATGAGCTCACTTACTTGCAGCATTTTTTTCATGTTGTTTTTTACCCTGGCAAATATTAATCAAATGATTAATTAATAATTAATCAAATTTTTAAAGATTTCGACAAAACCTTCATCAAATATAAGGTTTGATATACAATTTGGTTTTATTTTTTTGGAACTTGATCTGCAACGATTAATATTAATTTTAATTAAGAAGTTTTCATATAAGTCTCGATGTAACCATCGAGTCTCACACGCCAATTTGATGCAACTGCCACAATATTGCATATTAATATTGCTTTCTCTAAATCACTTTGTTTAAATTGATTAAGTATGGAATTTTCATTTTCGACCATTTTGTATCATTTACGACTTTAGCAAGAAGATTGCCAATATGGGAATGACACGTAGTATGCTATAGTATATGAATTGCGTTTTTACCCATCTTGACCATGTTGCTAGCATTGTCCCAAACTACAGCATAAACATTATTGTTCTATAATAGCCTAGCCAAATCTATTGACTCACATACTATATCACATAACTTATCACCCGATTCACATTCAGATGTTAAATCCCAAAACGCTTTTGACCCGCTTGGGTTGTGAATTATATGCTTGTTTTAAGTCTCTACAATCTTTTACAGGGCTCGCGGCACTTCAAACTTTTTCGCGATTCGCTTATTTACGTGCTTACTTTAAGCCAATTACAGCCAAATCGAGGACGTACGATTTATCAAGAACCACCTGCACATTGCATAGCTCCATGACAGCCTATATTACTGACATGAAAAATGGGTTGGCTCATGAATTCTGCACAACAGGGGGTAATAGATGTGTTCATTCACCTCACCGATCGTAATAGTATGGTGAAAAATCCCCTTTGCATCCTGCCCCTATCGGGATTCGAACCCGGTACCTCCCGCTCCAACTGCCGCAGCTTTAACTACTGCGCCATCTGGGCAGAGTTGTGAATTATACCCACTACGGTTTTGGTATAACTAACTGAATTTTTCCATCCATCAATTAATAACACTGAGTTCTCAAATACAGTTGTGCGAATTTCTCTCAAACATTCA
Organism: Tipula lateralis; assembly: GCA_963932295.1. Lineage (NCBI taxonomy): Eukaryota > Metazoa > Arthropoda > Insecta > Diptera > Tipulidae > Tipula > Tipula lateralis. The sequence continues at coordinate 86,723,563 of OZ010737.1, forward strand.
TCAAAGTTTGCCTCTAATAGTTTATTCGATAAAACTTTCCGATTTGGAACTAGTTTTGAATATGAATATTTAAGTTTTTTTATCATATTTAAAAAATGGGGCGTTTAAATAATATTAAAACAAATATTGCATCCAATAAAAATTAAGAGATGATCATATCGTTTTCTTTTTTGTTTTGATGAAATTGTATCTACATAATATATTACATTTTCCTTTCTTGTTTGTGATTCGATGTTCATTTTTTGAATTGAAACTTGAGAGAGAACCAAAAAAATGAGATATTGCGCTTGATTGACATGTAAATATAGTACAGGAAAAATTAGAAATATCACGCTAAAAATCATAAACATTAGTGTAAAGAGCAGATGAGGAATAGATTTACATTACTTACTAATAAATTTGTTGATTCAATGTTGACATCACTTACAATAGATCCTTCGAGATCAATTATCTCCGAATTGCTAGTTAGAATGTCAATCCGTTCTGTTTCAATAGTATTAAAATATTATCGTTTAAAAGGCAACGTTTACTGTAATAGATAAATCAATATAATTTATTTTAAAATCTCTTTTCTTTTAATAAGATTAATAACTTACCGATGAACTTTCAACCTCTCAACTGCTGTATTTTTCAGCGCTTACATGTGTTGCAATACGCTAACAATTTATTTTGTTCTTTCAACAAATCAAAATGCAGCTCTTCAAATTCTTGGTCGCCTAATTTTCGTTTTTTATTTTAAATTTATATTTTTCTGTTTTAGTTTTTTGTGAGTTTATTTCAACTTTAAAAATTAATTTAAAAAACTAAACTGTTAAGATTATTTTAAAATGGCGGTCGGTTCCTATTAGTATATATTTTTATACAAATTGAGTATTTTTTTGTAAATTTATAAATTATATATTAAAAATTACAATTATTTACACAATAAACACTTTATACTTTATAAAACAATTCAAAATTATTTATATTATGATTTTTATTTTGTTTAATATTTTGGAAATACGAATTATCAGACTAGAGTTATTTAAGACATGTTCGAAATGATCGGAATTGTTAACTGTAACCGAGTCCATAGAAAAGGAAAGGAGACATAAAAAATTATAAAATAATGTTTTACATACATTGCATAACACTGTCTATATCTTAAAGCCTATAGATTAAGAGCTATAGGCTTTTTGTTACAGAACGCTAGTTTTTTGTATAAATTAGCACCTCGTAATCGAACTAGAAATTTAATAGAAAAAATACCGAGCAACCATGTCTGTGCGATGCTTTTAAAATATAACGACATTTATTGGGTTTGATTTTTATGTTAACAGAGTGACTATAGAATGGAAACGGATAATATGGCATTAAAATAAAATGGTATGGCATTTTTCACATCTATTCCTCAGCAAAAAATTAACGGGAATTTCAAAGGTTGGAACAGACAATAAATTTTTTAGAAAGCACATGGTACTATGTCCGTGATTCCCAAAAAAATCACAGATCTGTAGTTTTAGTTTCTACGCAACATAATGATGATAAGATCTCCGGGACTAGACATAAAACCATATTATAATTGGTTTTATTGTACCTATATAATAAAACAAAAATAGCTGAGGGTCTATGAAGTAAATCTGAGTCGGATTTTTTGAACTCTATTTGTGAAACTAAAGAGCAAAATTTAATCGAATTCTTCCGAACGCACAGTATAAAATCCGACTACTGTTTAGTTGACGTATTTCTTTCGATTGATCGTATTTTGACGTTTCATACCATTGACCAAAAGTTATAGCATTTTTAAGAATTTATATTCTTCGATTGAATCGAATTTTTCCGCGTATATGTGTTTATTTCATAATAGACAACGAGTGTTAATTGTATAATGGACAAAACGTTGGGTTAGTACATTACAAATAGTAAACACATCGCTGGCTGCTAAAATTTGATATTCAATAAAATCCACCCAAACTACAAAAAATCATCAAACAGACAAACATCAAAACTCCTATACAATTAGGACTTATTTTGCTACAATAATGCCCGTTGCACATTTCAGCTAAACTAAGCGAGAAACATAGCTCTCTTTAGCTCGCTTAGCTCATACCGCTGCACACTTCAGCTATGACATCGCTCACACATACATTCATTTGCAAATAAAATGCTACGGATTATCTGACAAAATATTGTACATATATTAAAAATATTTTGTAAATCCAAAAAAATAACATCAATATATGTGTGAGCGATACATCATTGCTCAAAACAGAAAAAATAGCTCGCATAGTTTAGCTCATGTGTGCAACGTTCCATTTAAAATTCTTTATTTACAATTAAGAACTTGTGGCGTTCTTGAGCAACTCCAACAAATACAATTAAATTATCTCACGCCACAATTAATCAATAAAAATATTTTGAGGTTCTTGTTATTCACTAGTACTGTCGCGACATAACTAAACATATATATACGAATCGCACAGTATGAACATCAAGTCCGGTAGCATATGCCTGATGAGATGGATTTGATCTTTTCGATCACACGATTATTCAATGACGTCATCATCATCAGATTGAAACCGTCCTAGTGGATTATAAGATACAAGGAACAACTCAGATATACAATTACATTCAAACAATTACTTTAAAGCAATACGCTTTCATCAAACTACAAACATAGCTCATATCGCTTTGCTTAGCTGAAATGTACAGCGGGCCTTAGTACATACTCGATTGAACAAATATAAAAACTACACAACGTGCTTTTTGAGTCAGACGAAAAGGTCAATAATACATGTGCGAAGAAAAGCAGAAACGGTCTACAAGGTCTTTTTGTGTGCAGAATAAAAACCCGATATGTCAAACGCGTATAGCATTACACACACCCATGAAGTAAGATTTTGTTTCTTATATACTTTATACTAAACGAATGAATTTTTATTGCAACATAATTATGAATATTATAAAACATAAAAATATTCAGAAGTGCTATTCAGAAGTACAATGTTCTATTGAACCATGCAAAACAATTATTTACAACATAACACAATCAGCTCAAAAATTTTGTAATAGTTCTTTAAAAAAATGCAAAAATATTACAAAGTAAAAAATGGAATCTATATCTACTGTATACACTGTCAAAGTGAAGGTTAAAATACTAACAAGTCTAAAGTACAAACACCTTAACCCAATTACTAATTGTTTGGAATTTGATTTATTTTACTAAGCTTCTATTGCTGAGGAAAGGAAGAGGACGTTAAAATAAAATTAATAATTAGTAATAAATATTTTAAAACAACTTTTCAACTAACTAGTCGTCTCAATATCAGAAGATTTCGACAAATACTTTCCAATTAACAAATCGAACTTTTCAAATGAAAATGATTGAATATTTCAAAATGAAAATAAATAAGACATACGATCATTGAAAAGTTGAACTCGAGATATTACTCAAGATTTTTGTTTATAGGCAGCAAATGAAATCCTTAAAATTCCTATTAACACCTGCTGGATTTATATTTGGAACATGAATTTCACGTTATCTTAATTTATTTTACTCTACTGATATATTTATTATTAATTGAAAATCTATAATGCTGAACCACACCATTGAAAACATGCACAGAAAAATGTGTGCACTACAAGATTTTTAAAACGAATGGTCCGCAACACAAGAAATGAATAAAAATTCAACGTTCATTCACTTTAATACATTGATCTTACATGTTTAGTTACTGTTAGAATGAACTCAGAACTGGATTTCAAATTTATTTCAACTGAAATTTCGAGTTGCTAATTTATATGATTTACATAGATAAAACATTGCAAATATATTATTTATGAGTTTTTGTATACATAGGATTAGTCGTATCAAAATGTTGTTGTGTTATTATCCATTTAAAATTTGTAAAACTGTATTTTAAAACATAAATCCCTTTTAATTTTGTGGTAAGAAAAAATGCTTTTTTTTATGTATATACAGTGCATAATGTTAAAAAAAATATTAGCAGCATTATCCAACACAGTACCAGCAAACGACCAACAACGAGTAGAAGCACAATAAATATTATGATTATTATTTGTTCTTTGCCAAATAACCAGTCAACCATTTAACAATTTTTTTTAAGTAAATCGTATAAATATGTACTTACTCGTATTCTATCCAGCAACCAAACAATATAATAACACAAGAGTGTAGAGATACAACATATAGTTGTTTAAAAAGCTTCAACATATACACACAAACAAAAAATTATGAAATATATTTTCCAAGTTTTCCAAGTTGTTTTTTGTTTCAATATTTTTATTTATAAAAGAGATAGAAAAGCTTTACTTGTAATAAAAAAAAAATATTCGATATACGTATACAGGATTAATGATTAATGGATTTGGATTTATATTACGGCTTTTGTTCCCAATATGAGTACATCGAACTTTAAATATTATTTAAAGTCGACTTGTAATTGGTCTATAAGTATTGTCTATACGATTTTGACCACAATTAAACAATGTTGCATATCGTAAATCGTGAAGATCCAAATTAACGACATAACAAAACGACATACTTCATCCCAACATATTAAATTGTCTGGTATTATTTTCATGTCAGCACATTGCTACTGTAACAATATATGTATTGTCAACTTATCATTATGGAACATTTATTTTGGTTTGTTGTTGGTTTTCACAAAAAAATTTTCTATTTCTTACGTATACATACTCTACAAATGGTACATTACTTAGCTTCTATCAGCACATGCTTATTCATTCAAAAATGTGAGAGATGAAATCCAATTATATTTTCTTGAATGCTTTAAATTCAAATCTCTTTAGTCTTTATCATATATAACTACGAGTAGATATGGTATTTCGAATAATAAAAACGATATTGAGGGATCTATAGAGAACTTGCAAATACAAAGACGGATATTTTTTTGATTCGTTGAATAGTATTTCAACAAATTCATTTTGAAAAAAAAAATTAATAATGTAAACCTGTTTTATGTTATATACAAAGATATGGCACTAAGAACGAACACCACTGTTTCAAGAAAATCGTTGATAAATAAGTGATAAAATTTAAAATTCAATTATGTAGTTACAAAATCAATATATTCACTGGAGTTTTAATTTTGAATCGGTAACGAGGATAAGAACATGAAATAGCCGATAAGGCAGGATGCAAAAAAGATTGTTCACCTATCTGATCTCAAAAACCGAATGCAAAGATACAAAAAAACAGACAGACAGACAGAACATGGAATAGATTAGCTTAACATTTAAAAAATTTTCTAAAGCCATGGTTTAGTCAATTCCAATTAGTGATTGCAACCCGGTTTTCCGATATTCGAAAACCCGGTTTTTTTTGTTATTTTACATCACCGAAAACCCGGTTTTTATTACATTTTAAAACTGGTTTCATAAGTAACAAAAAATTGGCCTAATTTTACATTTGCATAATAATAGCTAATGAAATTTGGTACTTGTCTTGTAAGTGGCATTATTTGCATGGACAGATAATTATGAGAAAAATTGAAAGATAAATTAAACATCGGTTAGTTCTTCGATTGTAGCTTAATGGCTAAGATAGTTTCTCATCACGCCGTAGTCTCGGCAGTGTTTCGCAACATAATTTATTGGCTATTTTGATGTGTTATATTGTAAAAATAAATCTTCTATAGCTCGAATACTTTGAATGCATTTAAACAGATAGAAAATGATGGTATGTTTGATATGTATGATGATTCCGAGTCAGACGGCGATAATGATAACTTTCTGAACAATGCAGTAAATCCTGATCAACATAGTTTTACCGTTTCATAAAGTACGAAAAGTTAAAAAACTTCTTAGAAATACACCAGTGAAAAACGAAGACAATCTTCAAAAATATGTTGTATTTGAATTCGAAAAAGAAAAAATTTAGTCTTTGACACGAAAACGCGACAGTTTCCTTTTCATGTGGAGCGATTTTATAAATTACGAACATACGTTCAAAATCCTTTAGTTGATCTGGAAACATCGTATTTTTCTGATGATGAATTTAAAATTCTATCAGACCCTATTGCTGTTCTTTTACCAATGAAATTGGGAGTCGAGTCACTTTGTCGGCAATATGCAATTCTTCTGACTGCCGATGCGACCTTATTTATTTTATAAAATTTTATGAATATTATGTTGTCACATTTGGACAAACATAGTGGCCAACTGGCAATTGACATGAAAATGGAGCCGAGTTAAATTAATGCCGAATTAAAGAAAGACGAACTGATTTATATCTTGCTTACTGTAGTATCTTCATTACAAATACCAAGTACCGGATGCCGAAAAATATGAACATGCTAATATTTTCTGGAATCTTGGTAAATCATCGATTGTTAAACTGATTGTTTAGTAATTGAAAGAATGTTTGGCACAGTAAAAAATGGAAAAACAGTTGTCAGGCGATGACGATAAGATCGACGTAGAAGAAAAACAATCCCAATCTATTAAACCAATACAGAAATAAGAACCTACAACAGTGGGAGTTATGAAAGATTATTCATATAGGTCTAAACACTAACGTTCATCGTAATGGGATCAGAGACCTGGAACTCAAGATAGTGTATAATTTTGTACAGTCGATTCTACCGACCAGCGTGGAAGCAGAAAGAGCATTTTCGGCGTCATGAAATATGCATGAAATTCGATCACGTCTAGTGGATAACACAATAGACATGTTGTGTTTAGTTAAATCACACTTTTTAAAACCGAAAAATGATTAAATTAAATTTTATTGTATTAGTATTTTATTTTGGCTAAATTGTTTATTATTTGTATTTGAAAAAAACTATTTCAAATACAAATATAATATAATAGATTTTTTTAAAACTATAATAGTATTTTTTTAAATTCTGGTAAACATTTCGTAGAAATTAAAAATAAATTTTGTTAAAAAAAACCGGTTTTAGAATATCACCCCAAATTTGCAATCACTTATTCCAATAGAGTGACTTCATTTCCCGAGAAACTATATAAAATGAACTCTGCAATTGAATACATGAACAGTCTTCATTATTTTATGTTTAAATCGAATAAAACATTAAATTATATTATTGATATAGACAATTTTTAAAAAACCCTTCAGCCGATGAAGCTGACTGTCGCAACACCAAGAGGAAACTCAAAATTGTCCATAACTCAAGACTCAAATTATAAGTTTCAAACTCGATTACCTAAAAGTGAAAACCATATCTTCTAAGGTTATAAATTGCTATACATAGTGAAGATTATAGTGTTGTGTTGACCTTCTCGATAATCGAGTGTTTAAGCTACGAGTGCACATGATATTAGCAAACCTGTCAATATGCTTGTATATGTTGTCCACTGATGTAAGCAAACCCCAGAATAAAGACTCATTCAATCATTTGAATAAGTTGATAGATTCTATACCGGAGCACGATGTCAGATTGTTGATTTTAGTGCTAGAGCTAGCAGAAATAAAACCGACATGTGTAGTAATATAGGTCGGTACTCTCGACGTGGGATCATATCGTCCTTTAACTAAATACCTAGGAAGAGATTGGACATACGTTTATTTGGACATTGCAATCTATAATGGAAGCTTTGGTAAGAAACACATCAAAAAAATAAAGATCTTGTCCCCTTATTAAATATTTTGCGATTTAATTACCAGTCTGAAAAAATAAACTGTGTGTGAGAAGCTTCACCTTAATTTGTATTTGACAGAAAACGAAAGACAGAAGTCAAAATCGATCTACATAAATAAATTAATATTGTTACTATAAGGAATATTATATAAAATTATTTAAATTCAAAAAAACAGTTTGTATTATGATGTAAGTGTCAGAATATAAACACATTAAACACCAAAATGGATAATTATTTAAACTTAATTCTCCTTGATTATCGCTGCAGCCCAGTAAACTTAAAGAATAGTACAAACAAAACTGAAAAATGATTAATTTCGATACCTGCTTTATATATTCTACGCCCACTTTCAAAATATGAGGATTTTGCAAATTCGGATAAGCTGAAATTTGATAGAGTGTTGATCAGACACGTATCGAAGTAACAGTTATAACTTGACGGATAAGTACGAAAGATAGCTTCTGACATTTGAGAGAAGCATAATGTTTCTAAAATATGGCTCATCGTCGCCTTAGTGGTATATACCGAGTTCTGTTTTCAATGAGGAATTTAAGGGGCAGCGAGTATACTCTGGCTTGGTCACTTTCTGCCTGGAAATGCGAAGTAAATAATTATGCGATTTTTTAAGACAGAACCTGATTTGGCTCCACGGCAAAGAGATTGATCTGGTATCTTCTGTTTCTGATTGAAATCTTTATGCAGATTGTGGGCACAGTAAGTCCAAACAATCAGTTGTAAAGCCGAAAAAAAATAATATAACGCCGAAGTCGCCCGTAATCGGTTTAATTTTCAAAGATTGTTGTATAAAACTAGCTGGACTTTGTTGTTGTATAAATCAATGAAAAAGAGTTTTATTTTTTATTGATTTCATTTTTATTTCGATAAATTCTAATCTTCATTAACATCTCAGTAGGAATACTTTCATTTGCATAATGCATATTGAATAATTTCATCAACAGTACTTCATGCATTCGAGTAATAATCTAAGTATATGCACAATATTAATATTTTTATAACCAAACTGGAAAAACCTCGATAAAACTTATATTGTATTCAATTCATAGTCGAGGTAGATTCCGCGCCAATAACCATTGTACACATAGGTTTTATTTTGGTATATTTGATTTATAATAACTTCTTCGTCTAATCGGATCTTGTCATGAGTGATTCGATTATTTCTCATTTCCTCGTGACGACTGGGCCATTAACCCAATTTTTTGAATAAAAGTGTTCATAAAAGTAGCTACTAGATTTTCATTTTATCTATTTTTTAGCTTTCCGTTTAAGGGATGGCAGTTCCAAAAATTAACTCTGTTACCTGGCTTTAAAAATATTTTTTTTAATAGTTCTGCACTGTTAAAAACTGCACTATCAAATAAATATAGTCCATTCTAATGGCAGATACCACTCGCATGATAAATAAGAGCCGTTAACAGATTGTGGATGCATTTGGTTCCCTGGGCGACCGTTTGCCTGCTAGTTGTAGTCAGTATAGTGTGGTTTGTGAGGTAATTATTCCACTTTCCATCAACTACTATCATTTAAGAAAATTATCTTAAACTAAGAACAAGACGATAATAAGTTCTTTTCATTCAAACCCCTCTTGAAACAAAGTAGTAAACTCATTATAATTTCTTTTTAATTAATTTGAGAAACATTACCGGCAGAGTAATTATTATCGTTACAAAATCTTTCCGAATTATAATTCTTATAGTTATGTGGTAGTAAGTTGAGGAATAACTGCATTCACTGAGGTATATGTAGATTAACATAATAATATGAAATAATTATAATAAAATTAACCCCAAATATACCAGCTTACAAAGCGCTTTAGTATAAGAGGTGACTGTAACATAAGTTTAATTATTGTTAAAAAAAGCATATGATGGAGTCCATTTTGTTAGTACCTTTTTATAAGTCACTGTATATAAATATATATATATATATATATATATATATATATATATATATATATATATATATATATATATATATATATATATACCGGGTGTTTCTTTTAAACTGAGACGATCAAGTATCTCCACTATCAAGAAAAATAGCCACTCTACAGAAAAAATGTCCATATATAGACTTAATATGCAATTTTTTTGTTTCATTACTTTGTGATAAAATTACAATTATCTTAGAAAAAGTTTTTTATCATTTTGTTTATTAATTTAATAAATGTTCAAAACGTCCACCATTTGATTCCAAACATTTTTCTACTCGTCTTATAAAATTTAGATGAACTGCTTTTAATTCAGCTTCTGAAATATGATTTCTAAAAATATCTTTAATTCTTTGTTTCATGTTTTCAGCAGTGGTAGGCCGATTGAAATAGGCTAAGTCTTTCACTTTTCCCCAGAAATAAAAGTCCATGCATGTTAAATCGGGTGATCTTGCTGGAAAAAGAGTAGGGCCACTTCTTCCAATCCATTCATTCGGAAACATTAAATTTAGTTGTTATTGGGAAGCTATACCTAAATGGGGAGACGCACCATCCAACAGTAGCCACATCTCTTGTCTTACTCGCAATGGAATGTCTTCCAATAAATTGGGAAAATCTTGTAATAAAAAATTCACAAATTTTTGTGTAGTTAGTGTTCCATCAAAAAAAAAGGTCCAATTAGGCGAGATCCAACTATTCCAGCCCAAGCATTTACACTCCAACGATGTTTATGGTCAACGGAACACGTCCAATGTGGATTCACGTCATTGCAAAAATGTAAATTATGCCTATTCACATTACCGTCGCTCTTAAACGTTGCCTCGTCAGTCCACATGACAAGACTAAAGAAATCTGGATTTTCTTCAATTTGTTGCCTCGCCCAAAGACAAGATTGAATTCTTGATCTAAAATCATTAGCAGATAACTCTTGTAGCAATGATATGTGGTACGCTTGGAATTTGTTTTCTTTCAAAACGCGAGACACGGTCGTTTGAGATATTCCTCTATCTCGTGCAATATTTCGTGTTGATGTGTGTGGGTCCTGTGATACTGCAGCTAGCACATGTACAACAATTTCCTTAGGACACTGACGACCTTTGCTTTGGTTTCTTATGCTTCCGGTAGTGCACAGCTTATCTGCTAAACGTTTACATGCACCTCTTCTAAAGTGCCGACGATCTGGATGTCGTTCAGCGTATAATCTAATCGCCATGCTTTCATTTTGTCGACACTCACCGTAGATCATCATCATGTCGAATGCTTCCTGGTTAGTTTACAACATGATAAAAAACTTTTTCTAAGATAATTGTAATTTTATCACAAAGTAATAAAACAAAAAAATTGCATAATAAGTCAAAGAACATTTGATATTTTATATTTTAATTTGTAGAACTAAGGGAAAATTCGATTGCTTTAGTGAATATCAATTTTTGCACATATCTCTGAAATCATACACTTTACAAAAATGATGTGTGAGCAAAAAGTGTTTACTTTTATTTGCTTAATATAAACAAACACTCAAAAGTATAGGTTCTAATTTAAAAAAACCTAACTTTAGCCTATATCCCAGAAACTAATGAATTCCAAGGTCGTTGAATATCACCACTAGACGTCCCCCTCGACTCTTAATAAGTTTCATTATAAGTAATTTTCTCCTATCTAGCACCGTTCTCGAGATAAAAGCCCTGCATTTATTAGGAAACACCCTGTATAAAGAGCTAGAAATCTTGCACCAGATTCGACAGCAGAGCTGAGAGTTGCATTGCAAGAAGAGTGGAATTTCATTCCGCAAGAAATGATACAAAGCATTCTACTTAGTATGCCCCGAAGGATGGAAGCTGTAATAAAGACACGGAGGTAAATATTCATTATTAAATTAATCAAATTAAATTGTAATAAAGCTAGTTTTAATGTTTGTAAACCGCTTTTAAAAATTTAAAAAAAAAATAGTTCGACACATTTTAAGATTTTGCAATGAAAAATAGCCGCTATAATTCCATAACGCCACATTTGTGCCTCTTTTGAGAAAATTATAAATTTGGGATCATTTGATACCAGTTCCACTGAAATTGTCCAGCGGGATTTTTTTTTATTACAAAAAAAAATATGCGTTAATTTTGTCCGCGAGTATATATATATATATATATATATATATATATATATATATATATATATATATATATATATATATATATATTATATATATATATATATATATATATATATATATATATATATATATATATATATATATATATATCATTATAGTTTCACCGATTTGCTGAGGGAAATAAAAAAATAAAGCTATCCCCTAAAATCGCATGTGGAGAAATGAGATGTTCTCTCCTCGGAAATATACTGATTTTCCAAAGCCCTTTAATGTAAACAAAAGATATTACAAATAGGCCAACACTGAATAAGATAAATAACGTATCAGGCTTAATTATTATGAAAAGAAATCAGTTTCGTTGCACCATCTCCCTGGTTATTACAAACCTGATGTTAGTTTTCGGGAAGAAAGGAAGATGTTATACAATGTGATTCTCGTAAATGTCTGATTACTTAAGACACGTAAAGAAAATATCAAAACTTTTGAATCGAATAGAGTCCGATTTTTATATACAGTATGGAACAGCAATCTGTAACAGTCGTCATTATTATTACTATAACAAAATCATCAACTCTTAAACCATTAAGTAGTTATCGATTTATAAAATATTAGCCAACCAGTTCATCTAAAACATATTATAATTTTGTCTTACAGTTCTAGCGATGATATTCAATTGACATGGGCAAATGTCGTCACTTCAAACTGAAAACTCACTCTTTACACAATATTGAGAATACCAAGTAGATATTTTAATCCAATTTAATCATTTTATAAATTAATCTAATTTAGTATTTAGCCCCAACCGAAAATTAAACAACAACCGAAAATAAATTGCTCCAATTTACGACTCACATATTTTAAGGATAACAAAAATAAAATCCTTTTGTTCATCCAGGAAATGGAGACGAAAACAAAATTTTTCTTTCATTACCATTCCTCAAACAGTATAAAAGGGGTCAAGATGAATTAAAGTTGTGTGCTTCGGTTGATATTTTGGTTTTTTTTTGTCTGACCAAAAACTTAATTTTTTTGTTGTGAGGGTGTGTGGGTGTGTATGTGTTTACGAAGCTCTTTTGTTGTAGTATGTATACCAAAGTTAAAATTTTAAATTGGAAAAATAATGATAGAAATTTTCAATTTTAATTGTCTAATTTGATTTGAAAACATTTTCGTTCTGGCACAATTTTCAAATGAACTTTTTAATTAGTGTCATTAATTTGAATGGTAACTGAACATTTTTTTTGTTCGTACACCAAAACTCATTTTATATCTATGTATGTGTTTAGTTTGGGGTCGAGAATCGAAATTTTTGTGCGACCGTGTAACGCGTTTGACATTTGGTATGTGGAGAACTGGTATCCCATTAATAACTCTGTTTACTGATTCATGAATAAATTATCTCATAACAATGACATAAATCAAATATATAAAAGATTTTCATTAGAATACATTCAAAATTGTCTACATAATTTAATTTCATGTTACAACAACGTATTAATCAATCAATATTATGTAGATAAAGATAAATACTTCTTTTATCTTTCATATAGAATCTATACGTACTGAACTGTATGCTCGTATTATATAGAGCTGCAATAACAACAACAACTAAAAACTAACTATAAAATAAATTGATAACGATATTATCAATAATAACAAGATGATGATACATTTATATTGAAAATGAAACGAACGTACTCGTGTGTACGAGTAGGGTGTGGGATTGATATTGCAATCACCATATCAACTCTGCCACCATAATATACCCAATATGTTATTGAAAAAGGAATTGGTGGTTGGGTTGAGGGTTTTATCCAATAACGATATACATACATATATGAATATAATAATGGAATTTTTATCTTTATACGAGAATATTCGTATATCTGTACACATACACATCATTTTTGAAGAACATCCGTCCATATCTTTAATAGTTATTAAAATATTAAATATTCAAGGAGATTATTCAAAGAACATGAAGCAAAATATTTGAACGTGATTAAAATTGTTCAGCCTGTCTACATGTATGTTCCCGTTAACGAATATAATACGTACATGTATCGGAGATAAACGAAAATACTTAAATATTTAAGTTATTTGAATTAAGAGTTGAGATCTGCAAAACAATGAGGTTTTTGGTAAAATAATCGATCTCTTGAATATAATTATGTTTAATACACAAATTGCTGTACTCAGAGCGTGTTATTTATGTTATTATTGGTTTACTTTAGGCAAATACTGGCCGACGTTCTTTAGCCGCAAATTAAATTTTGAAATTTTTGAAAACTGTATTATTGTTAACCTTCATTTGGTGTTTGTTCAACGGGTGTACGAAAGGATCAGGTCCATTGGGAAAATGTATATTTAACTATTAAAATACATAACGGTAAAGCTATATTCCTCATCTGATGATTTTAGTAGATGAGGAATTCAATTACAGCCAATGGCAGCCTATATCAGAAAATTTTTCTCGCAATGGATCGAAAACCCGGAATAATTTGTGATATAAAGTCTCCGTGTATTTTGTCACTAGATGGTGTTGATGCCTAATTGCTGAAAGTCTCAAATACACATGTGCTTTAAAGGGCACATTTTAGCTTCTATGTTTGTGAAGACTGTTTTATAATTCCATGCTTGTGTAAGAATTAAGCTATGCTATACTTTTTTTTCTATAAAAGAAGGTAAAAGTTGCTGTGTAAGATTGGATGCCAAAGATGCACATTACTTTCGGCCGATCTGTCACTGAAAAAGTAGATACAATTATGCAATTGGTGGAACAAGACTGGAACGCAAGCTGTCAGGAAAAAGCGAATGTATTGAACATCAACCACATAACAGTTTGGAAACATTTGTAATGAGCAGGCTTCAAAAAGAAGTTCTATCTTTGCGATATTATATCCACATGAATTAGTGCAAATAAATTTGATGATACCGAATCGACATTAGTGAAAAATGAGTGAAATACGAGAAAATTAAACGTAAGCGATCATAGTCAAAGGCTGGTGACCCTAAACAAACGACTTCATAACATGGATTGATAGCCAACAAAGTTCATAGAATGTTTGGTGAGAATGCAATGTACTTGCCCATTATGGGTTGCTGCAACGTTAACATCAATTCGGTCGTGTAATGTGCACAACTCTACCGTTTGAAGGAAGAAATACAAAACGAACAACAAGAGTTGGCCAACAGAAAGAGACTTGAGTTATTTGATAATTTGAAAAATTGACAGGTTTAGAAGTTTTGATGCATCCATAGTATAGTCCGAACCATCCCACGCCTGACTACCTTTTGTGTCGGTCTCAGCAAACCTTTCTCGATGGTAAAAAATGGCAGACCGAAGTGCCGCTGAAAACCGCTTGTCTAAGTTTTTCGACGATAAATAACAGACGGTTAACACCGATAGAATTAGGAATGAATAGTCAATATGTGATTGATTAAAAAGTATTTTAAATAAAGTAAATTTTAAATGAAAAATGGACCAAAAATCCCGGATCCTTTTTATATAACCCATCATTATATTGTTTGCATTAATGTTCAAAATGTTAGTTCGTAAAGCGCTTTACCCACAGGCAAACGAAAACGAAAATTGATTTTATGTTTATGCGTTTTACTCCAAAATAATTAGTATGATATATATATTTTCTCTTGAATATTATTCGTTAACACAAAGCAAAACTAATTTAATTTAAAAAATTAATTTAAAGTAATTACGTTTTGCAAAAAATATGTATTTAAACTTTTTCGGTCAGAAAAATAAAAATATTTTTAAATTTTTCGTCAGAAAAAATACACGAAAAAATTTTTCGTTTGGTTTTTCTGTAATAAAAGTGAATTTTCAATGACAACACCAAAACATTTACGTAGTACCAACTTCGGTTTTATTCATTCTTAAATACTGATAGAATTTCGGTGGGTATAATTCTAGCTCCTTCATTCAATTGAGATTTTCGAAGGCGATTTATTGGATGTACATGATACATCGCTCGAAATTTATTTTTCCGTGCCATACAATAAAGAGCACAACACAAAACAATTTTCTTTTTTTTAATTAACATATTTAACAATACACTATATTAATTTTTTTAAATAATTTGAATTAAATTCAATATACCTACAGTATGTAACCTCCAAAAAACCAATACAACAATTATTTTGACAGATTAGTTTAAAAAAAATATTTTTCGGTTTAGCATGGGTTAAGCAATACGAAAAAATGTTAAAAAATTTAAACATTTTCGTAAATATGGTTTTTCGTTTTCCTGTGGGTAAAGCGCTTTACGGCTGTGAGCTTTAAATTTTATTCAAACTAGACTAGTTGATGATTTCAGCAAATAAACTCAAATCTATGTTTTGTTTTGATTAGCCAATTTGATTTGTATGTGTGAGTGGTTGGATGATGATTTTCGGTTGGTTACTGCGGCTGGTCGTTTCAGTCACTTAACATCCTTTATCTTTAGAAACCTTTTTTGATAAGTTCTGGAATATAATAAGTTTTCAGTTATTTTGATACTCTTTACAACAAGGTTAGTGTTTGTCTTGTAGTTCTCCTATCATATCATATCAAATAAGTCGATGCTTTTTAACAAAACATGATACTATATACGATGTTATCCAACGGTTGTATGGTTTTGGAACAGTTAATGTCATGAAACTTTGTGTTTAAGTTTATTTTGGGCTATTTAAGTTTTTATGTTTCTATAAGTGATTGTTAACAAATTTACAAATGTCATCAGCAAATATGGGATTGTTTGATTGTTTAAGCTAATTTATGCTATGAAAATAGGTAACTTAACAAAAAATAAGATCGTTTCGTAAACCCAAATATGGATTAAACTCGACGTAATTATTGTTTGATTAGAGAAACTCATATTACCAACAAAAGTAACCCCAAGTCTGAAAATTTTTATTGAAAGGTTACATTTTATTTTGTACTGTTCGACTTCGGGATTAATCTTTCGAGAAAAAGATATGGTCATACACATATTAATGTTGAGATTGAGCAGGTTTGAACTAAACCAATTCACTAGGTTACCGATATCATGTTTCAGTTTATGAGTATCGTTGATGTTCTTCACGGTTTTAAAAATTGCGAGGTCTGCATTAATTGAAACATTAATTATTTAATCGGTGAGCCAGAGTTAATGAAAATGACGAAAATCTATGCATGGGTCAATGAGAACCTTAATGTCGAAATTTAATCAAAGTTTTTGTTTCGAATGACGATAAACTTTCATATGGAGGTTTTTAGTCAAAGTTTGTTACCCTTATAGTAACAGGATACAACAAAAACTAGAAGACAATATGAGGACACATTGATGGGAGTGAAAAAAATGACAGGAAATGATTGCAGAAAATACACAGAATATTCTTCAGACTCCAAAAGAAGCAGCTGCAATCATAGATATAAAGCACACTATACCAATGTGTAAGAAAGGTCACTGGAATTCATAAACATTCTACCAATATAGTATCTTCCGGTAAACCCTAACCACATATGAGCAACCACTAACCAGGTGGCAAGAAAGAGTGGGAATTTGAAATTGTCATCCAGAAGCAAATATAATAAAGCCAACAGATAATATGGATTATACACGGCCGGATTATACACGGCAACGTACATATAACGGCAGGAAATCTAACACCACAAGTAGTTGAAATATCGAATACTGGCAGAATCCTTTGGCAATGAAGCTTAAGCATCTCAAAGAATCCAAGAGAATCACCTAAGAGAATCCAAGAACCGGAACTCACTTCTCAACAGCAGAAAAAAAGCATTAGCTATTATAATCCTAGCGAAAACATCCCCATCAATCAATTAATAATGAAACAAGCTGGTCTTAGGCCAGGTAGAAATCACATCAACACTACATATATGATATAACATAGAATAGCGAAAAGAATTGACTTCACCGCTGTACCTCGTCATCGGAGACTTCCAACGCAACTCGAAGATTTGAATAACATAGATAATTTTCCTGCTAACACATAGACATGCCAAAATGCACCAGAAAGTATAGAAGCGGCAAGCACGGGAAAAACTGTTTTTTGATTTGGTTTTTGTTGTTGACACATTTCCATTCAAGCAGTTTGAAACTACTGATGTCTCAAACAAAAGGTAATTTGTGTTCATATTTTGATTAGTTTCTAAAGATCTCAACAGGAGAAGTCGTCGAAAGATTTATTTCATTTGTAGAAATCCAAGATCGTTCAGCTAATGGATAAGGTGTAAAAATAGAATATTACCAGTGACAAAAATACTACTCAAACTTACGACGGTGTTACAGTTATGAGTGGAAATAATATAAAACAGGATTTTCCTAACGTATATTTTGTCTACTGTTATTCAAATTTAGTCCTTCAGGCCGTGTGCGCCAAAAAATATCAGAACTGCATATTTTTTGCCAATTTATATGGGATACCATCATTTTCTGTATCTTAAAAAATAAGTAAGTAATTGCAAATCTGTGGCAAAATTACACGAGATGGAGTTTCCAGTCGTACAATTAACGTAAGGTATGAAAAAGTGGAAGAGATAATAAAATGCATGGCAGCCATTCAGAATGGCACAACTTCGAGTATAAGAACGATTCGCGAAGCGAGTGGTTTTATTTTATAATTAAACGATGTGAAGTTTGTTACGTTTTAAAGATTTTTCTCGTGTTATGCCTCAATTTGACATTTTATATAACCTCCTGCAAAAACAAACGAGTGATACGATTTGTGTACGTATCACTCGCTCAGGCCATTAAAAACGAATACATTTAAAACGAATTTTAAAAGAAGCACGTAATACGAGAGCTTATTAACGATAGGTTAAGCAACGCAGAATATTTAGTAATCAGTACTTTTAGATTGCACAAAAATTAAGCTTTATGCTTTTAACTCTTCTTACCAGCTGCTAAATACAATAGCCAAATTATATCCATTTTTAGATAAAGAACGCTTGAAAACTAAACTACAGGCAGTTTATCAGCGAACGTTTTAAACCGACGGACCGCTACTGAGGCGGCCTTTGCAATATAAAGAATAATAATACGAAACCGCGACTTACGAAAGAACTAGACAGCCTTCAACACCGCAGAGATGTTGCAGAACTCTGGGTGTTCTATAGATTAATAAATGGTAAATGTTCTGTAGAATTTAAGGAGAAAATACCAGCATTTGTAACGCCAGGACGGGTAACACGAGGAACGGTTAATGAACTGAAGATGCAAATCGCGAATTTATTTATCGAACATCAAAGAAGTGGAATTCGTTGGCTGGTTTTTAATTTCCGTTGAAGTTTAAAATGCACAAGTTTAAGGCAGCTATCAACCTTTACTTGAAGGATCGCGCGTTGGGTGCAGGAGCTCTGACAGTTACAAGGAGCTAGGACTGTCTAAAAGTCCACCTTGCGTCCAATTGAAACAAAACGTAAAAAAAATGGAGTTGAACCCACAATGAAAGAAAAAAGAGCCTCCAATAGTCAGATGGTCCTTTCTAGTATACTCCTAAAGAAGAGATAAAAGAAAACCCTGTATCAATGCACCACGTTCCTGGATGAATTGTATACTACCAGTTCAAATATGTTTCAAACTGATGAGATTCACGTTACACCTTTATAACATGAAATATCATTCTGAGTTTTAGTTTGGAGCATTGATATCACTGTGGTATATTTGATTCAATATATATAAGTCACATTTACAGTAGGTTCTTAAAATTTATACTAAATTGTTGATTCAAAATAATACCAACAATAATTAAAAGTTGTTTCCGTTTTCCTATATCAAAATATGGGTTTGGTAGAGGAAGAATGTGTTCGCTATTTTCAGGCCATGAGTGATCTCAAAGTACATGGTTGAATTTTAGGCCATCAATTGTTCTGATTTGGATAGTTCTAGTTTTAAAGTAAGCAACCATTAATATGGCATCGAACCCTGGAAATGGATTCCATCCGATTATCAAATGTATTATGAAATAAGTCTTTTTTCATCGTGTACAACTACAACTGGGTATGTCATAGTTATACTTTGAACTACAGCTTTTAAACTTGTAAAATAATGAACTATCGAACACTGAGCATTACTGAGATTGTTCCCATTAAAGTGTATTAAGGCCATATAATTTCTTATTCACCAATGGGTTATAAAAGAACTCCTCGTTCCGAACATATGGTCGTATAGAAAAACCAATCTCAATTAAAATTGTTTCAAAAAATCACTAATTAAAATATATGTTCCAAACCAATTTATTTAAATAAAACTTCAAGTCAATAAAGTCCATCTCGTTAGGACTTACATATATGGAAGAGTTTCGATGTATATTTGACTTAAGAGTACATATAACTCTATACCTGCAACTTTAATTAAATTTATTCTCAACTAATGCACAAGCAGCATAGAGAAATATACTCGGACATATTCGCATATACAAGTATGCATATACAAAACTAAAACTAATTTGTGGACAATTTTAACAAACCATAAACATTTTCATCTCATACGAAAAATATGTTTTCCCAGAATTAAGCCAACAACACACAAAAATAACGAGACATGTTAAAAGGAAAACTATATACAAGAATTTTCCAATTTTTTGTTGTTGTTTTTGTTTAAAATTAACCTAATATGTTTGGTTGCAATGTTGGGTACCAACACAATAAAAGCAAATAAAAAAAAATTCTGTACATTTTCCAAAAATAAAAAATAATTTATTTTAAAGTCCATAGAGTACAATTTATTCACTTGTAGCTTTTTTGGAACTTTTTTTTTCATATAAAAAATTTTCAGTGTTATTATCATTTACTATTATTATAGTTTCTATTATTATGATTATCATTATCATTGTTATTGTTGTTATTATTTGGAATCAACAATTTGTTATAAATTTTTATTGTAGAACTTACTGTAATTGTCAGTGCTGATAATCTGATATTCATGAGCTGTCTATTTTTAGTGCCCTTCTATGTTGTATGAATCAAAGTATGTGTGTGTGTTTATGTAACGTGATGGCATAGCATCGTATTACCTATATCTACTTTGTTATGCTGATTTTGTTTGTGGAAAATCATCAACAATGTGAAGTAGTTTGTGATATACACAAAGCAAAATAATTGGAATTTAATACTGTTAGCCAACGAGTGAAAATTTATATACATATAGAATAACAGCTAATACAGTATGGCAATAAACATAAAACTATGTTGGAAAAGCTGCAATATATAAACTAGACAATTATCATGGAACAGACTAAATCTAATAGAAAGAAATCTCTTGTATTTTTTTTCAGTTATAGTTTTGGACATACAAGCTGATTATTAAACATTAATTCTTTGATATTTGACTCGATTAATAGATTTTTTTACAAAATATCAACTAACCTTATTAAGAAGTATGCATCGATATTCGGAGACGAAACACGAAATTTTGACTGCTACAAAAAAAAGTGTTGAACTCCCATTTTGTAAGCTTTTATTGTGCATTAATTAATCGTGTATATTTTGATTTAAATCTAATAAAGTTTGTCGCACAAATTACGCTGAACAGATTCGCGCCTCCCGTCGACGTAAGGAGATACAAGCAACGCGGAAGGCACCAACAAACTATAGTAAAAACAAACAAATTGGCTGGCATTCAAATTAAAGTCGAGGAACTCAAATTTGTCAATACGAGCCGTGGAGTAATTTACAGTGAAATAAGAAGAAATCAAAAAGGAACTCCGAGGACAATAAGTAATTAAAGCAGAGCGAATAAAGCAAAAATCGAAGGAGCTTACAGATACACCGTTCCAAACTGCAATCTAGAATATACTTATTTTAACAAAAACTGTCTCTCGCTCAAGACGTTTTACGACGAAAGGTTACAATTTTCTATCCAGACATAGGGCACTTGGTATTAAAACCGATAGTGGTTCCTCGCTTTGAAAATATTGAAATCATCGCTACCTAGAATCATAATTTGGAAAGAAAATTGTTATTTGTCTGCATGTAACTCCAATTAAATGTGTAACTGATAAAAGAAAATCTTTGAGGGAAAAAATTGTTTGACTATAGGTAAGTGATACCAAATGACGTGATTGTGGGGAGTAATATGAAAATAAATTCAAGGATGTGGGTGTAAAAGTAATGATACGTGTAAAAGGAATGGTCATAAGGTAACGCGATAGATATTAGACTAACAATCCGTAGAGCTGTCTGAAATTCCCCAAACCAGGAATGCCGTTCTCTTTTATGGCTTCTATGGAATTGAAACGATGTTTGAGAATGATGCGTGATTATTTTAATCGAGAACATAAAGAAATCACACAAAATATGAGAATCCAGCCAAAAATTAGTTGAATAATTTTTATTTTGAGCGATTATTTGAAAAATTAAACTTCATTTATTTCCTTGAGATTAAAGAAATGACTTAAGGCCTGTACGAAAAATTAATTAAGAAAATGTGACAGAGTTAAGCAAACAGTTTTTTATTCTTGAAGTTTATTATTTATTTCAAAAAATATTTGGAGCAAAAATCCTTATTTTTGCAGGATTAAGTTTAATTATTCTTACGCTATTGTCAAAAAATCTAGTTATTGGGGAATATTTCCTTATAATTCTTTGTTAGGCTCACAAATGCGAGCCCTTTGGAGCACATTTTTCATTACATTCTCACACATTTCACGCGGTATTCAATCATATCACGATATCGCTCCCCATTGACAGTTACCGTTACACCGTTTTCATTTTCAAAAAAGTAGTGTCCAATGATTCCTTCTGACCAAACTGCACACCAAATTTCACTTTTAATGGATGTAAAGGTGACTGATGAATAATTTGAGGGTTTTCTATTGCCCAGAACCGACTATTCTGTTTATTCACGTATCCATTCAAATGAAAATGTGCCTCGTCACTCATTATGATTTTTTCATGAAAATCGGGGTTGTCACGGGCGAGCTGTAACATCCTTTTGGCATATGTACGGCGGCGTAAATGGTCTTGTGGAAGAAGCTCTTGTGTCAATTGAATCTTAAATATAAACAAATCCTTGTGCAAAATTGTGGCCAAACTTGTTCTTTGAAGACCAAACTACTGAGCACTTCGTCGAATTGAGGTTGATGGATTGTTTTGAACTTTCTTGAGCAGCTGTAATGTTTTCAGCCGATCTTGCAGTACGTTGTGGCCCATGCTTGGGCCTATCATCTATAGATCCTCTTTCTTCGAAATCATTCACTACACGATAAATAGTGCGTTTTGTTGGCACGTTGCTTCTCCCAAAAATTTCACGTAACTTTCTCATCGTCCCAGTAATCGATGATTGATTTTGATAGAATGTTTTAATGATTAAAACACGTTGGTTTATCGAATATTTTTCCATAATAAATTTGCCACGTGTCTACTTCACGACTACCAAATATGAACTGTCAAGACTAACGTTTACCAAAATGGCAGCAAAACAAAGTATTATACCTTCCCGGCGGACAGCCTGTACTATTATGTGGACGCTTTCTATAAATATTATAATTCGTTTCTTATTTGCTTGATGGAACTTTATCATCCAACGTCTAACAGTAAAATATAGAGAAGGTAATTGCGGTCGTAATTTGGCATCATTTTCTTTAAAGAAAATTGAGACAATCCTTCCCAGTCGTACACTCAGTCGTGAAATCTATTTATTCTGAAACCAAATATATCCGTTTTTCTCAAGGTCGACAGTTGATTCTCAAATAAGAACCGTGATCAAAAACAGTGCAGTGTATGGGCAAAGTATTCTCGTTCGCCACACTATTCGCAGTTTACATGGTACAGAATTTTCATTCGATTCAAGGCAATTATTACTATCTTCAGAACAAGTATCGAAACAGTATTGGAATCAGTCGCCTCTCAAGCAGAAAGCAATGTAAGGGTTGCAATTCAACTCCTTTCCATAGGGCGCTTCTCCCAAAATTTCAGCAATTTCCACCTGATAGGCAGTAGCGTACCTGCTATGGGGTTGTGCGTAATAAGTACATGAAATAATTTCCTGAAAACTTGCTCCGACACTATAGTGCCCGAAGGCCGCCTCACCTTTATAAAAAATAAATAATTTTAAATGTTTAAAATAATTTTGAACTTTCGAATTTAAAGTTCGTAATTCAGTTTTATATTTCTAAATAAAAACTAAAGTTCGATAATGAATATTCGGATGATCATATTGAAGTGAGGATTTGCCACGGTTTTATATTTTAAATATTTGCATATTTTGAGATTTAGTTGATTACTCTACATAAATCATTATCTTGCATAACGATATCCCATCCATAATGATGCATAATCATTATCCAGTGTACGAAATGAAATTAATTGTTCTAACCATAAATATTCAAACTTTCTATATACTTAATAATTCCTTCAAGTGCATTATTATTTTACGAGGTAACTTATATTTAGTAGAATTTTAATTGCTAACTCATCATGCGAAAAATCTATTATCAGATATTAATAATTTATCAAATTATTTTAGTGGAATTTCATTTGTTATATTAATAGTGAAGAGTATCAGTTGAACATGAATTGTTCTTTTATATAGGATTTGATATTTTTAATTGGTTTTTATTACAACAATTTCATGATTACTACTAATATATAAACCACATAACACTCGAAGCATTGATATAAACATGCTTTCCTTAAACAATAAAATATTTTTCTGTTTCTCATATATACGAGTAAGTATCATATAGAATGAAACTCGTATAGGCCGAAAACATTGATCTAGCAATAAAGAAGATTTTATCTAACAACAAAGTTGTATTTATGTACTGAGCATCAGTTAAGGTAAACCTTACCGTATTTGTACTTCAATACTCAAAATTATTCCCAGAGCATGATTCATGATTCTCGATCCAGCGCTATATCAGTATGGTGCTAGTACCTGGGAATTCAGTGAAATTAAGCTTAAATTATTTTAATTGAAGATCCTGAGACACATAGATAGGAACAAATTTCTTCGTTTGGATTAGTCCGTTTCTATAACCACAATAAAAACATCGAATCGAGATTATAGAATCTTTCGACTAGAAGGCTGATAGAGAAGTGTGTTCTGCACTTTATTCTGAAAATAGATGGGCAAAATTTTTACCTGCAGAACTACATACGTTTTCTGACGCGTCAAGAAGATTTTTTTTTATTAGCTCGATAAGCTGTGAAAGTGTTTATTATTTTGTGTGCGTTTAATCAAAAATAAAGAAAAATATCATAAATATTTTTTACTTAATATTACGACTGAGTTTTCAATTTAGTAGTTTACATTGAATGATAACGTATTTTGATTAGTCGGCATGATCACATGTTTATCCGTAGTTACGTCAAACTATTCCTCAGATTTTAGCCACAGTAAATTTACTGATCTAGCCGCGGTGAGGTCAGTGGTTTGGTTCTTTCCAGTATTCTTGATGGAGTGATAGTCAGCATACAGCGTATGTTCAGATTTTCATGCTGGTACAAACGTTTTAGGTGTCTTGTTGCACGATGCTTAATTTAATCAGCGATAAGCTTTTTTGATCAGCGATCTTGATGGCCATTGTGGTTTCGAATTTTTAGGCACAACCCCAGAGTTGGCTACCATATGGCCCAATTTGTGTTTATAACAGCAGTTTGTTATATGGATCGCTGGGTCAGATTGCCTCCCTAAGAGCCAATACATTTCTCTAAATTTTATGTTTAGTTCTTCTCTTTTCTTTTTTATGTGTTCGTTCCATCTAAGTTCAGCATCTTAAGTCAGTCCGAGATATTTAGCAGTGTTTGCATACGGTACTACTATCGAGTTTATCATTATCAGTATATGATAAACTTTTAGATTTGTAAAGTTCACTTGGATTGATTTTGCTTCATCAAGGAGTCGGTACATTTGTTGCTCTAACGCCACGGAAATCATGCTGGACCAAAAAAATTTTGAGTGAATATGTAAATTGTCTTTAGCCCTCGGAAATAATAAAACCGGAGATAATATCGATCCAAGGAGTCCCAGGATGTGGAGTGGCAAATCTACTTGGATATTAAATGCCAAAGTGTGTAGAGATCATTGGTATATTAGTCACGAGTACATTTCGTTTCATACTACATCTAGTTGGGTGTATTATTTTTTATCGCTACTGTACCATTATATACTCGTATACTCGTTAAATACAAATTTAACTAAAAATCTATATCGAACGAATATACCTTTACATGTTATAAATATATATAAGTAGTACATAACAATTATCATTGTATATATAAATAAAATATTCTTTTTGTATGTTGTATATAAAGTAATAAAAATTATATACTTATATTTTGTTAAAATTAAAAATCAAAAAGGGAGATCTCAGTTGTAATTTGTCGAGTGCTGATATAATAACAAATTGTTGTAATTAAATATTTAATAAAATAAATTATTTTTAAACCAATATGGAACTACGTGCTGTTTGAATAAATTATTATAGAAATCCAGATATCCCAGATCTACGAATTAAGCGCTCCAACAAGTGTGTCGTTGGTCGTAGTGTGCGTTAGCCGCCACAACAACAAAAAACTCGTTTTGCAGTCACAACAAAAAACCATTGCCTCTTATCTCCTAAATGGTACTAAAAAAAATAACACAGTTACCTTATGGTCCATTCGAGTTATTTAGGTTTGCTAGCTCGGTTGAGTTAATGTCGGCAAATGATTTCATGGGAGATCAAAATCAAATACCTTATAAAGTCAGGTTGAATTACGTCAATATGCGATTTTTTGATGCTAATATGTACTGAACTAACTCGAAATATTTAAGAACAACTTATAAATGTCCAGCTGACGTGACATACGCATTAAAAGAAACATATCCGGGCAGCTGTACCACTAAAATCGCTTCTAACACCGTTCGTTTCACCATTATTAAATCAATTACTGACATTCCGATATCGTCGAATACATTTTATTTGTCGTTTACGAAGTCTGATAAATGGGAATTAACTAATAAACGTGAACTGAGGGAGTCAAGCAAAATACTAACTATTCATGAAGCTCAAGGTTCAACATTCTTAAATGTAATTTGTGTTCGATTGTCGGGTAAAAAAATTAAACTGTTTGACTGCTTACCACATGCAATACTAGCATTAAGCAGACATACACACACATTTCAATACTTTTCTCCAGTAGAAAGTGACCAACTTCATAAGTTACTAAATAGAGCTTTGCATGCAAATAAGTAGAATCTACACGAAGTCACGCATAAACCTGAAGACAAATCACTAGGTCCAAGTAATAGAGCCTTGAAAGCTGAGAAAATGAAACTTACAACGTACTGAAGAAATGAAACTTACCTTTTATTTTCAAAATGTAAATAAAATGTCGTCGAAAGCTTTCGTTTTAAAAACTTTATTCCCGGTATTTATAATTTGTGAGACGTCATTCAACATAGAGATTCTGAGTTCTGAATTTTTCATAGCCAGTATGTTGTCTACAGATGTGATCGTTCACTAGAAACCAGTACTAAAAAATCTGGTGATGGAGTATTAATAGCTCTTGACACTTCTGCACCCTTTGAGCTTGTTGAATTAAAACGCGGGTCTTGAACAATTATGCGTAAAAATATCGATTAACAAAATGACATTGTGCATCTACGTTGTATATATTCCACCTGACGTATTGGTATTATCATATACTACATGCTGCGACTCAATTGCAGAAATGTAACATGGTTAATTGAGCCGACATTATCTTAATCACGGGTGACTTCAATTGTCCTTCTATTAATTGGATATTAGACGAGGAATGGGATGAAATTTTACCAATGAATATAACGTCGGATGAGGTTATATTTATTGTAGAAATTTCATCCAATACTTTTTGTTCAGTGAAACTTTCTACGACTCAAACCTGAGCCAAATTTGCCAAATACAAAATGGCTTAGATAGAACTTTTGACTTAATTTTTACAAATGAACGAAGTGCATTTAAGGTAAATTAATCAGCAACGCCCTTTTTTTGTTAATGATGTTCAAATCAACGTTAATGCATATATGACATTCAAAGAAGGGAAATTAATCAGACGCGCAAGACCAACATGTTCGCTGAGTTTATTCGATGTACTCGTTCTTAATAATTTGTTTTAATCTTTTAAGAAGCACCTTTTCGAATAGTTTCGATAATATTGGTAGCAGAAAAATTGGCATATCATTCGGAGCTTATCATTCGAAAGTTTGTTCGACTTATATATTATAATTACTTCTGCAATTTTCCATTGTTTTGGTAAATTTCTTAGTCGAAATCATGCTTTTTCCAGCAACGCGTCTATTATCTGACCCGTTATAAGATAATATTATCTGAAAACTTCTGTGCATTTCGATTATTTTTGATTACATATTTTAGTTATTTGAATGTAAAAGATGTGTTTTGCTAACAAATATGCTTTTTGTTTAGCATTTTGAGTCCAACTTTGTTTATTTTTAATTGTAGATTATTTAAAATATCAAGGTTAGGTCTTTTAAGTTAGTAGATGCTTTCCATATGAATCATAATATGAATATTGCTCAGTTATAGTGCTAAGGCATTTATTGACTGACTGATTATTAAATACTCTCTTATTTACCGGGTTTTGATGTTTTTGCCAATTCTTACGTGCTTTTCTTTAACTTTTAAGAAGTTTTCTCACTTTATCTTCATAGCTAAAGTTGAGCTTCAGTGCCTGACTATTATTAGGATGCTTTCTCACGCAGAAATTAGAAATAGAGACATGCAGCAGAAATTTTGCGCAAAATACATGTAATTCACTTCATATAAACGTGTGTATTATAATTTGTCTGCTATCAGAATTCTGTCTATTTGTTTCCAGATTAGTCATATTATGTTAGAATACTGAGTAGAAGTACCAGGTTTTGGCTACAATTTTTTTGATTAGAATTTTAGATAATTTTACTTATATGTGCATTTACAATGGTGTTTTCGTATACATAATACCGTCATCATAATGATAAGCAGACTTAATGAAACATCTTTTTGATTTTGTAAAACATTGTATTATAATAAAAAAGAATTACTCTAACGTGTCATCTGACATCATTTTTTTACCACTCCGATTAAACAAAAATACAAAATGTTATTTGAATTGAGCTCATTAAAATAAATCTTTTATGATAAAATGGAATAAAAATGTTTTCTAAGATTTTCGTGACTTAAAATATAATAAATGTCAAACCAATTAGCAAAAGTACT
This sequence comes from Tipula lateralis, assembly GCA_963932295.1. Classification (NCBI taxonomy): domain Eukaryota; kingdom Metazoa; phylum Arthropoda; class Insecta; order Diptera; family Tipulidae; genus Tipula; species Tipula lateralis. The sequence goes on from OZ010737.1 coordinate 86,752,428, forward strand.
TATACAATTTAGCAATTCTTCCAACAACTTTTTTTTTAATTAACAGCTCATTGTTATAACGTTTATATATTATATTCACCAAATCTTTGAAATTATATAATTTATAAAAAATAATTCTTGTTTCAATACATTTAAGAAGTTTGTTTATTTTGACAAAACCAAAATTAATTTCAAATTATTCCTCGAAATTACGCCTAGAATTTGTTTTATAAAAACAATAAAATGGTAAAAGCGTTGGGAAAGCACCTCATTTTCAATTTTGTTGAAAATTAATTTTCATTTGTATTAAAATAACATAAATAGAATTAATCATACAACAGGTTTTTGTGTTTGAAAATAAATGTTTCACTTGTTTCACAAATGAAAAGTAAACAAATGAAAGCTAATTTAAGTGTGGACTATTATTAAATGTCTTTATACTAAACTAAAGTTTTTTCAAACTAGAATTTTAAGAATGATAAAGGAAGTGTTTACCGATTATGCTATTGTTGTTAGTTGAATGGTGAAGATCAACCATCTCAATATACACAAGACCGAGAAACCGACCATAGATCACTCAAACAAAGGTAGTAATACTTCATACACATTATAATGTATAAATACTTTTGTTAAGAACTGTAAGTTTATTTGATGCTTTATAATATTAAAAGTACATTTTAGCTGTGAATTGGTTGCTGTTATCAGTTTTGGCACTACAGTAAATTTCACACATCATCTTGATTTACACATGTTCGGGCAATATAACATATGGTCTTTCTAACAATTCTGAAAATTTGCTTATATAACGATCAATTGAATTTGGGGGACTATGATCGATTTAGAAATATTGGTGAAATATTAGCAAGTTCTACAAAGAATACACGATTGGGATAGCAATTTAATAAAACTGGTCCAGGGCAAACCGAAGTAAGACCTTTCTCTAGTTTTTAAAAACTGTTATTTTTTAGATTGATAGTGGTACTATTTTTGCTGTGGTATAAGAGATGTAGACATTTATTTAACTTAATATTAGTCATGTAGAGTTCGGGTACCTAAAATAAGTACAATCGAAGTTAAATATTTAATTAGAATTATTTCATTGCTGAAATATAAGGTTATGACCTATGGCTAACTGTATCTATGGCATCAGCACATTTGGATGACATCCATTTTGAACAGTTAAAATAACATAAATCACAAATTAATACAAATTAATAACTATTTGTATTAATTTGTCATTTATGTTAATTATCACATATAAGAAATACGAGTAGGTTTCGAAATGACAAAGAAAACAAAATACGAAAAAAATATTGGTAAATGTTAGATACCACAAACGTCCATCACCTAAGCTAATATTTTAGAAATTCCAAATGCATTTTTGATTCCAGATTTGAATCTTTCCTAAATTTGTTTTTATTCTCATATACATAAATGCATTGGAAAGCCAATAATGGAGTACACTGGGTATCCAGTGTACTCCATTATTGGCTTTCCAATGCTCAATAGTTTGTGGATAACATAATCCTTCACGGCAACCCACAAAAAAGGTCCAAAGGCGTCAAATGGCAGCACCTTAAATAAATCTTCTTTGTTTTCTTTGTTCTGGAAGTTAATTTCCAACGTTTCCTACTTCTATCCAAGCGTTAAGCGATATATTACGTTAACTAAATATAATATACTGAGTTTTTGTCAACGAAAGAATATTTTGTCAATGAAAGTGTTGCCAGAGCCAAAATAACTGATATATCAAATGGGAACCGGTTTCAATCGGAACTGCTATTTCAATTTAGTGGCGTAGTAGAAGAAAAACTACAAATAATTCGACTTAAAAAGTTGCCCTTAGCTATGTCATTTGGGAGGATGCGAAAGATAATGTATGAAAAATAAAATATGATAGTGAAAAAATTCAATCGGCAAGTATTCAACTAATTTTCTTAAGTTATATTTCATGATTAACAAATTATTTTAATTTTAATATTAAAAATAATATTTGGCCGTAAACGGCCCTAACAGCATTTTAACTGAGATCGTACGAACCATTAAATATATATTGTTGCACATTGTAGATGGTAAGGCCAACGAATATACTTTTACATACAATCGCTTATCATGTCAGCTGGAGCATCACAACTTTTTTGGTCAACGATGAGAATCGAGACTACGGGGTTATTAGAAGTTTTCATATTCACGAAGCTACAACTGACGACCGACGATAGTTTTAAAATTTTCAGAAAATGGGATGCCATTAAAATTATCGTTCCCAATCATTTGTTCATTTAATATAAAACATTTTGTTGGTACATGTTTTAAAAGTGAGTGTAAAGAAGTCACGTTTAAAGCTTATTTAGAAAGTTAGTTCCTCAAGCATGAAATAAATCTTATGAGTTATTTAACGCCTCAGATGCTGATAGAAATTGAAACGACCAAAGTTTAGACAAACTTATTTATTTATTTATTTAGCACGATAAATTAAAGTTTAACCGTTTGCCACGCGTGAGGGCTATTCACTACACTTTAACCAGTTTAAAATTTCACTGGTTAAATATGGCTTGTCAAATAAGGCGATGGCATTTACGGAGAACCATATGCACATTGCTTGGGTCGGTCCGAATTACGTAGAACCATTTGCCTTTTGCATACTTGGGTTCGTAACTTCAACACATATGCGACCAAGTTCGAAAGTTACACAAGTAGTTTATGAGAAGGCAGTTCGAAAGCGATTTATTCATATACAGGGTCCGCCATCTAAAGTTTTTTTTTTCAACTAATGCTTATTTCGTGAATGGTAACACTTAGCTCATGTCTGAATTGACAGATAATTAGTTTTATCCTTCCGCTGAACGAATATGGTTGTGTATACGCTTGAACAACGCTGGGAAATATTGCGACATTACTTTGAAAATCATGGTAATGTTGCAGAATGTGTGTGAAAATAGCGTACGGATTTTGGAAGAAGAAAAGCACCGTCAGCTCCGTATGTTCGTTAACTTGTGAAAAAAGTGAAAGAAACTGGCATCCTCATCGATAAACCAAAGCGCGAAAAGCCAAAAACAGTGCGTACACCCGAGAATATTGATACTGTGGCAGAAAGTGTGCGTGATGCGCCATCAACATCAATTCACCGTCGTTCTCAACAATTGAACATTTCGGAGTCATCATTGAGACGAATTTTGCATAAAGACCTTGGTATGACGCCATACAAAGTCCAATTGGTTCAGGAATTGAGGCCAACTGACCAACCAATGCGTTTTCACTTCGCTGAGTGGGCCTGCGATCGACTAACAGAAAATGCCGATTTTGCCAAAAAAATCATCTTTTCGGATGAAGCTCATTTTGATCTTGGCGGGTATGTAAACAAGCAAAATTGTCGCATTTGGGGCACGAAAAACCCGCACGCCTACATTGAAAAGCCGGTTCACCCAAAACGAGTCACTATTTGGTGCGGATTTTGGTCCAGAGGCATAATTGGGCCATTTTTCTTCGAAAATGAGCAAGGAGTGGCCGTTACAGTCAATGGCGATCGTAATCAGGCCATGTTGAACGAATTTTTGTTCACAAAAATTGAAGACATATTGGAAACATTTGGTTTCAACAGGACGGCGCTACGTGCCACACAGCTGAAGCTACACTCGATGTTTTGCGCCCTGTTTTTGAAGATCGCATTATCAGCCGCAGAGCTGATGTCGTTTGTCCACATCGGAGCTGCGATTTGACACCGTTGGACTATTATTTGTGGGGTGCCCTCAAAGATAAGTGTTACGCCGACAAGCCAGAGACAATTGACGCTTTAAAGGACAATATTCGTGAAGCAAATTGGACCGATCGTGTAGGCTACTGCATGTCCAGCCAAAGCAGTTATTTGAATGAAATAATTTTCCATTATTAACCAGAAGGATTGTACTTTTAAATAAAAAGAGAATTTTGAGAAAATATTCAGTAGTTTTTTTTATAGCATTTTCAAAAAAAAAAGAAAGTTAGTTGGTGGCCCTTTAGTACATCAACACGAACAGGGTTGGGCGATATTTTGAGACACATCTTCACTATAATCTAAAAGTTAAAAAAATCTTTAATCGCGATGTAGAAACTAACTTTCTTTCTGGAACAAATAATAATGTGTGAGCTGAGTGATATTTCGTGATCTACTCCTGTCAAAAAGTTTTGGAGTCCAAATTGTTACTCTGATTTTAAAAATTTTTTGGATTCTGCATTTTCAGCGAAATAAATAAAAGCACAACCAAAGATCGTTTAACGATCACCATGAAGAATTTTTGGTTCTACCACGTTCTGTGATATACCAAAAGGAATAAACTTATCAATATGATCTTTATAGTTCTGATTATGCCTTGAGCCAGCAGGGAAATAAATAAAATTCTTGTTTGTAATTATTAACTCCAACAATTATTAAGGACCCCTGTCCAAGATATAAATTTTAGGTAAGATAATTTGACAAATAAATACAACGGAAATATTTATTTATTCAGCATACGGCACTTATAGATGTTTTATAAAAATGTTTATTCAAATTAACCTTTAACAGATTCAACAACAGTTAAAAATGATCGATGCTTATTCGTATTGCTCTGTAAAAGTATTTGGAGTAAAGAAATCTTTGTTCCTACATAGGTTACTGGTCTGACCAACACCGACAAGAAGCTATACCTTCATTACAAGCTTTTGCTCGATCAAACAAATTCTAAATCCGCCCAACCATTAGGTACATTCTTTGGACTTGCTACTGGAAACCGTGTGATATTATATATTTTCTTAGACGTTTGCAAGAGTATTCTAGTGAACTACAGATGTTTGACTCAAAATATTTTCTATTAATTATATTCTATTGTAGTGTGACGGTTATTGTTGTGCATACAATGATGAGATAGTATTGTACATGCTAATGCGGACGTATTATTTTCCTGTCTCTTGTTACAAAAGACAAACCTGAATGGATGCCGTATTTATGATTTACTCCAGTTGCGTTATGAACCGCAAATCGGTTACTCCAATGTGGAATTGAAACGCTCCATAATGCCATCAGACTGGATGGAAACGTGTTGTCCGCGTTTTATGTATTTCAAGTAACTGGCAGATTTCCTGGAAAACATCTGATTCAAAATTCCACCATTGGTTGAAATGCAATTCAATGGATACCCCATAACGGTTTACAAGCCCCATGATCCGTTCATAGCAGAAATGATTGGCCAAAGAGGTATTTCCGGAAATGTTGTAAACATTTTACTATGGCCAACAATTCTCTTCTTGTCACACAGTAGTTGCGTTTTGGCATTGATCACATTTATCGAGTAATATGCAATGACACGTTCCTGTTCATAGATTTCTTGTGACAACACTCCTCCCAAGCCATAATTACTTGCATCCGTATCCAAAATAAACGATTCATGCCAGCATAGTTTATTCTAGCGGCAGATCAACGAATCATGAAGATAGAGAACGAGTTGATGGACCTAAAAACCAATGACAGCGCTCCAATTGCTCGATCAACCAGCTCAATCAAATTAAAACCACCAATAATTTAACATCTTTAAACTTCAGTTTAAAATGGCAGCCACAAAAAACGGTTGATGTGAATAGGATCGGGTAGCAGCATTAAGTGGCCTTAAAGGAAAGTGCTGCAGAGTTATGACAGATCATTCCGGAGAATGAACAAATACGGCAAAATATTGCTAGCGTTGGAGCGCAAATATGGACGTGATCAGACTGGAGATTCATCGGATGGAAATGAAGGGACGATGTCAGAAGGTATGAGAGACGGTCCAAGAGTATCCAGCCGGTATCGAGCTGGTAGTGCACATCTACTACTACAACATGGCGAGTGAATACACAGAGCGAATCAAGATCGACGCTTTCACCGATGAAATATGGGATTCAGATACAAGACGTGCAGTAGTATTGTTTCCAAAATCAAAGTTCGCAGAAACCATCGCATGTGCACTAAACCAGAAGTCAAGGTACGCCGTGTAGGATTGGAATCAGCAATTGGTCACAAAGTTAACCTGAAATAAATAACAAAATTTGATGAATTGAAATAACAAAATTTGATGTTGAGTTTGTAACAAAACAGGAAACATCTCGATGGAATGCTGGAAATAAGGCGTAAACGTACCATCCAAAAAGGAACGCCTAACAACATCGATAATCAGCTTTGAGGAGAAAAAGCTGACTCCCACAACCAAATGCTCCATAACCTTCATACCTATTTCTAGATTGGCAAAAAGTGGTGAAAGCTTGAGCAACGAGAACGATTGTGTGGCTGGATTTTATCACGAATTGAGTTCGACCTATAGGAAGGTTCAAGTTACAAACGGTGACAGGCGACAGTAGCTGAACTTAAAGGCAAGAAAGAGGTAAAAAAATACAAATCGGGAACAATAATTTTCGAATTGAAGTTCAGGTTGAGGAATGAGAAAATACGATTTTGTATTGAATTTTGAACGAGGGTTGTTGAGTTTTGGTAACATCGTGCTGCCAATCGAATGGAAGACGGGAAATCATCTTTCTAAGTAGTGACCACATCGGTATGTCAACGAAGTGAATTGATTCAACGTGGCACCCAAATGGTTGCCGGAATAAGATGAAATGAAAAAGAACGTTAGGAAGGGACAAAATGTGGAGCTAGACTAGACGGAAACGGAGGATTTTGTAGGAACGAGGCATCGACCATCATAATATTGCAGAAGCCTCGTTTACGAGTAGGTGGTGAAAACTTGGATGGGCCGAGATTTAAATACGATTTAGCATAGTAGAAATACAAATTATTTTTCGGTTCGATCACTGGATTGTGAATATGAAAGTGAACTACTATAATTGTTTACACTAAATTTATTTTACAATAAATTCTACAAATAATTCACAGTTAATTATCCGACTTATATTTCACAATAATTATAACCACAATTATTTAAAACACTTCACTTTCACTTATTAACCCTTTCCGATATAAAAGCACTTTAAAATTCAAATCTGAACTGTTTCGTAACTCAAATGTCTACGTGTTATTTATACGACGTAAATCCTTGTAGAACTTTCCATTACATGTTTGACTTCGTGTTAGATATCACAGAGGTCACTGTGATTCGTACACCATCATCCACCCAAACCTTTTCGTCCCGAAGTGGATTCAGACCTCTTCCTCTATAGAACGCCAGTCTCTCTAGGTGTACAAACTTGGGGTTTTCTCGTGAATTGAATCACGTCGTTAATTCTAGTTATGGCCTTGTACGGTCTCTCCTATCCAAGTTATAACTTCAGTGACAAACCTTTCTTGCGTTGTAGGTTGTGAAGCCATACCAATTAACCTTCGTCAAATTCTCTGCTATTCGCTCGTACATTACATCGAACCTTTGTTCGATCACTTCACAACTTGATCTTTACTCGGACAAATTCGTGAATGTTGTTGATCTCCTCTTTCAGGTGGTTCACATATGCCCGTCACTCTTGGGCGTGTAAATAACACGATATAATTTACACGGTTATAATTTACATGAAAAAAACGTGTAATTTACATAAGTTTAAGTTTTACGTTCTATATGTAAAAAATAATTTTATGTAAAAGACTGACAATTATCTTATTAAATGGAATTGTAACTAAAGCATCATCTGTTAAAAAAATTTCTTACTAGTTTACGGATAGAATTTATGAAATGATTAACTGTGAACCGTTTTTCCGACTACATACTGAATGTCACTGTAATTATGATTTCGATTAAAATTATTAATTAGCTCGGTGAAAAAAATCTGGTAAAGATGAAAAAATAGATTTCCAACTAATAACGTGGAATTAAAAACCTTGGTTAATTTTTGACATTTTGAAACAGATGGCACAGAGAATTGTGATGTTTCCGTTTTTTACATGTAATTAAGGTGTTATGTAATTAACGCTATTTTTTTACATAATTTACATAAGAAATGTAAAACAACGTTTTTTAAATGTAAAATTTCAACAGTTGGTTATTCTTAAATTAACAAATTTGGACAAATTTCTCCGTCGAGGTCTATTTTTTAAAAGGTAATGAATTTAATTATTATTATTTATTTGAAATTTGTCTAATGTTATTGTTTCGCTAGGCCTGTAGAAACTGATCTTATTGAATGAATTAAAAGTCGTTGTGAAAAATGGATTATTTCAAAGTCAAATTTTAAAGTAGGCTCACAAAACGCATGCTATGTGCTTTTGGTTAACAGCAGTATGCAGACTTGTTTGGTGATATAATCAAATGGCGACCAATTGTTGACACGATATCGATAACCTATCGCCTTAAACATGTTTTTTCAATTTTAAAAAACTGGCCGAAAAGATGATACTGTTGCTGTGTCGTAAGATATTGCTACCATTTCACAATATATTAGATATAAAACAATATCAATGTTGGTGTTTATTTGCTAACAAAAACATAATTTCTTATAGACTGAGATAAACACAACAAAAAAAAAAGCGAATTATTTTCCAATTTTTCATGTAACGAATTTTTACTTTTCGATAGTTTTTCTTGTCGGTCTCTTCTATAAACTAACACAAGAAACTATAAAAAAAATTCGATTATTTTCTTATCAATAAAAATGGGAAAAAAATTTCCAGTTCAACAAATATTTTTGTTGAAAAAAAAAAGTTTTGAATGTTTTATTTTTGCTGGGAGATGAAAATAACAACAACAACCACCCAATGTAAGAAGCACAATAACGAAAACAACGAATAAATCCAGCAACAACAAAAAATATCACAATCATTTAAAGGAAGTTAGTGGTTTAACTATTAAATGTTGGGATATTCGTTGAAAGACGATTTTTTCGTATACAACAATAATCAAAACGAACAAAAAAAAAGACGTAGCAGAGTCTAATGCTGGAAAACAAACAAAGAAATAAGAGAAACTAGTAATAAATTGTATAAGATGGAGGCAACAACGAAAACAGAAAAGTTTCAAAAAGATTTTGCCGGAAATATAAAAATGGTTACAAATGGAAATTTATTATTATTATTTGAGCATTAGTGGGTATATAGTACCATAAGAACATAACAAGATCTTTGGTATTTTGGTCTACCACGTACTGTATTGATACACCACAAGGAATAAACTAGGTCAAGATATTATATTAATCTGTACTCGAAATGACTTTCTTATCAATATTTATCTTCTTTACAGTGATCACTATGCCTTGGTACCACCAAAGGAAATAAATCAAATTCTAGTTTTCGACCATTATTAATATTTAACTGGTCATTTAATTAGGTTAATCAATTATATTACTAAGACTAAGTGGTCAGTGCTTTCACTTTATGTTTGCCCTTCAGCCAAATTTGTTCTATTATGGGGCACATGATCGTACATATTTGATTTACTAGAAATTACATTCTCGATACATCTAGCAAATCCGCCATATTAATTAAGATTCAGCACATTGCTGAATTTGTTTGACAGGTAATATCATAAAATAACCACAAAATTAGTGTAGCGCGAGTAGATTTCTAAATAAATAAATAAATGGATTCCCAAATCAAGAGGCGAAACCCCATTTTTCGGAAGCAGAGATAATGATTTTTTTAAAAATTAATAATGTAATTTAAGGAGAATCTAATATATTTGGCGAAGCCCTTACAAATGCCTGAAACGAGGTGGCACAGGAATATTTCGCAACGGTTTCTATCCGAAGATCTAGTGAGGAGCTCAGAAATAAGTTTACCGACTTAAAAATACGCACAAAAAAACGACTGAGCCAAATTAATAATCACCCAAATGGGACGGGTGGAGCGCTGCCTCTTCAACTTAAAACGTACAAGGAGATTATTGTTCAACTAGCAGGTAGAAATACCATTTACGGGTGTGATTATTATGTGGATTCATTTTCGGATGTAAATATATTTTAAATGTTAATCAATTTGTCTTTGATATTGAGATAATACACTTATATATTTTAAGCCTCCAATTGTAGGTTTTCAAACAGAACCATCGGAATATTTAATTAAAGAGGTAAACGTAAGTCAATTTGTGAATTCAACCATGGGAGAGGCGGATCAAATAATCGCCAATTCACCATCCGTCCAAACCAGAGCAAGATTAAGATGCACACCACGGCAAAGAAATCAACGACGGCTTAATGTTGATCAATGTGATAAGCGAATGCTAGAAATCACCAAAAGGAATTTAGAGATTCAACAGCAGCGGCTACAGGAGTCCCAATTGACAAATAACCTCCTTCGGCAAATTATTGAGACACTCGTCTGCCGAAGCCAACAAAATGTGCAATAAACGTTTCGCCAGATATTGAAATTAATTTTTCCGGGTTTCACTGGCTCCATTTTTACATAAAGTTTATATTTATTTGAATTATCTTGAACTTATATTTATTTTTTAACCACTTTTACCTGACATGTGATAAAAAGAGACTGAAATAAAACGAATATTTGAATTAAATTTTTGTTTTTTTTAATTGCCACATAATTGACTGGGCAAATTTTCATCAAATTCAATTATATTTGATTCTTCTGTCTCTCCTCTAGCAGGATCAAGTTAAAAATTTTGGATATTATGTAATTTTGCAAAATTATGCAATATAAAGCAGACTGTTATTATTTGCACGCATTTTTCAACGCCTTAGCATATAAATCCTCCAGTTTTGCAAATAATTCGAAATCTGCTTTTTAGTACATCAAATGTCTGTTCGATAATTTTTCTGGTTGTTTTGTGGTGAGTATTATAATTTATTTCAGCACTCGTGGAAGGACTGATAATAGGAGTCATCATACAATGCAATAATGGGTATCCATTATCACCAGCAATATTCCGGAAGGCGGTTTCCGGAAATACGGGTATTGTAAGCAATTCTCGAATATATGTGTGTCGTGTGTTGATCTTAATAAGCTGCATTGCACACCTGAAAGATAATAAACCAAATTAGTAGTTTACGTCTTTTTTAATATCGGCTTGAATAAACCTACCGCTTGAACATTTATGGATAAAAATCCCTTCCGATTGTAGAAAGAATATGCATCCGGAAGGTGCGGCCTATTTATTAGGATATGAGTTCCATCGATGCAACCAGTTACATTTGGAAACCCGTACTTTCTGTAAAATTGCAATTTTGTGGAGTTTATATCCTGCATTGTTGTTGGAAATTTGATAAATTCTTTAATATGAACTAACATTGCTTCTAAAAACTCTTTTAATAGTTTGCTGATAGTTGGTTGACTTAATTGATGATAGTTCATTTCACCAGTAACAAATTGGAAACTTCCTGGCCCTAATATGTATGTTTAAAGCAGTAAGCACCTAAAATTAATAGAGTACATTTATATATTTTGTTCCCCAATATAAAAAATGAATCTCTTACTGTTAAGAATGGGGGAATCGCTTTACTCCTACCCGTAGTTCTTTGAAGTTGGATTGTCATTTTGTCAGTTATAAACTCAGCCGCTGATTTCGTGAATCTATATCTATTAAAAATATATTGTCTTTACATTCAAAGGAATAACCCCGGTCTCTGAATACTTTTCGAGGAATTCGTGTTCGTCGCCTTAGGTTGTTGTAGCTGCTATCGCACACTTAGACCAGTGATTGGTCCGTTGTGATACCACTCTATGTACGACTATAGGTCCGAGTTTTATCCTAGTACCATCTGCGCAATGCATAGCTCCATGTCAGCCTATAGTACTGACATGGAAGATGGGTCGGCCCATGGATTCTAAACACGACAGAAGATCCAGATATATGTTCATTTTTCACACCGATCAGACCACCCAAACGATCGAAGGTGAAAAACACATTTGCATCTTTTCTCACTGCGCCACTTCGAAGCCTTACAACAATTAATTCCATGTTGTATTTTAAGAGAAACTTAATTGTTTGTTTTTAATTTATATATTAATTTAGTAATTAAAATAAAAAAAACACAAATCTTGCGCACAAATATTGCATCAAAAGAGTAAACCAATTATAAATGTCACTTTAATTTTTCATGTAGAACTGTTGTTGTTTTTAGTATTCCGACCTCAAAATATTGGTATTTACTATTTTTCGATTTTTTACTTGATTGATTGATTGATAGGACTGTAGGACCAAGCGCTAGGCAAGATTCCCGGATAACGCCGGGCCTATTCCTACAGCCGTTTACATAAAACGATAGGTAAGGATAGGAAGGTATGTTAGTTAGGAAAGAGCAACCCGGTTAAAGACACCATGACAGTCGGTACTAAACTACTTTTATTAAACAATCACAAGACAATCACAATTCTAATTTACTAGTCTGCAATCGCCAATCAGCATTCTCCAGTCCGCAACACCTGCTTTATTTTAATTAAAATTAAAACAAAATTCTAAATAAATTTATTAGTTGGTCACTAGGAATCTGTAATTTAATTAATTAATTAATTTTATTATTTACTTCAACTCCGGTCCGCACACCTAACCTAATTAAAAGATACGTACAAAACTCTGAAAGAAAATTTATTAACTTATGGCTCAGGAATCTGAAACAATTAATGTAATTAATATGGGTATGATAGATTCACTACTAGCCAACCACTACGATAATGTTACAATACTTTTGCAACATGCTCCTCAGAGAATCACACAAGACATCTGAAAACTTACATTCCAAAATATGCAAATGAATCACCACACTGAAAGGTTCTTAGCAAAGGAATGTTAGTCATAAAAAAGACTAAGGCAACAATCAGCGGCAGAACCTTTTTCCTATTCCATATTAGTAATTAGTTAATTAGTAGTCTAATACAATTTGTTAGTAAAAATATATATCATTTTCACACTATCGATCTTAGACATTAGTTATTATTGTTATTTGGATAGGTAATGACATTTCCAGTTTCATCACACGTGCCTGTGTCACCCCAACAATTGTATTAAGGTTACATATCCTGGGGTCTTCTTACCATATGTCGCATGTAAAGTTGTATCCGTATATTTCTAGATCCATCACCATCTAACGCGACGGGTAATCGTTCTTTTTTTTTTAATGGCCCGACAGCATTTCATACATACATTATGATGACCTAATAAACTGTCAATTCGTTTTCAGGGTGAATTATTTAAATAAATAAATTATTTAGTTATAACCTGAATCTTAGCTATAACCTATTTAAATTAAAACATTAATACCAAATTCTACAAATAAATTTAAATTATTAGTTAGTCTGTAAATTTAGGAATATTTGGAATCTGTAACTTAATAATAATTTATTATTTATTTCAACTCCAGTCCGCACATCTAGTCTATTTAAAACAAAAATACAACTCTAAAATAAAATTTATTAACTTATGTCTCAGGAATCTAAAACAATTAATTTAATTAATATGGTATAATATTAAGTACCCGCCAACCACCACGATGATGTTACCATAATCCTAGAATATACACATCAGAAAATCAAAATACATAACTACAAACTTCGTTATATTAACCCATTACATTCCTAAATTATTCAACTTACATCCCAACACTAAAGGTCAAAGGAAAAAAAAAAAAAATTTAGTCACAGAAAAAATCTTACTACATAATTAGTAAATTATATAACTCGTTAGCAAAATACATCAACGATTTAAGATCGTTAGACATTGATTGTTTTTGTTATTGTGATAGGTTAGTCTATTTGTCTTATTTCTTCATGTGTACTGGTGTCACCTCAAAAGTTGAAACTAGAGCACTTAAGATAAATTGCGTGAGGTCCTTCCCATCTTACGCTGTTTGTAAAGTTGTGTCTCTATATTTTCAGATCCGTCACAATCCAACATCCAACAACAATCCGACACAATCCAACATCTAAAATTCTTTTTCGTAATGACTCGACAGCGTTTCACATACATACACTATGATGATTGACGACCCAAAAAACTATTAAATAGTTAAGCTATTTAATATTTAATAGTTTAGCTCTAGCATTCATTCCACTTCTAATGCAGCCCATCCCTATGTTGGTTTTTAAATTTTAGAACAACACTCAAAAAGTAATCGTTCTGTACAACACACCACAATACAATGAAAGCAATCACCAAGGCGGCCATCCATTTCAGAAAGTTTTGACAGTTGTAAGAGAATGGTTTTGACAGCAAAGTATCCGCTTATTAAAGCAAAATAAATCTTTTGGTCAAGACCAACGATCAAATAAACCCCTCTATCAGCATGCCACTTCAGAATTTCCATACATTTACACTTCTATAAACAAATTAAACTAACCCATTTCAACAATTATCCAATTTACAGAATTAATTAAGTGTAGTGATACCAAAAATATATAACCAAGGGCATTGAAATTTATTGACAAAATCAAATCAAGAGGGGTATAACACTAATAATAATCAAAAAATCCACTTAATCAAATATGAATGAAATTAGCCCTTAATGTACTCCCTCATATGTTAAATCGAAAACAACACACCAGTAAACCAATATCTTACCAATAAACAGGTAGGTTAGGTTGAGTGGCTGCTACCGCACACTTAGTCCAGGACGGTCCGTTGCAGGTAACTTTCACCGATTATTCGTGCTTTTGTAATACATTCACTGTGTTTAGGCGAGACACAACCGCACAACGGAACGATACCAGACCTCGTCTACACGAGAATAAGCTGACGATGCCACTCGCGCGCAAATCCACTCCCATCCCACATTCGGCCCTTCCCGAGCCATGCCAAAAACCGTCGCCACTGCCACTCCACACCAAGCTACTCCCAAACCCACAGGCCAAAACAAGAGTAAGCTGTCGACTCATGAAAACCTTCCATTATCTACATGGTTCCCTAAATCCCTCCCCACAGTCAACAACCCATCCGCTATGACACAGAAGCACACAACCAGACCAAAACACATCTCACGAATACACAGATTGCTGAACGCAATACTCCGAACAACAACACCACTTAAAAATACGTCCCCGTTCACGTAACTCTGCAATAAACAGCGATTCGCACATGCACATCGAGACAAAGACCACAAAATGTAGATATCCTTGTCCTCGCAGAGCAGCGAAACGCCACAAAAAACCTCGCCCAGACGAAGTTCAATATCCAAGTCCCACACATAGACAAACCCAATCCTATCCAAACGAGACATATTCCACTAACCCCTGCGTAAACACCTCGCTCCAAATTGCTCGTTTCCAAATCTAAACATCGACCCCAGAAAGGCAAAACCGACCCCAACCTTATTTGTACGATCGACCATTCAACCCAATCCAACACTGGCAGAAACACCCACTCTATACTAAACAAAACAAAAGAATCCTACACTAATTGTTAAACTTAATTTAAACTATTTAGTTCACAAGTCACTCGAAAATTCCAAAACAGACGTCTAAAAACGGTAAGGCAAAACTATCAGTTCACAAAACCACAACACTTCCCGGCGGCGACATCTACTCGTCAAAACAAAAACCGAAAATAAAAGCAGAAACTATCATCGTAATCAGTTCATCACGGTTTCATGTTCATGCCATCAAACTTCCAATCGCTCCGTAGCCAAACCCTGCACCGAAAAAGAACACCAAACTTCCCCCCTCAGACGCAGGGGAAAACAACCGATGCTCCTCCGATATATACACATACACACACACATACATACATATGTATATGCACATACACATATATACATACTCATATACACATATATACATATCTATACATACATACATACATACATATATACACACACACACACATATATATATCGACACATATCTACACATACATCACACCTACACAATTCCAAACCCATATGCACTAATCCACCAACACATAAACACACAAACACATAAGAATTCATAAACACATCTACACAAACCAAACCTGTACGTACATATACATATACACACACACACACACATTCAAATATACATTCCTATCCATGCTGTAACCAATATAAAAAGTGCACTAACCATTCGATTCATACTTCGTTTAAGGCAATATAAAGTTATTGCCTTTTTCCGACATCATCCCTAAAAGCTCCCTAAAAACATCGTTAGCCATTTATTTATATCTACACTTACCAGCTCCATGAATAAACCATCATCCAACCGCAGAATACAACCATTCTCAATTATGCTGTCTTTCGGTTTACCTCTTCTTGTCATCCTGTAGTTGGTCCGATTTTTCCGATTCATTTCCCTTCCTTTTACCCTCATATACTCCCTCGATGTAGTACACATGTCACACACACACACCACTCATACAATTTATAATTCACTGCCACAAAAATTAAAATAAAAACAATTAAATATTAAGAAGAAATTTGCACCTTCTTTCTGTTTGTTTATCTTTTATAACCTATAAAAACAATTTCTGGTTCGAAAATGTAGAGAAACATCTTTCTCTACATTTTTACACTGTTACTTTTTAGATTAAAGTAACTCTACATATTACACACACTGTTATAACCACACGAACTTCATTTTCCTCATGTTTCTACCGAATTGAAAAAAATCGATTTATTGATTACTTAGACAATTTCGCGATACACCAAATATTTAGTTTCACCAAGTGTGATTTCTCACGATATTTTAACACTTTTTAAATGCAAACCGCGTCCACTATTTTTCGATTTTTTACCTGCTAGTAAATCGCAAATTCGATCCAGCATGCCTAAATGTCATTTTCAGCTCGCAAAGTTGCTTGCTAGAACGTATCGAGCATGTACCCCTATGACATTTAGGGCAATAAGTAGCTTTCATTAAAATCAATCCAGTTCCAAAGTATTAATTCTTAGAATATCAAGGTTGACTTTGGAACAATTTCATGAAATTTTAAACGAGGTAGAATGATGATTTATCTGTTTCAATATTTTCAAGTCCAGATTATGGTTACAGGTTGAGATTATTGGAATACAACAGCTGATGCAGAACAATTTCATCCATCATTTTGCACATATTAAGTTGATTCTTTAGGCACAGTATAGACAGGATAATGCATTACTGAAAAAAGTAGCTAACTGTGTTGGTTAAGAAGCTGATGGAGTTGAAATTAACATTTATGTCCATTTTATACATCGCAAATATTGCGTGGTCCAAATGTACCCAAATTTATCTAATACAAATCGTGCGTTACTAAATTAAGCTTTTCATTTGTATCAATATTTTTTCGCTAAGACACGAGAGAGGGGTTTGTTAAGGTTGGTCATACCACTTTATATGACTTTTATCACGCTATTGTTCAACAAAATTTAAATTTATTCCAAAAACTTATTGTTTAAATTCACTAAACCTCAAGTTTATTACACGTGTTTGTTTCATTTAATTTATGTTGAAACTAGATGGTTTTGTTTGTTCGTTTTATGTGGAAGAACAAGAAAGATCGGAGTCAAATGGTGGAAAGTAAAAGGTACAGACCTCGAGCAAAAACAATTGAATGTTAAATACCAATTACAAAACGAAACTGCGAATATACTCGTTTCCAATCCAAGCTTGTTGTCCAGCTAAAAAGAGGCGCTATCAGAAAGAAAAGCTTACCTTCATATTTATTAATGATTGGAGTATTTGTGTGGCGGAGTCACAGTCCGATCCAACTTAGATTAGTTAATTGGTGTATGCATAAAGATATAAAGTGTACGATTATAAATCGTATGTAAATTAATATTTTTTATCAAATTTTGTGCTAACATGAACGGGTAGTGTTTTGGTATTCAGAAAAATATCTGTTAATCAATCGGGTGTGCAGAGCAATAGCCTCCCTATTACTATAGACACATATCTGGTTTCGTAACTACAGTTTCGAGTTAACTATGATTTCGTTGTAATGTGTCATTGCTAATCATGGTTTGCAACTTGGTTTAAACATTGTTTAGGAATGAGATATTCTTTCTCATCCAGTGGCATTTTAGTGACAGTCAGTGAATACCGAAAACTATAAGTATTTTTTTCTTTCATATATTTGTTTATTTTTTATTTTATAAAATTGAAGTTTTCAAAAAAACTAAATTAATACAGAATTCAATATATTAATGAAAAATAAAATATAAAAAATAAGAAAATTTGGGTGGAGGGCGAAACAAAGAATTAGGATAAACTGTCAAATGTAACGAGAACTGTACTGTGTAATGTATTCTCATTTCGAAAATCATAGTCTCATAATCATGGTTACAAAACCAGATATGTGTATGGTATAATATCTATGGCCACAAACCATAACCATTTAAGTATACTTGTCGTGTTATATCTCAGTCGATTCAGTTTTTAAAACTCTATTTACAATATTTTTTTTGGTGATGTGACTGCAATATTAAAAAAGTTATACGTTAATAAAAAGTACACCTAAATACTTTATTGAAAATCTTGATTTTACAATAATAACCCATCTACAAAATTTTTTTTTCTACACAAGTGATTATTTAATAAATAATTTTTTCCAGCAGAATTTCACAATAAATGCTTGAATCATTTTAAGTGATTATTCCGAAATAAAGATTTTTTGTAAAGCAACATTTAAGTCGTTATTCCAAATATTTAAGCCGTTATTTTAAAATACATAAATCCATATTTTACAAAAAACTAATTTTTGAACAAAATTTATTTTAGTTAAGTGATTTTAGTGTATTTCTTTTTTATGTCAGTAAGTCAGGTAAGTATTTTATTTAAAATCAAATAGTAAATTAAAGTGTATTTAAGTGTTACTGTTAATTCCTTAAGTGTTTTTATAAGGCAGTACTGTAAAAAGGAGCAAGTAGAAATTTTCGATATTATAATAAGCGGTAAGAAATTGAAGTGAAAATGACCAGTCGCTCTCGAATCATGGAGGAAATGTATAATAGGCTCAATCAATGAAAAAATTGCATCAACATACGTTTAAACTAATGATAACAAAAACACTTTTGATCACAGTGACATCGATTCAAGTTACGCACCTATAATATATGAAAAGTGAAATCCTATGGTGAAATCAGGAAAAGGTGAGTAATTACAATACTTATCTAAACGGTGGATCTGCAAACTTTCTGCATATTTTAATTTTTCTGTACGCAAGCGACTAACATCATGTGATATTGAACGAATGGGAGCACAAATTGAGAGAAATTTGTGTGCAGAAACAATTGAAGAGGGTTCAGGTGGAATTGAAAATCCAGCAACTCAAAAGGAGATTGATTAAGATAGGGAGGGAAATATACCAAACACCGATACCCCATCTTCAATTTCAGCAACAAAAAAAGAAAATGAGCGGAGGCGTAATACTGGTCAATCATATGTGCACCCTACATATAAACTTATGAAGCAAACTTATGGAGGCAAGAAAATGTATACCACAAAAAAGTTTAGAAACATGTGCATGAATCGAATTTCATTCGAGCAATAACAAATAATATTCAAGCAGTATTGGTCGCTGGGAAAGTACGATCTGCGGGTGATTTATGTTTCTGGCCTAATTCAGGTCAATGCAACAAAAAGAAAAACTACTTTAAAATCAGGATTCAGGAATTAAACAAAGAAATAGAGAGAACGCATGTGTGTACTACGTTGAAGCAACAAAAAATAGAGAGAACGCATGTGTGTACCACATGTAATAAATGCGACGTTTTTGAAGCAATAGTTGAAATTGCAACAAATGTGGAAGAAAAGTTGATCCTGTAAAATGAGCAAAAGGCACACCACGAAGCCGCTACTAAAGCTTACGATGCTAAAAAGGAAGATAAATCGTTTTCTCAAACATCTCAAAATACAGCAGTGTGTTATACCTTCGATTTACAACAATGCCTTCCAACTCCACTACTACAAACATCTGTAACTTTTTACAAACGTCCGCTTTGGACCTTTAATTTGACGGTGCACGATTGTGTAACAAATGCTCCATACTGTTACATGTGGTACGAAGCTATTGGGGGAAGGGGTGGAATTGACATAAGTTCATATATTTTTCAACACTTATTAAATTTACCAGAGTCAATCAAATCAGTAGTAGTTTGGATAGATTCATGTGCCGGTCAAAACAAAAATTCATTTATGGCGGCAATATTTGCAATTTCCGTAGCTAACTATACGCATTAGGATCAAATAGATCACAAATTCTTAGTACCGGGCATTACACATATTGAATGTGATAGTGACCATGCCATTATTGAAAAGAGGAAGAAAAAGACAACGGCTAAAATACACCACCCACGAGACTGGTACCAGTCTATAAGAACAGTTGGTACAGAACGCAAATTTAATGTAATCGAAATGACTTGTGATAAATTTTACTAATTTTCGGATGTATCAAAACAAAAATTCACGTTTCGGAAAGTAGATATAGAAGGTAACAAATTTTCTTGGAATCTTGTAAAATTGCTTCGCTTCACTAGAGATGTTGAAAAATATAATACAAAAATTCCTTGGATGAGCAAGAACCATTCAAGACCCTTGAAATATCAAAAAGAGGGATAGGCAATATTGCAATTAAAGATATACCTAAATCTTATACCAGTCAGCTCAAAATAAATAACGAAAAGAAGAAGGATCTCATAAGCATGCCACCTCTTATTGACGAGGAGTTTCATTCCTTCTATATCAGAATCTAAATAGTGATGATTTAGAAATACGGATGCAGATTTGATTGAAGAAGATGAAAATTATTACCATCTTCGGTTATATTATTATTAAATAAATGAATTTGTTTTTAACAAAATAAACTAACTAGCCTCATTGGTTTTATTGCACACGGAAGAATAACTAATATTCCTTAAGCAGTTACAAGTAGTGAGGCAATGACACCTAATGGCATATACAATTTGGTTCTCAGACCAGATTAATCTAAGGAAAAACAATTTTTTTGCTATATTAAAAAATCGTGAAAAATCACTTAAGTGGTTATTGTTTGTGGCCACAGATATATCAACCTATCGATCTAACTGATTGCTAGTGATATTTGCTGTCAGCATTGATCTAGCAGGACATCTACTTACAGTGACAGGATTCAAATTTCAGCTTGATGACCACTACAATCCTGAAAAGGATCGTTAACGTAACTGTTGTTGTATAATTCAAGATCAAGTATTTTAGAGTCTTGTATTATAATTAATTAAATAGATTACCTCGGGTGGGGTCTATTAATTATTACGGAGAACAAATAATACGATGTTGGCTTTTTCGTAGTTTAAATATTTTATTCTGTTTTATATAAATTACGTGGCACTTATATATTAAAAAATTGCTTACATTTAACTTTTTTTATAATATGAATTCTACATTATTATTTTACTTATTATATATAAAAATGGTCTATACCGCAAAACTGAACTATAGTAACAATTTTTTTGTAGTAATCTAAAAATATAAAATGTAAGTAATATAATATACGTGCGATAACCGCATTTTATAAATGCAATTTTATAACGATGCTATAAATGCTGATTAATAAGTAACTGTTGAGCTCGTCTTAACAGTTGTGATCAACGAAATTGTTTTTGAACCACGAAAGTAGTGAACAAGATTGAGGTGGTTGTAGACCTAATTATATCTAGAAGTCGATATTCAATGTCACGTTATCTCGAGAACCATAACAAGGTTTTCACAGATATAAATTCATACAATCTTATTCATACAACATTTTCGAAACAAAAATTAGTTGGACAAACTAAGCGATTTAGTAAACATTTAAATAATCTGTTATTTAGCTTCTTCGTGCATATTATTGGTGGTAATCTAAACAAATGGTTTGATATGACCGATATAACATCATAAGGTGAATGTTATGCTACCTAAAATATTCAGTCTTGCGGTGTAACCAGAGGAACCATGGATACTTCAATTCTAATTTTTTTTTTGTATATTTGCATATGAACGATAACAGCATATGTGAATAGGTCCACGATGTTAGAAACTCATTTTTCAATTAATTTATTCTGCTAATTTGTTAATAATTAGCCGTCCATCAATCAAAATTAAAATATATTTCCATACACTACATATAATAAAACCAGGGCGATACCATATAACAACATAGTATGTTCAAAATAGGTGGTCATATCCTCGTACATCAATAAATGTTTTTGTTGTTGCATACACAACATAATGTCACCATGTATAATAATAATTGTACCGAGCGCAAAGTGCAAAAAACCTCATCTACTTTGATATGAAATTGAAGGCGACACGAAAATGATTAAAAATGTACAATTTGATGTTGTGGTTTGTATGGATACATGTATGTATATGAAAACACCCAATACAATAATGATAATAAAAAATGTATACACAAAAAAGCTTTGATATTAAAAGCTCTACACGTGAAAAATATAAAACGAGAAAAAGATTGAGAGGAATGGATGTACAACAACTTTAGCAGCAAAAATGTGTGTACACATTTCACGGTTGACAGTATGTTCAGTTGGGTGTATTTATGCTTTTTATTTAGTTTTTCACTTGAATTGACGTAAATAATTGATTAAAATTGGAGCTTTCGAAACAAATTTCTCTTTTTGTAAATGGCATATAATGGATATCGTTTTGAAGCACTAACCCAATTAACTATAGCAACGAGAATTATGAACTCATTATACGACGACACTCATATTGTTTTTTTTTGTTGTGTAATCGATGATTGTTCGTCTATAACGATATATTGATTATTTATTACAAAAACTCGATCAACTGGATCAAAGTAAAATTTAAAATGATTGAATTTAATTTGTATGTTAAAATGTTAAGGTGCCCATACACCTGCAAGCATGCTTGACAAGGCTGCTCGTCAAGCATGCTTCATGCGTTTTACATATTGCACAATCTTGTTGTACAATCTTTAGTTCTATTTAACAACGTCAATCATTAAGTAATTAAAATGTCAAAAAGAAATATCTGTGCTGCTATAATTATAATTTTGACAACTGAATTACCAAAAAAACCAAGGAAAATTTGGATGAAGGAATGGCTTAAAAACCGACCTATGTTTTTGCACGAAAACCTTTTGAATGCAGTTATCGTCGCCTGGAGATTATCAAAATTTTCTTCGTATGGATTACACAATATTTTCAGAGTTGTTGCAAATGTTTCCCCCCTATAATATTGAAGCAACATACAATTTTACAAACTGTAATATCACCAGCTGAAAGGTTATCTAGCACATTACGATTTCTTGCAACAGGACAGAGTTTTGAAGATCTCAAATTCAATACGGCCATATCTCCTCAATGCCTCGGTAAAATAATCATAGACATGTGATATAAATATCAGTGCTACAAGGAAACATTAAGGTATGTAAAAATTATTATGATAAATTTGTAACGTAAAATTCTTTATTTTAAATCATGAATTACAAAAAATTTGGAATAATTTTTAGTCTTATTAAATACTGTAATTTTAACCATTAAAGTTCGAAAAACATTCAGCAGTTGAGTTTGAATTTAGATCATCTTCAGTATCAGGTGTGTGACACACTAGTTCATAACGTGGTATTTGCGTATAAGCCACAAATGAATTTGGGGTTGAAGTTGACCTCGGCGATAACAAATTGGGCTCATTTATTTTTACACTAACTTGCTTCAAACAGAATATCATTAATCGCTTTTTGAGCGAAAATTGGTTGTTCCGATTTCAATTTGGAGAATTCTTGAGCCCAGTGCTTCCCCAGAATATCGTATTGGTTATGGTCACAAGCCTGTTGTAACAAATCCATTTTTTGTTTTCGCGCCGGTTTTTTAAAATTATTGCGTTGAAGATTCATATTTTCATTCCCAATACTTGATATCTGAAATAAAAAGTGTTAACCATTTATTCACATATTTACAAAAGAATTATTTTCATCATTGGTACCAAAGACCGAAGAGGAGTGGAAAAATGTCGCAGAAATATTTAAAAAGAGGAACTTCTCACACTGTATCGGATCTATGGACGGTAAACATGTCGAAATACGTAAGCCATGTGACACAGGATCTTATTATTTCAACTACAAGCATACCTTCAGTTTCATCCTAACGGCTGTAAGGAAGAGTTTCGGATTACACAATTTTTAGAATAAAATTAAATCAGAGCAAACTAAATATTCCTGAGCCCGAAGCAATTGAAAATAGTGATTCAATAATGCCGTATGTTTTTGTTGCAGACAACGCTTTTGCGCTGTCGGAGAACATAATGAAGCTACTCGCAAGAAGAATTGACATTGACGAAAAGAATATATAATTATAGATTATCTCGGGCTCGGTGAATTGTAGAAAACGTTTTCGGAATACTAGCAGGTCGCTTCCGAATTCTTTTGACGACCATTAACCTTAATCCAGAAAAAGTTGCAAAAATAGTAATGACATGTGGCCACTTACATAATTATTTACAAAGAAATAAGAGCCCATATTTGGAGCAAGATTTAGAAGTGGGAGATTGTTCTGGCCAAATTGAACAAGCTAGTTGTAGCTCTAGAACACAACTTTTTGGTTTGAAACATTCAACAAATCGATATTCTTCGTCTGCAGCTAAATTAGCACGGGATAGATTCTACGAGTATTTCAATAATGCATGCGCAATTCCATGGCGAGCTAATTTAATAAAATAATATAAAACAATCCTGAAGCAATCATTGACACATTAAGGTACTATTTTATTAATAAATTTTTAAAAAATACACTTACAGATTCTGTTTCAAGCTCCAAGTTCACATCTTCACTTTCCTCGTCCATTGTAGAAATTCCATCGTGCTGTATTTCATGATCTCGTAGAAATGACAAATCATCAAAATACCACAAACTGGGAATGTAAATGTCTTCTGTAAACGTGCCACTTTTTTTACTTTGAATTCCCTTTTTTAATTCGCGTCTATAGTTGGTACGAAATACATTTATTTTTTTTCGCACCATATCACGGTCGCACGAGGTTCAATCTCTTTTAATTTTTCTGCTAAAGCGAAGTAACACTCGTCTTTTTTTTCACTTTTTAGTTGCCACAATGCTGGAAAACTTCGATTTAAATTAGGAAACTCATCATAAAATTATTTATTATTTACTCCAAATTTCACCATTGTAGAAATAATTATGGAGTTGCACATGACTAACCAACAAGACAAATACACTTTCAATCATGATTGCGCAAGCGTAGGATTGAACAGAAAAAATCAAATATGTTTGATATTTCGTCAATCATTTTTTCAGGATTGCGCAAGCTTTTAATCTTCCCCAAACACTCTCAAAATGATTGCGCAAACACAATGATTGTCAAGCATGCTTGCAGGTGTATTTTAGAATAACAATTTATCTTATTGGATCACTATTTGATGTACGAACGAATTACCTTCATTATCCCTTTACAGGCACTCGATAGGAATAATAAATCTGTTGAGACTCACACAAACATGAAAAATTATATTCGGTGAAGATTAAGTGGTGAATACATTTTTGTTCTGCAAGTTAAATTAATGGTTCTTATTGTGAGAACTTCAACAAAAGTTTATGGCCTCTTTCGGGGAAGTCTGATTTTCAAAATAGAGATTTGCAGTTTCGGAACATTGAGTAATCATGAGTACTCGTTACTTTTGATGTTACTTAATATTCGTTACAAAGTAATTGTAAATATAACAAAGAACTGTAGTATGCCATTTGTTAAAGAGAATTTGGTTTTATTGGACGATTACTTACCCCATTTTTTGAAAAGATCTTTTCTGAAGGTACTAAGGTAGTCACTATCGAAAGGTGCCGCTTAGCTAATCTCACTATAGGTGTGGGTACACAAGATCTCTTGATTGCCACCATTTCAAGGGATCATTCTCCCGATCTATATCCGGTTCTTCACTGTATTGACGAACCTAAATCAAAGCAGAAGCTTGCGGTGTTGTTATGATCTGGTTACGATTTTCAAAATCGTCCCATATTAATTTTTTTTTGCCATTATTATTTACTGTTAGTTGAATTTGCTACGTTTGCAGTATATTCTAATCATCCATGCGCAACGTGTCAGTAACATAAGCACCTACATATACTCAAAAATGTTGATTTACTTATAATTAGATTAAAATCGATTTTATCGAATCTGTTTGATTACCAGCTATAAATGAGTTTAATAAAACTTCACCAGAAGCGCTATGTATTGTTGTTTTAATTTTTAAGACCGTCAACGAGAGCATTTATTTTGACACAATTACTTTCTGTTCGACATTAAGTTTGACAGTAACGAAATCAAACAATTCACTGATGGTTACCCATTCATCACAAGTTAATCGTTAAGTGGTGTTATCAATAACAACCAATGCAGCATTGAGACATTCTTTCAACTGTATCATCCGTTAAAACATATAAAATGTCGAATTCCACCTAGTGGCTACATCATTTCTTAGTTTTAAAACAAAACCATTATACAATTGCTCGTTACAATGTTTTAATTTTGAAGATTCATTTGGGTTTCGATTAAAGAACTCGACAATATTTTTGGCTTTGACGTGAATTGGCTTTATAGGTTTAAATTTAAGGTGTGTGCAAAACACGGTAAGTGATAATATTTCGTAAGCCTACATGCAGCAATAACATTAGCCCCATTGTCGGTTACGATCGTATAGAATTTCTTATGAACGTTCCATTGCCGTAGCATGTCATACATTAGTGCAGCTGGTCCACCTATCTGTTGTAATTGTTATATATACTCCTGCTGCACTTAATTTTTTTTTGACAGATTCAACAGAGGTATCATATAATGCAGGCAACAATAGATCGGACCAGCCAAAAGTTCTCGCAATCCACTGTCCTCAACTATTGAAAACGGTTGCATATCCTTGATAATCATTTTTAATACTAAATTATTTATTTTATTTTGTCTCGCAACAGAAAGGGATCGCAAGACATATTGACTAGTTCCCAACTGTTTAGATGATTTTGGAACACATGCTATATTTTCTGTCGTATTACTAGTGAATTATAAATCTGTTTATGTTGAAGGCCTATTTACGGTGAAAGATAATCTATTTTGTCAATGAATAGGTAAATTTGATGTGTTATATCTACTAAAAAACCAATACCATATAGAGCCAAGAAATTCTTAATTCTTGTTTTATATTATTTCATAGCTTGGAACCATTTTTTTTTAACTTTTTTTTCGGTTTCTACAGGCCATTATTGGCCCGTACCGTGTCAACAATCTGACTCCATCGATTTCGATCACGAGCCAGCTCTTCATACTGTTGCAAGCGGCTCTCCATTTAAAGATCGCTGTGTCATTCGTTTCGGATCCGCACGTTGAACGTGACCGAGCCAGCGTACTCGCTGCCATTTGATTTCATGCACGATATCAGGAATTTGCATTAAATTCCTGATCTCGTGGTTGAATAGAACTCGGTATGTGCCATCAATGTCGCGATTGGGCCATATATCACACGCATGATTCTTCTCTCGAATGTTAGAAGCCATCTTTCGTACTCATCCGTCAGGGTCCAACTCTCATATCCATACATGACAACGGGTCTGATCAACACTCTGTACAGTTTCAGCTTATCCACATTTGCAAGATATTTTGATTTCAGCAGTGGACGTAGGGGATATAAAGCCCGATTGCCAGCAGCAAGCCGAACTTTGATATCCTCTCCCACAATTTTATCGTGAGTAATGAGAGATCCAAGATACTTGAATCTCATTACTCCTTCAAACGTGTGGTTACCACTACTGAAATCAATTGCGTCTTCAGATCAGATATTTTGTTTTGGACTCATTGATTTTTAGACCAACGGAAGCTGAAAACTGTTTCAGTGGATCAAGTATCTCTTTCACTCCGTTGCCATTTAATCCAATCACACAGATATCATCTGCATACGCAAGAAGTTGATTGAATGGTGTTTCACTTTTACGAAGGATGTATTCCAACATGAGATTAAAAAGTATCGGGGACAGCGCATCTCCTTGTCGAACACCAGAATTAATTGCGAAAATTCTCTGTTACTGTCATTTTACACAGATGTACATATTTTTTTGGTATTCCTAAATATTCAAGCGCATACCATAGTCTCTCTCGGTTGATCGAGTTATAGGCTTGATTGAAATCTAGGAATACCTGGTGTACATCGCGAGATGTTTCGTAGTACTTGGAAAGAATCATCCGTAGCGAAAAAACTTGATCAGTGACTGACCGATTTGGACGGAATCCTCCTTGGTAGTCACCGACAATTTCCTCCGCCCGAGGAGTAATTCTTCCCAAGATAATGTATGGCAGTAACTTATATGCTGTGCAAACGAGAGCTATACCGCGATAGTTCTCGCACTTCAAGCGATCACCCTTTTTCTGAATATTGGGCATAACGAGGCCACTTTCCATTCTTCAGGCATCACTTCATTTCGCCATACCAATCGAACAAGGTCGAAAAGACAGTTCCACAAAGTTAGCCCTCCGAATATCAAGAGCTCTGAATTAATGCAATCAACCCCTGGTGAACGATTTTTCTTTAGTCTCTGCATGGCCATTGTGAATTCCTCATAGGATGGATCTACAATAAACATCTCTGCGGTCTTTATTTGAGGGTATTCAAACACAGCTTGTGATACATGTGGAACATTAAGTAGGTCAGAAAAATGTTCACGCCATGTATCGAGTACCGCATCGATGTTAACACAGAGGTTTCCATCCTGGTCCCGAATGGCAGTTGACCGAGATCTTAAGGTATGGTGCATAAAATGGTCACTGACTACGAATTTTGTTGACGACCGAAACGATCTCACGTCTTGAACAACCCGAGCTCGGTCTTTTGAAATCAACACATGGTCAATTTGGCTTCGGGATGTTTTACGTGGATGTGTCCATGTTTTTATGAGAAAAGAATGTACTTGCCACTTTGAGATAATGAGCGATCGCAAAGTACATCATTCTTTCCCCATTTTTCGTCGCAGTTTCGTGTCGGGAGTACGGACCTATATTATTGCATAAGTCGGTCTGATTTCTGCCAGCTCTAGTATTAAAGTCACGAATCACTAATCTGACATCGTGCTCAGGTATAGAGCCCATCAGATTATCCAAATTATTATAAAATGAGTCTTTATCTTGGGGTTGACTTACATCAGTGGGCGCATGTACACAAACAATTGACAGGTTGGCTAATTCCATGTGCAAGCGGAGCTTACACATTGCATTATCGACTGCTTGAAAGTCCAGTATAGCCTTTTTGTACCTGTGGCCCAATGAGAAATTCCAAGATTTCCGAGGTCATCTCCACTGTATAGCAACGTATAGCCCTGGGACACATGGTCTGCACTTTAAGGCCATCGAGTTTCTTGGAGCGCTACGAGTTCCAACCGATACTCTTTCATACATGTGATAAGGCCGTCCAACGCGCCTGGTTTTCGAAGTGACTGCACGTTCCACGTGCCGATCCTCATTCTCGTTTCCAGGTTCTTAAGCGGGGGGTCATTATTTTATTGGCGGTATCCTATTTTTTTTTTGTTGTTGACATTTTTAACAATTTTGAATTTTACGGATGCGGGTCGTCAACCCAGCAATACAACCAGATTTATTCGCCTCCTACTACAAGCTCTGGATACTGTGGTGGTATTCTATGGGTCTCATGTTTCGTTTGTAAAATTTACGAAGTATGGATGCCCCCACTCACAGGGCACAACAATTAAAGTAAAGTATTTATCTGAGAAAGTAGTGAACATTCATGAACAAGGTTTTTAATATAAAGCTCAGAAATGGATTATATACCAAAAATTTAACAGTGTTGGACATATCCAGTCAGTAACACTATACTGAGAGCTACGAGGCACACAAATTACAGTTCAATATATTGCCACCTTTGACATTTTTGGAAATTATGTTACTCGTTGGATTGCAGCAGACCCCATAATTGATAAGATTTCAATTCGATTCACGGATTTTTGAAATGTAATCTTTATTGGGTTTCGACCACCTATTTTACCATATAATTTAAATTTCCTGATTATACATACTACATAAAAAAAATCATGCTCAACTGTGTCTAAAGACTTCTTGCGTGAACAAGACTAGGCCACTAAACAAATGCTAAAATATTCAAAAACAACTCATCATACGTTGAAATATTTACTCGCAATCGCATGGAAATGAAACAAGCAAAAACTTATGATGTAAAAATAACTTTGAAATTATTGAATTGAACAAAAATAATTTAATAAGTACAATATAAAGAAAACTGTTTGCCTCTGGTAAAATTGGTAAACTTTTCCCGATATAACAAGTATATTCTGTTTGAGGCAGCTGCTTTTATATTAACTATATATAGATAAATAATATATGTACAAACTTCAGCATAGTACAAGACTCTTGAATGCTCGAATATTTTTTTAAATAAATTTTGGCTTAAAGCAATATATTCTTGTTGATACAAAATAATATCCAAGGATTTATATCTCCTCATATATAGTTTTACTGTAATACACTTATATACCAAGTCATTGACATTACAAATAAAATAAAATTCATTTGTTGCTTTTGTCTGAAAAACCACACAACTAATCCAACTGAAAACATAAATCCTCGACATCGTCAATCATGACCCCATTTATATACTATAATCTACAACATAATTATTAATAACGCAGAGAGTTAAAAGAAAAACCGTCGTATTGAATAAAAAAATAGAATTTCCATATTTACCCCAAAACATTTTTATGTATGTATGTTATGTTGTCGGTTGTTGGCTAGATGATTTTTTTCTATTATTCTGGTAAATCCCTTAAAGGGACATCAAATCTCTTCGAAAAAATAAAAATAAATTAAAATAGAAAATCAAATACATCCCAACGAACCGAACCACCCAAAAACCCCATAGCCGCATAAATATTGCACAGTATATGGCTGAATGTGGTATACAGAATATAGAGAAGAAAAAAATCAATCATAATTCTATTTCCGTCACATGCGAAAAACTTTGAACAGTTTTCGCTTTTTCAGATTTGTTTTATTTTTTAAAGAAACGTAAAAAACAAGCTTTTTCAACTCAGCTTATGCCTTAAAGGTATTTTCATATACATATTATAGATATTTATTTAAATGAAATTTTTAAATTAACAAAATAAAGCAAAAAAAGATTTTTTAATTAAGATACAGACAAAGTTTTTTGTTCTATTCATGGAAAAGGAAAATTTTAGTACACAGTGTTTGTTATATCTACGTAGAAAAGACAATGAACCCATTATTTTATTGTTTGCATGCGATTTGATCATCAATTTAATGTCAATAATAACCCAGTTTAAACATCTTATAATTAACAATTAAAGCAAAACAATTTATTTAAATTAAATTAAACTCAATTTCTATCTTGATAAATTTCAATTAAAATATTTTATTCGAATTTAAATTCTATTTTATTTATATAAATTCCAATTAAAAGCTTTTGATACGTATTTATTACTCAGCATTACAATATAATTGTACGAGTATATTGTCTTATTGCCTTAATCATATTTTGATACTTTCAAATGAGAAGTATAGAAAATCGTCGATTAATATTTAACTAAAGGCTTTTTCTGTTTCGTGCTTCCTGCCGTTGAAGTTAATGCACGAAATCATAACAAGTCCATTAATTTTTTTTTTGTCATTGGAAAGAACTCTATGTGAGACCTTGAAAGTTTTGCACCAGATGATTTTTCTCTCGATTATCATTTTTCACGTTAAGCACGATGGCAGCTTGTCCAGCAGATTAGCCAACATTTCTGGAAACGGTGGTATACCGAATATCTTACTTCGCTGCAACAAAGATCTTAATGGCGCACCAGAAAACGACGTGGTATTAGTTAAGGATCAAAACATACCTGTCAAACAGTAGCTAATAGCAATGGTTCAGCATTTCCCTCCTGGCTCTGATGGTAATCAACATCACTACACCAAACTCATTGGTATTAAATGCATAAGATCGTGAAACAACAGTGACGCGTTTATGAAAATCAATTTGAACCAGCTGGTTCAACGGAAGGTGTTTGTCCCGTTGCCTACAAAGTAACAGTCTCTTAAATTAAATGAATAACAACGTCATTTTGAGTGGGATTCAACAACAATAATATAGCTTCACACTATATTCAAGGCGGAGGCAAAAGGTGCGTACACGCACGCGATCAAAAAATGATTTGCGAATCAAACCAATCAAATCATTGGAAACATATACAAATTTCCCCTCCTGTGATGAATTTATTTTAACTTTGGGCAAAGTTTGATCGCAAACATCCAACATAATGAAAAAAAAATATTATGAGCAATAATACACTCATTATATAAAATTTTATTTTTGTGATATTTGTCATTCTATTTTTTTTCGTGTTTATAATAAAATGTAGATATTATTATTTAAAATATAATAACATAGTTATAAAAATGAGTAAAATTAATAAGACAAACACAATAAAACTCATTGAAGAGGTGCGGATGGAAGGCCGTGAATTCTTATATAAAATGGGCCACATTAACTACAAAAACAATCCATTAAAGCGATACACATGGACAAAGATTGGCATGGAAATGGCCATGTCATCCGATGATGCCATGAAGATGTTTAAAATGTTAAGCGCAAATATGTTCGCCTATTGAAGAAGCCTGCAAGGAGCGGAAGTGATGGACCATCACAAAATAATCGGGTATGAACCCCGATTCGGGATTCGTGGTTCATCCGATGATGCCATGAAGATGTTTAAAATGTTAAGCGCAAATATGTCCGCCTATTGAAGAAGCCTGCAAGGAGCGGAAGTGATGGACCATCACAAAATAATCGGGTATGAACCCCGATTCGGGATTCGTGGTTCATTCAAGAGATGGAATTTATAAAAGAACAAATAATCACCCAGTAAAAATAATAAATATTTTATAATATTATATTTTAATTTTAAAGTAGCAACTAGCAATGGACCATCAAAAAATAGTTATTATATGATTCTTGGTTTAACAAGGAATGGAGTTTTTATAAAATATCAAATTATCACAAAGTAAGTAACTTTTTAAAATTTTATGATTGTATTTCAAGATTTTACTTTTTTTCTTTATAACGTTTCATCAATTTTATCTACCGGGAGTTCCAGGATTACATGTAGTTTGTCGATTCCATGATTTCATTTAAGAAATTTTATTAATTTTAACAAGCAATTTAGGGACTCTTGAATCACTAATGAACAATGCAATGACCCAAATGGCAGCCAATCGGGATGCCTTAATGGAATTAAATAAACCGGTGACTGTGCTTTCAGCTTTAGTGGATAACCTCACTGACCGATTTTTGAAATGGCCAACCGCAAAGCAACCCGAACTCGCTAATGACCAAACTTAATATTTTGTCTGACAAAAGAGAGGATGAAATAAAATCGTTAAATTTAATTATATATTAACATTATTTTTATATTTCAATGTCAGATATATGTTGTGATAATAAAAAGTATATAAATTTAAGTATATAAGTATTATTTAAAATAATACTCTGCCAAGGTAGAATATCCACTTCAATAAAGTATGTTTTATACTGGTTTCTGACTTCAACTGCATTTCAGTTTGGATTATTGGATCCTAACCGTTGTTTTGGTGTCATTTCATTTCCATCTTCTCGCCATCTCCCTTTGTGATGTGTTGTACCAACATAACTGTCGACTAAATTGGCACTCATGTACTCATCGAGTCGCTTGTCACGTAGCCAGTTGTGCAAGGCCACTGTTGATTTAATTATTGCAGGCACGGTAGGTCTGCTCGCTATAATAGGGCGACGATATATTCGCCATCTACTGCCAAGTATGCCAAAAGCATTTGCAACGACTCTTCTTGCTCTAGATAGACGATAATTAAATACGTTTTTATCTTGGGAAAGTACCATTTCTTCTAGGATAAGGGCGCATTAAATTTTGTAAAAATGGAAACGCCTCATCCCCAACAAAAACAAAAGGATGTTTTGACCATCCCGTAGTATCGCAGGCGGGGGAATGTCCAGTGAAACGCCACGACTTAGAACTGCTTTCCCAAAACTACTATTTCTAAAAATAGTGCTGTGATCAACATGACCTGGTGCTCCTATTTTCACCATGGTAAATTTGTAGTTTGCATCCGAAACCGCAAATAGTGTGTAGTTAAAATAGGTCAAGGCCGAATTATCAAATGCCTAAACATAACAATATATTAATTAGTAATAAAATATTATTTTTATACGTATTTAACAGATTTACCTGTATGATGACATGTTTGCCGTCCATCGCTCCCTAACAATTTGGGAAATTCCACTTAAGCTTGAAATCTCTGCGGCAATCCACATTGCACAGTTTGGCTTAGGGAAAACTTGTTCTTTTAACAATTTGTCTTTTGAGTTCATTTGCTTTAAGTAACGACATATTGAAACCGTTTTCCAAAAAATCTCAACAAAGGTAAACTTATCGTCAACTATCGCCTATCTCGAGCAAGAAAGGTAGTTGAGAACGTTTTTAGAATTTTGACAGTCTGTTTTTGCGTATAAATATGGGCTATTAACTAACGTAAATAAAATTGATTGGGTTTTATAAACCACTTGTGCTCTATCCAATTTAAAAAAAAAAACATCAAAAAACTATATGACAAATAATTGTGTAGACTATGAAGATATCGAAACTGCAACATTCCGGAAATCCGACTGGCGGCACCAGAGTCGTATGTCGTAACAAACGGAATATGGCCGAATTATTAGAAATAAATATATGGAATATTTCAATGATTAGGGCCTAGTGTCATTCCAACACCAGATAAGAAATGTGCTGGTGGAGATAAGTCCATTAGTAACGTACATCAAAATATTTATATCTTCTTTCTTCATGGTACCAACCATGGTTGGTCTAGAAATGATAAATTATCGTTATACCAAAGAGTTGTTACATAAATGTTGTCGGCCTCTGCACTAGTGCTTTTACTATAAAGAGCCAATTTATAATGGTGCATGTACTTTTTAGTTAACCCAGAAACTCTCAAGCAAACTAAAACATCTTTTGATTGATTGATACGATAGTTTGAAATTATTCTTGCACAGCGCTGTTCTTTAGACAAAAAAATCGTTTTTATTTCAGCTACAACGGGCGCCAGAAAAAAATTGTTAAATGAAGGTCCTTACATTATCATATGAATTAGTTATAGTTCTTGCTTACAATTAAAAACTCACAGTTGATGTAAAGAGGCTTAGTTAGTTACAACTTTGTAGTATAACTGAAATGCAAAACTTAAATCCAAATAACAAGTCATTTGTATAAATAACTTGATATCTATGTTTTATAAATTCAGATATAGTAAAATAACACAGTAACATTTCAATTTTATGATTATTTAAATATCAAGGTAGCTAAAATTTATAAAAAGATTAAGCGTTTTTGGTCTTTATTTCAGGTTTTGGATTTCCCATCATCAATATTAAGATTTAGGTTAAATAAAAATGAAACCAAAAATTATTAAAATAAAATTTATTATTTACGACGCTAATTTATAATTTTTAAAAAATTTGTTGATGAACGCCATTAAGAAATTTATCTCATAATGAACAGTTATTTGTTCTAATACGCTAATGCATACAAACGCTTATTTGCATACTAACAATGAGTTTAATGTGTAAATTTTTAAAATATATCGGTTTTTAGTGTTATATTATGTATTTAAATCAGAAAATATTCTCTCGACTGCAGCACTACTATGTGGCAAACTAAATAAGAGCCCTACAAACTGTTTTAAGTTTGGAAACATCAGTTCGTTGAAACAATTTTTCAAATGGATCATCTTACCCCAAAATTCTTCTAAGTCCGTCGTAACATTCTAATCAACAAATTTTTGGAAACAGAGAGTTCGAAACTCTTCTTCAGTTATTCAAAATTGTCGTGAATATGCGGAAAATATTCAGTAAGGGTGTTAAGCTTTATCCCAATTTTTGGGGATCTAATTTTTTTAATTCGTTTAAAGTTGAACACTTAAAATTAAACTTAAAATTTCATTGCAAAGTTTTACATAAAATTGTTTGCAATATATCTTAATTTCTGAAAGTTTTTTTTAGTTTGTTTTTCGCTTTTGGTCCTAAGTAAATGAATTTGTTTTCAATGAATTGCAAATCGTTTAAATTGACCTCGTCAATACCTTCTAGTATTATAAAATTGTGTTAAACGGACAGTAAAACAGTCTTGTCCCATTTGTGACAAGTGGTTCATTTGTGCACCCGTCCATTACTCACTCTCTTTTATTTTTTTATAAAAAAACTAAAAGAATTTTCCTGGAACTTAAAACGGTTATAAACATTGACAACGACGATTTTTACGCGTTTTGTGGTGTAATGATAATATCCGGGTTTAACACACTTCCACGTAGGCGCCTTTATTGGTCACAGGACGATGACGTGCGGAACGAATTAATTACAAAATGGATGCGACGAAATATATTCGAAGACATATTTACCAACATTCATTTTTGCGACAACGATTTAATCGATAAGGATACAAAGGATCGGTTGGCAAAAATACGACCATGCATCAACCATCTAAATGATTTATTTTTACAATACGCACCAATTGGGATGAACATTTCTGTAGACGAAGCCATGGTTCCTTACTACGGGAAGCATCCGTGTAAGCAATTCATACGAAATAAACCAGTCCGCTTCGGCTATAAAGCATGGGTCGCAGCAAGTCCGTCAGGATATTGTTACATATTTGATATTTATCAGGGTCGCAACCAGGAGCGTGACACAACATTGGGCTTAGGAGAATCAGTCGTATTAGATTTTGCAAAAAAAATTAAAAACCGGTTTCAAAATCTTACATTTTCGTTTTTCTTCGATAATTTTTTTACTGGGCCTAAACTAATAAATAGTCTTACGCAAATGCAATGTGCCGGAACAGGTACGCTCCGAATAAATCGATTAAAAAATATACAAGTTCTCGATAAAAAGGAGATAAATAAAAAAGCGCGGGGATTCTACGAAAGCCACGTAGATCAATATAATGAGCTGATTTTAATTAGATGGAAGGATAATAAACCTGTTTCTCTATTATCAATTGCCATTGGATTGCATCCATTAGCTACAGCACGCCGGTATATTCATTCTGAGCGAAAAAAAACTGATATTCCTCAGCCACAAGTTGTTGCACAATATAATAAATTTATGGGCGGAGTAGATTTATTAGATCGTCATATCTCGAACTACCGAATCAGTATACAGGGGAAAAAGTTTTATATTCCAATTATATTATGGATGCTAGATCTAGCCGTTACTAATGCGTGGTCCTTGGCTAAAAGCTATAACTGCACAATTGATCAATTGCAGTTTCGTCGTCGGTTAGCTAGAGGTTTACTTATACATCATGGAAAAGTGCAAACAAAAGGCAAATCAACAAAACCGTCGGAATATTTAGCTAAAGGAGTACACACTTGTGTAAAGGCAGAATCTCGGCTGCGTTGCAAACAATGCCATACACACACATACTATAGATGTGATACTTGCAAGATTGCATTACACACCAAGTGTTCATCAAATTTTCACAAATATTTAAAATAGTAAACTTCAAAAATTGTTTCAGTGAAATACCTTTTTTTTATTATTATTTCTAAATATTACCAATTATTTAATTTGTTGAATTTTGTCTGGTTTTACAAATTATAAATAAATTAATATATTTAAAAAAATATAAAATGTTTTTAAGTGACTAGTGGTGCATCACCAAAACTCCATTACTAACAATAAAATTTTTTTTCTATTTTCTTATTATATTGGCTAAAATTAATAAGAAAACATAACAAAATGTTTTAAAATAAACAAAAAACCTTTGTCACAAATGGGTTAACTGAAGGTCACTTTAAAATTTCTTATTTAAAGTTTTATTTAATTTTATTGCGTATGTATAATAAAAACAGAAAATAAATCATTAGTTTCATTCTGGTTTTCCGATATTTGTGCGGTCAGATCTGAATTATTATGAAATTGATTGATTAACAAGAAAAGGAGCAAAGGTTTCAATTGCTCTACAATTTGATTAATTACTCACTCCAAGGAAAGCTATCGAGGATTACCTACTTTTATTATCTTATGAACTGGCACATTAAAATATAGTCTTGGAAAGTTCGAAAATCATTTTTCTTTTTGGACAAAAGAAATAAATGTTACAGGTAATTATTTCGCAGTTTTCAATCGGGATTTGATATTAATCGAAACAATTTCTAATATACTTATACACAGGGGCATCACATTTTCAAGTTCGAGAAGGCACAAGAAACTATTGATAGTTTTGCTTAGTCTCAAATCAAAATACCGGGCTACTAATGTTAAATATTTCTTAGAACTGAAGTCAGTGGTTTCATCAACTACGATAGAGGAATGTAATTTTAAAATTTGGACTTCATTTTTTTTAACCTCGCTTGATTTACTACAAATTACATAGAATTAAGTGCGTTTGTTTAAATCTTTTCCATCTGTTTTGGGGCTCAAGGCGCTCTCAACTTTTTCGCGTTCCGCTTATTTACGTCTCTTACGCCATTAAAACCAAAACAAAGACGTTCGGCTATAGGTCCGAGTTACGTAGAACCATCTTCACATTGTATAACTACATTCCAGCCTTTAATACTGACATGGAAGATGAGACGGCTCATGAATTCAGCACTTCAACAAGGGGTCATAGTTGTGTTTATTTATACCACGGATCGTAATCAAGGGCAGGATGCAAACGGATTTTTCACCATCTAAAAATACCTTTTTGATCCTGCCCTTATCGGGATTTGAACCCGATAACCCATAAAATTATTTAATATTTAACATACATAAAATTATTAAATTTTCGATAATTTTATCAAACATATTACAAAAATACTTACGCAAGGTTTGTTTTTGGCTTGTATTTGTCTATTCTTTTAATACAGTGTTGTTGCAAACAAGTAGAAGTAACAGTTTGTAACACTTTAATAAAATGTTCACTTAAATATAATAAATTTTCACTAAATTTTTACACGAGTCAATATTTAGAGAAATGCAAAATATACAAAAGTAAGTTTAATAAGACATACAAAAATGGTTAAGAAAGATTTTAATGCAGCATTATTATTAATTGTATTTAATTATTTATTTATGAATTATTATTATATTTTAAAGTTTGGTTTATATATAATTTAATAAAAGATTAAAAAATAGCTTTTACCAGACAATTTCAAAATTATTGTTACTCGAACAGAAGAAAGATATTTTGCCTTCTTGACGTACAAGAAAATAATTATACCTAAACATTTTATTTCATTAACTGTTTCAATGACTTGATTATTTATACGTATGTATAACACTATCCTCATTACTATTGATCAACATGCATTTTGTCTTTGATATATGAATTCAATTTCATTTTGTTCATTTTACACCATTCATCTATTTTTGCCAAATCATTGTTGATTTTTATTGTACCCTTCTCAATGGTATCTTCAACAACATATACAAGCGAATCATCCGCAAAAAGGACGATGTTGTTAGACCATTCGACTTGATTTGTGAATGTCATTAATATACAACAAAAACAACACGACGCCCAATAATGTTCCCTAAGGTACTCCTATTGAAACATCTATCGGAGTGGACACTTCTTTATTTATTATTGCTCTCAGAACGCAGTCATTTAAATATGAATGAAACCATTGAAGTCCTATATTTTCAATCCCCAACTCTCAGTTTTAAAAGAAGAATGTCTGAATTGTTTCAGAAGCTCTTTCGAAAACCAAAAAGACTGCTACCACAATTTTTGATCATTCGCAGCTTCCTTCCAATTTGATACCACTATATTCAATAGAGTTTCACAGCTGTGGTTAGATTGAAAATCATATATTATCTGGTTATCCTCCAAAAATTGTCCGAATTGCGTATACACTGTGATTTCAAGGATTTTAGCTCCCGTTAATATCATTGTAACTGGCCGAAATTCCTCATATTTAGTCGTATGTATTAGATACTTTTTCTATAGGCACCACTGTCAATTCCTTCTATATATTTGGAAATACTCCAGTCACTAAGGAATTATTTGAAATCGATTGTAAATGTTCACCTATTAAGTCAAAACTATCTGTAATCATATTTCTATTCACAAAGTTAATGTTTTTCTTGTTATTCATTAACATTATAATATTTAACAATTCATATTATTCACAAAATATACATTAAAATGGTCAGCAATTGTTAATTCACCACTTTTTAAGTTATTCTCAAATAATACCTCTATAATACTTCTGAGAGATTTTTTAAGTACAAGGGTTTTCAAATTTTTCCACATTGGTTTTTGATCATTTGAATCCTAAATTTTTTTAATATATAGTCCCTTTTTACATAATTTAGTTTATTTTTGTGTAACATTTTAATTAATCAATAATTATTTCATTCAGCCTCTAAATCTGAATCCACAGTGCACGCTATTTCATACAACCTAATTTTATTTTGTTTCGGTGTTTCTTGTTCCTCTGTATACCATGGATACCTTTGATTTGTATAAGTCATTATTCACTTTGAGTTTTTAACTTCTTTTAAATTATAACTAAACTTTTCCGCTTTAAAATTAAAATCCTTAAAATATACTGTCATGATATCGATCTTACATAATGCACTACAAAATTTATATCATATTTTAAAATATTTAAAGTTTTACTATTATTATTGCTTAATTACTAATTATTGTTTCATGATCACAAATTGTAAAGGCATTTTTGATCTCAAACTTCATGTTACGATTATCATTTACAATCACATAATCAAATATTGATCTTGAAGTCTTCCAAATTCTTGTATAATTTTTTACCATTTACTTTAGCCCACCAATCTTGAATTATTTCTTTAATGGATTTTTTATCAGTTTATTTCTTTTCCAATCAACATTCATATCCTCACAAATACATATTTTACTATAATTATCATTTCATTTCACTCATTGTATTTAAATATCTTAGTGCTCCATAAAATGCTACCAATAACAGCACTGTATAAAACATACCAGTTTAACCGATAACCACAAGAAATCTAAATATAAAATATATTTTTGGATCACTTTAACCTTTCGATATTCCTTTACGTATAAACAAACACCACTAGTATTTCGTGGCGAGAAATCAGCTAGTACTTGTTTATAATTATCTTTTTTTACGCGGTCATCACTATCGATATCTGATAGATGGGTTTCACACACATCGATATCTGATATGCTCATAATCCACACACCTGTCCCACTCTATATTTAATTTACCAATGATCATGATATTTTTATATGCTTCAAAATATTTCTATAATTTCATTATAGCACCCATTTTTTTTAAACGATTCGTACACTTTATGGCATCGCAATTCAGTACAAGCAAAATTGTTTAGTGCCTTTATTGCCTTAACAACACTCTCTTTGGATATGTTGACACTCATACCTACTATCAGGATATTTGGATGTTTTAGTTTGGGTGTGTTTATAACATATTTTCTCCTCTAATTCCGTCCGTATTTTGTCCATTGAATCCTTAAACAGTTTATAACTACACAGTCATTATTTCTTCCCTAATATTGTTAATTTCCACCGATAAGTTTGTAGGCTGTATCAGTTTTTTCACCTCATCTTTTGTCACCGCACTAACTTGGTTTTTCAAATTTTATTTTGGTAATTACTGGTATTTTGGTAATACACTGGAAATTTTAAAATTTCCGCAAATGAAACTTGAGCTTTATTTTTTAACTACATCATTTAACTGTTTTATACAATCATCTATTTTATTTTCTATCATATTACTTATGACCGTATTTTTGATGTCGATGTATTTTATCACTCGCTCCGTTACTGTTACTGGATCTTTGACGACTTAAACGTGTCTGGCTTTGGGTAGCATTCAGCAGGCTTGGGGATTCAGGAAGTCACCAGAATAAAACAAATTCAACAAAAATTACACGTATATATAAAAAAACACTGAAAATAATCGGTTCAAATCAACTCACTGTCGCTACACATTACCTCATCATCAACATAATAAAAAAATGTATTCCATTGTACTAACTTTATTTAACATTTTTTGATATAAATAACTTTTATCAAATTTAATCATATATATAAATACTCGTATATAACTACAAATCTTAATTCATTATAGTTTCCAGCAAATAATTTTACAAAGATATATAAAGATAAAAAACTCACCATAATTTCGCTGAGAGCTCAAAGGTCCATTATGAGATGACTGGAAGCTGTTGTGAATAATATTGCTCCAAACACTTTACACAATTATTTTTGCAATAATTAAAGGTGGTGGCCTTTAATCTATAATTTAACCGTGGCTGGTCGATATTCCAAATTTTCTTTAGTTTATAGAAGAAAACGATCGAGTAAAATTCCAAATATAAGTAAATTGTTTCAGAAAACAATAAGGCTCTGTTATAGTTAACGATAAAAGATAGCTATGAAACTATAATACCGAATACAAAGATTTGAGGTCCGATGCACTTACCCGTTAAAGGAATGCCTAGCAATCTACTATCCAATAAACAGATTCAAATTCGAAAATATGTACAATGAAAGACATTATACATGCGAATAGTAGAAAATCGCTTGTATTCCACAATTAAATTTGAAACAAAAATTCCAATAATTATGAAATAATCCAAAAATTATTGGATCCACAATAAAAGAATATAAACGATTAATTCAAGATTTTGTTTAATCAATTTTTTTAATTTCAATTAATTTAGCGACGGAAACCTCATTGATAATAAATTATAATAAAAAATAATTTTATACAAGAAGGTGGTATAAAAAAGAATTATTATGTATAGGTTTGTAATATATAGTACATAGAAAAAAGGTATATAAAATCTCATCTTGTGCAAGTACATGTTTTTGCATTGATATTATTATGTACTTTGCAATTCGGTTCGATAACTTATTTTCAATTGGTCTACAAAAAGATTATATATACACAAAACAAATCGTGTTTAATTTGTATACCGACCCAAAATTATGTATGTACTATGCAAGTATGTACTTGTTCATATATTATATACATACAAAGAATTTAAGATTATATAGATGCTTTATATTTAATATAAATACATAAAAAATGAAAAAAATCGTACTACGATAGACAAAATATTGTAAATAACGTAAAAATCATATTGTCGGGTTTATTGACCTATATTTCAAATGATCATGAACATGACGTAATTTGGTATTCCGAACGTTAGCAAAACAAAATCGCCAAAAGAAATATCGCCGTATTTTTTCTAAGGTCTTACAGATTCCTCCATGAGATGAAAGGGGCTCTTCATGATTCTGCAAAATTAACTTGTACCTTAGATCTTTCGGTACCCATAGCTTCAAGACAGACAGATCTGAGAGATCATATTTTGTTTTGACTCAAGTCTAATAAAAAT
This sequence comes from Tipula lateralis, assembly GCA_963932295.1. Classification (NCBI taxonomy): domain Eukaryota; kingdom Metazoa; phylum Arthropoda; class Insecta; order Diptera; family Tipulidae; genus Tipula; species Tipula lateralis. The sequence continues at coordinate 86,795,639 of OZ010737.1, forward strand.
ATAGTTGTTGTGCACCTTACAGTCCCTGGCCAAATAATTAAACGCACTGCAGATTTTTCATAATTATAAGCAAAATGAATATTTGTGTAATGGGTAAATGACAAAATATGCACTATTTTTGATTATGAACCTTGAACATAGAAAATAACTGTTGTTTAGGAAATTTAATGCACGTGTCATTCTGTATTCTCGTATGAAATATGGTTTTGTGTCTATTGTGATTTAAAATTTAGAAGTACTGGACTACAAAACTATATTTACTTTGTGTGCAGCACTTTTGACAAAGAAAAATTATTGGTTGTGATTTTTGAATCATGGGTAAACGAGGGGACCTTTCCCCACGTATAAAAGCCGAAGTCAAGGCCCTCATTGACACCAAAATATTTTCGAACCGAGAAATGTCTCGGCGATTAAAAGTGTCTGAAACTAGCGTTCGGCGAATACAGGCACAAGTAAATATGAAACAACAATTGAGTCCCAAAAGAAAGAAGAGATGCGGAAGAAAACTCATTTTTACTCCAATAGCAGACAGGTACCTAGCGAAAATTTGTCTAGGAAACAGATTTGCTACCACCAAACAACTAACAAAACTAAGAGATTCCAATGTCCACGCTTCTGAGCGCACAATACGCAGAAAATTAAAAGATTGTGGTTTGAAGGCGTGTCGACCGGCCAGGAAGCCCAAGTTAACAGTGGCGTGATAAAAATGTGGATTTCTGGAAATCGGTAGGTTGATTTTAAATCTTATTATTTACGATAAAATAATGAAAATTCAGCATTGATTTGTATTATTTCGTAGTATGAAAAAAGTCTTTTTTCGGTTTATCACAGGTCTGCTTCAGCAATGAAAGCATATTCGAGATTTTGCAAAATAAATCTCAGTTTGTCTGTCGTCGCATTAATGAAAAAACTATCCTGACTGCGTGCGCCAGACTGTTAAACATCCTAGAAAAGTGATGTCCAAAAGTGAATTCCATCTAAAATTTACTAAAACAATATGTACACACATAGTTAATGCAGGCATTTTTTATTAAACCCGCATCATACTCTGCGAGTTGTTACAGAAACCGCTACAAGCAGCATCTATAGCTTCCTTTCGACTTCCATAATCTTCTTTTGCATATTACGTTTTTATGGATTTTTATTGAATTTTTCCGACATTAACACCACGTCTCGCCTAATTTCCACCCAAATATAACCGATCAAGAATTATAACAGATCATCGTCATTTACTATTGTTTCATTGTAGCAGCTCTTGTTTGATGCTAGGAATAAAACAATTAAAACATAAGAATCATTTGCAAGAGGCAAAATTCTAAAAACAAATTAATAAAAGATAAACAATTTCGGTATGTACACTGGATTTGAGTATAAAAAGCCAATCATAATTTTAAAGTATTGCTTTTTTGTCAATGTCAGTAATGGTTTTAAATGTTTAAGCACTTTTATCCCCTGTACACAATCAGGTTCTTCACTCTATAACAAAGTATTTTGCCAAAAGAGACCATTAACTTAAGAAAGTTTAAGTTAAAAATTGTTATGTAAATCAATATATAATATTCCTACAAAAAAATTATATAATATTCCTGTTTGTTCAATACTTCTGAATCTTTTTAAATCTGCGTATCTAGTTATTTTGTAATTTTTAAGCTAATTTTAACGCTGTTATCTTTTGATATTTAAGAAATAAAAACTACGTCGTTACTCAAAATGGTTAAAATTCAGTATAAAAATGGTGAAAATTTGGTCATAATTTGCTTTTTGGCCATCGTGAAACACTTTTGTGGCCGTCAATAGTGTAATTGGTGGAAAAATTTGAGATATTAGGACAAGTTAGAGGATTACTCGTCAATCTTTGGAATTAGACATTCCACAAACAACTTTACACCGTATTTTGCATAAAAACTTAGGTTTTGAGGCTTTTAAAATTCAGTTAACATAAGACCTCAAGCCGGTCGATCACCTTAAACGTCGTATCTTCGCTTATTTAGTCTTTCAAATGCTTGATGCATTTGAAGGACTCAATCAGCGAAGATACGACGTTTAAGGTGATCGACCGGCTTGAGGTCTTGTGTTAACTGAATTTTAAAAGCCTTAAGACCTAAGTTTTTATGCAAAATATAATGATCCGAATACGTCATAAATAAGGGCCAATCGATTCAAGACTTTAAAGAAGGAATACGTGAAGTTATCGAGAACATACAGCCGCAAATGGGCATATTGGTCATGGAAAATTTCATGAATAGAACATGGTGCTGCAAGCGTAGCCTGAGCGGTCATAAGACTGATATCTTTTTCAAATGTAAGTGGCATTCCTTCCTCTTAACAATAAAATAAATATTCATTGATTTTTTTTTAAAAAATGTTCGTTTTTTTAATATTAAAATGAATTCTCTAATTGGAAAATTTTATATGAAATTTTTTCACTATTGACAGTTATTTTGCTTTTTAGATAAAATTTGTTGACATAGGACAAGTTTTAATAAATCTAGGGCGTTACTTGTAAGTTGGATGAAGATTTGGGTTTTTTTATGGATTTTAGTTTAATTTTTTTTGTGTTCATTGTCTTTTTGCGGATTCATATCGCAAAATAATAAATCAATAAACCAAACCATAAAAAAATTATTTCTTGTCACATATCAAATTGTATTTTCTATATGTTCAGTAAAAAAATAAATAAAACAAAACAACATATTTTCTCATAAAAGAAATATTTTCTTGTTTTTATTTATTATCCCCGTGAGCGCAAACTTTCTTTATTTTTTCGTCATTATTCTGTATATGTATATGTACATAATATAAAATTTTATTTTTCATATTTTATATTAACAATGTACTACTGGTGGCAGTTCAAATATCCTTTTTATTACAGTCCTTAGGAGTAAAATCCATAACATTTGGCAAGAAAAGCTTAACTGAAACTCTTTTATGCTAGTTTAGTGTACCATTTGTGTACGTTCTTTTGTTTTTGTCATGACTATTTTCCCGTATTTTGGTAACGAAAATAATTTGTTTTTTGAGAAGAATAAACCACAATTGGAAAAGCACAAGTACAATCAAAAAAGCTCACAATAAAATTTTTGTTTCTTTTTCATTTGCTGTTTATTTGTTGCGGCTGAGAAATTATAGTTTTTATAATAGTTAAATTCTTTTCTTATATTATAGTACTCCTCAGGATATCCAAACAGTAAAGTAAAAACAAAATGGTAAAATAGTAAAAACAAAAGAAAATGTAATGGAACAGTTAAAGATGCAAAGTGAATACGAAATACAAAGGACAATTAAATTTAACTCTAGTTTATATACTTTATAGTTGTTTGCCTATGATGTTTTATATTTCACCATGTTGTACATAACGTTGGTGGTTTTATTAAACTATGAAACTACACAGTAAAATAACATCGTTCGTGCAAAATTCAATTTTTATAACTTGAATTAGTATAACTTAATTTTACTTGATATGAAAACTATTTATTATATATTAAGAAAATGAACTATACATCTTTTATCCATTAAATGTATGCAACAACGCGTTTATTACTAAGTACCTGCAAATTTTGATATTTCCTATAAATGGGCTTATCTCTCATTTTAACACCGTTTTTCTGATTAAAAATGAGAAATACATACACATACTAAACTAGATAGAATAAATAAATAAACCATCAAGAGAATTAACCTAATTTAATATGCTTCTTCCAATTATAGCTAAACTGTTTGAGAGACTATTTTGAAAAAATGAATTAAATCTGAAATTGAAAAATCGCGAGCCGTTTCGAGATATCAGTTAATATTTAGAGAGAAACACTCCACAATCGATATCAGATTTAATAGAAAAATCACTATAAGAAAAAAAAGATTTGTTCAGCCATATTTCTGGACAATGCTCAGACATTTGACAAAGTCTGGCTAGATGGATATTTAATATAAGAAAACTCTACCAGTTGAGTATTACCAACTGCTAAATTCGTACTTGAAAAGAAGATACTTTAGAGTTGAACAGGAAGTAGTTTAGTCCGGCATAAAAAACGCTAAAGTAAAAGTCCCACAGAGAAGTGTATTAGAGCCATTCTTTTTTGTACTGTTTACAAGCGACCTACCACAGAAGAATAATGCAACCGTCGCCACGTTAGCAGCTGACATTGCAGCTCTAACACAATCGGTGAAGCCACTTCGATTCATCGGTGAAGGAATCGAAGTCTAATCAAAGTAATTTTACTACTAGATCAAAAGAACTTGCGACTTCCAATAATATTCCTATACCACATGCAAATCAATCAAAATACTTTGGTACGAATCCTGATGCAAAGTTAAAGTGGAAAGTACACGTGAAAAAGGAAGTGGAAGAGCTCCAATTAAAATACAGAAAAAATGTACTGTCAAAATGGAAGAAACTCTCAGTTATCCATTCATAATAACTTATGCTTTGGGATGCATCAAAACCAGCAATCAACAGACAGATCAACACATTCAAAATAAAGTTCTTAGAGAAATAGCAGACACTCCTTGGTACACTCGCAAAAGTGTACCAAGGGGCGTCTACTATCATAGAGATCTCAGTGTCTGATATCGTAGAACTGTGTTCAATAAAAACAGGAGAGGCTCCAACCTCACTATAATATTGAAGCTGTAAACTACTTCATCAAAAAGGTATCACAAGAATATTCAAAATACTAAAACCTTTTGAGCTACAAGAATAGTCCGAAGAATGCAAAATAGAGCAAAACATCACTATCGAAAGAATACATAAGAGTGCTTAGTTGCTTATAGTCAGAATAAAACGCTGTTAGTCAAAAATGACTAGTTACTTTGTTAAAAATTGTATTGTTATCATGTTAAACCGTTGCAAGTGTGTGTGCTTACAAAAGCCTGCTTGTTTTATTTGTTCGAGTACAATCAAATAAAAATATCAACCTTAATGTGTATTGGTAAATGAAAAGTCCATATAAAAACAATTGTAATGTGATATTCTTTCTAAAATGAGGGAAAAGAGCAAATTTTTTTTACCAAAGAATACGAAAAAAATGTTTTTTTGTCGGTAGATTGGTGAAAACAAATAAACCAAAATAAATTACCCAAAGCCGCCGCAAGTGTGTGGGTTACACAAGCCTGCTTATTTTTTCTTACACGACCATAATCCAACGCAAATAATCCAACGAGACCATAATTGGTAGACAAAAAAATCCATATAAAAAAAAATCAAAATTACTCGTTTCTCACTAACACAACTTAAGATCTATTTCGAAAAAAAACACACACCACAAAAGTTTTAGTACCAATTGAGCAATTTTATTCTCTTTTCCATCTCTACTAAAGAGCGATTGTGTCAAAATGTAATAATGCATTTGGTTTGGTTATATACATATTTTTGACTAATGAGAGAATAATATTCACATTCAGTTTTTTAGTAATCATTATTACTCAATAATACTTAGGTGACCGCGTTTATTTATTTTGCCTATACTGTATTCGCAACCGTGTACGAATAGAAGAATATTATACTAAAGGTTGATACTTTTTGTTACATCATATGTATGCATTGGGCTAGTGTAAACACACACTTGCACCGGTTTTGAAATTACCTGTCATAGTCATTTATAGTTTGACAACCAAAGTGAATAGATTAAAAATTAATATAGAGTTAAATTTAAACGAGTTTAAAGTTATGTTTGATGAAAATGGTTTTGTGCTGGTGAAAGATTTTTGAGTATATTTAAGAAATATAAAAAAATAAATGTGATTTTAACACAAATAACATTATTTTATTTTATAAAATTGTTAAATTTTTATGGCCGGCGTCATCTTATTGGCAAATTATAGTGAAATAGCTAACTATTTTAATTTAAAAATATTAAATAACGCTGAAAGTCCGTAAAATTATTAAAGTGCAGCAAAAAATCTCTTAGGTTCTAATCAGTTTTATTTAGTAGATTGAACTTATTATAATAATGGTATTATTACGGAGACAACTGTAGAAACGCCACCCTCGCCAGCGACTCCATTTTTAAAAGAGCCTATGACGTATTCTGGCAGAGTTGAGTTAGATTAATGTTAACGGTATGTTATAATTATAAGTAATATTATTAGTTCTACCTACATGTAATTAAAGCAATAATTTTAGTTTAAGTACATGTTCGAATCGATTCTGATCAAATATTTTTAACCAGATCATTCAAAACATCAATTGATTCATTTTAAAAAGATCAGGTCAAACATTTTTTCTTTTTCTTTATTTTGCGAATGAGAAGTAATAAATCACAAAATATTTTTTCTTATGTTAACACACACGTTTAATGTTATACTGTTATCTTTACTCTCATAACCTGCCATCCTTACTCTTATAGCCTTTAATGTTACACTGGTATCTACTCTTATTTCAATAATATGAAAGGGAGCTAAATATAAGGCATAATTTTCTCAACTTTGTCACAACATAAAGAGAAAATTACTTTTTAACTCGTTTTGTCTATTCGTCTCGTTTTTTTCATTCGAACCGATTCTTTTGAACGAACTGATCTTTTAATACGAAACGATTCTTTTAAACGAATTGATCTTTTGATCGATATGATTCTTTTGAACGAATTAATTCTTTTATACGAAATGATTCTTTTGAACGAATGAGCGATATGATTCTTTTGAACCTTTTAAACGAATTGATCATTTTAGCGAACTGATTCTTTTGAATGAATTGATTTCGTAAAAAAATTGTTATGAAATTTTGTAGTATGATTTTTTTTCAGTGGTGTGATGATTGATTGAGGATTAATAGAAATAATTTTGATTTTTATTAATAATTTTCATCTGATTTTGATAATTATTTTTTCAAATAAATTATCTACATTTATAATTAATCTATTTGAAACATAAGTACATTTATTTTTAGTTATTTTTAGCTAGACAATGGATGAAAAATATTTTTTATAATAATTTCCTTGATTAATCTAATCCCGTTTAAAAAAAAATCAATTGATCAAAAAGATCAGGCTAAAAATATCAGGTTAATACCAACAAAGAATCAATCGATCTTGATCTTAAAAAGTATCTTTTCAGCCCATCACTATTATTATATACATATATTTTTGCTTTTAAATTACATATTTGAACTTCCAATTTATTATTATTTTGTTTCCAGTTTATTTTATTTTCCAATGTTTTTTTTCAGTGTTAACTGTTTAGTCGCAATTATTTTATTTACAATTTCTATGTCAACGTTGACAAAAATATGCGCAATTTATCGACCACCTTCTATAATTGCATGTGATATTAACTGTGTCGTTAATTTTTTGGAAGATTTGTTTTCGAGTGGTAACCATCATCAGACTGATGGATAACATTTTAATTGGAGATCTAAGTATTCCGACAAATAAAAGTTATAGTCATGTAACTGAGTATAAAAATCTACTTATAAGTTATGAGTTTTGGTATGATACTTACAAACACGAATATTACTCGGTCTGCTAGTGGCAATATTTTAGATCATGTTGTGTGTAGGTTTTTAAATATTAACCATGTGGCTACTTCTACGATATATCACAACATCAGTGATCTATTCACTTTAATAGACGTATTTTTAATTATGCTTATGATATTGTGAATATATTTAATGATTATTTTGTCTTGGTAGTTTAATAGCTCGATGTATCAACTCTGACTGAAATATTCATATATCTAAAACCATTCATAGTAATAGCAAATCTTTATACTTAAGATCTATTACTGCTGCTGAAATATACAATACTCGTATTATATGCACGCTTAAGTGGTTGTAAGGGTGGTGGTCCAGATAAATTAAATGATTCTGTTATTAAGCTTTTGTCGAATATATTTAATGAAAGTTTGAACTCTGGGATACACTGAAGCTGTTTGAAAATTGCTAAAGTCGTTCCAATTCATAAAAGTGGTGATTATTCAGTAATTAGTAAATATAGACCAATTTCTAGTTTTTCGGTATTTGATTAAATATTCGAAAAAATAATAGCTACTCGCTTGATTTCTTGGATTGCGATAATTTCTTTTACTCGTTTCAATTAATGCTTTAGAAAAGGAGAAGGCACTGAATTAGCTCTTGTTGAAATGACTAACTTGATCTACAGCTACATCGCTTTTCATAACAAAAAAATTGTTGGAGCATGATTTATTACTATATAAATTATACTGCTTTGGTATTCTTGGTATTCTATTTGATCTACTTAAAAGCAATTAATTAATTCGGAAGCAGTATAACATGTTTAATGGAGCACAAAGTGCAATGTTATCAGTTAAATGTGGAGTTCCACTGGGAAATGCTCAGGTCCACTTTTTATCCTTATTTTTATTAATAACATCATATTAGAATTTTTGCTGATGACACAACCTTGTTATATGATACAGCAGATCCTAGCTCAATAATTACTAATATCAAACATGATATGTTTATATTTTAAATCGAATTTTATTTGACTTAATATTTCAAAAACTAAATTTATGGTATTTCACTCGCCATACGAACAAATTAACATATTTCCAACATTAACCGTAGATGGAGTTACTATTGAAAGAGTGAACTCATTTAAAAATTTAGTTCTTACATTTGATTCGCACATGCAATGGCAGGATCATATTGATATGAATAGTAATAAAATTGCCCCTTTTGTTGAGCTACTCAGAAAATTATTATTTTTTGTTAATAATTTATTTTGCATATATTCATTCGAGATTAAACTACTCGGTTCTTGTATATGGTACTGTCTCTGCAAATTGGTTAAAAAAACTACAAGTAATGCAAAATAAAAGTCTAAAAGTAGAATTTAAACTGTTAAGTCTATTTTAAACCAGGGAATTATATGCAAAACAGGACCACTTAGTTTTTTCCATTATTGCTTTACATGAGTGCCAGATTTATTTATGTATACAACTTTAAAAGTATTTCCTAGCTATTTGATCTATTCTTGAATTTAGTTTTATTGATCATAATTATGAAACTGGAAACTGTAATAAATTAAATACACAACATATTAATACTGAATATGGTAAAAAATCTATTGCTTTTATTGGACCTTATTTTTATAATAATTTACCTGAGTATATCAAAAAATCTGATACATTATTAAAATTTAAAAAAATAAATGGTATTTTAAATAAAATTATATTTATAGAATAGTAAAATAGAATAGACAAAAAGAATTATATTTATAAAAAATTGGAAAATTAATATACAGTGATGTTAATTGTTATTTTAATTGTTACATTAATGTTAATTGTTATTTTTGATATTTATATGTTAATGTTTTGTATATTTGCAACTAAAAATACTCTTACAATTAATAAATAAAAAAAATATAGAAAGCAAAAGAAATATTTATAAATTAATTAAATACTTATGTTATTTTTAATATTTCAGATACAATACATCAACCAACGTCAGCGGTAACAAAACAAACGCATAACATGAAATGGACAGAAGGCAAAATACGGATGATGCTCAACTTATATGCAAATTATTTTGGCCAAGTAGGATCTATGAAAATATTCCGAACCAAAAAGTTGATGTGGCAGAGTTGCGGAACAAATGGAACAGCATTATAAACAGCCATTTACAATAGTTCAAATCGAATCACGCTATAAATGCGTTTTGAAGCGGCGTAAGACAGCTGTTGACAACAACAGAAGTGTAGAAGTACCAAGAAGAAATGGACCTCATTTTCAATATGGAGGATTCTTTATGTCCTGTTTTTGTGCTCCGGGATGGAAAAGCGGAAAAGCGACGAGGAGACCATCAGCAAGTAGACCTACACACACAATCTCGAATAATATGAAATCATACAGTTCCAAAAACCTCCAACACCTTCATTGGTTAAACAAATTCCCGGTTTTTATCCTTCAATTTCACCTTAAGCATTGAGTCCACAAAACCAACAACTCCATTATCATTGTGTTAACAAAAATCCACGCCATCTTTATCGTTACTTCAATCTATTCCAGGTCCTTCTACATCCCAAAGAGTTCCTACAACTTCTTGATCCCCATTGTCTATGCCCGAATCAACACAAGATGTTGCATCTCTTATATACGATCCCGAAACAACGGAACCCACTATTCAGAGGGTCGTAACGAACCTCATCGTTTGAAAAACAAAAGGACGTCGCAGCATTCTGTCAAAGAAAAAACCGAAATGATATCAACTGTATATTAAAGATAAAATTTAAAGGCGGAAAAGAGGAAAAGGTGAAGGCATAGTGAAGAAAAAGCAAGAAAGACAGGAATGAGGGCGAGCGTTTAAAACAACTGCATCAAACTTTAAAAGAAGAAGAGAAAGAGAAGAATGAAAAGCGCCATTTGGAAAAGCTGAAGTTAATTAAAGAATTAATAAAAAGAGAAAAAAAGATTTAATATGTATTATTTTAAATTATAATAACATGTTTAATTAATTAAAAAATATTCATATACATCTTTTATTTATTAAAAAAAATGTCTTAAAACAGCTACCGAAAATGGTTCTGTGATTTCACCTGAAGCTGCTGTGCCTGTTGTTCGAAAGTCTCCTTTGATTCTTTCAACAGTTTCAGCCTCATCCCACTAATCACCATTATCTATACATAAATTGTGTGGCACGCAGCAAGCCAGAATAAATCTGCTCCTTTTAAGTATGATGAGCTGGCGGAACCTCTGCTGTAATAATCTAAAGCTATTCTCTATTTTCACCTTCGTCAGGCAATGTTTTTTTGTTGAATATTCTCTTGTTTCCGGTTAAATTTCCGTAGTCTTTGAAGGGTGTTATGAGATATTCTTTTAATGGGTAAGCGACATCTCCAAGGATATTAATTTTTTTTGGATATTGGAGATAATTTATAAACCTTTGAATCGTGTACTCTATTAGGAAGCCAACAAAGACATCAATTAATTTCTTTTTTGAATCGCAAATCCCTTGTAGTGTAATTGAAATTAAACCATGCCAGTTAACACATGTTGATCTAATTTTGTGAGCAGGCTTATGGATATAAATGTAACAACCATCGATGCAACCTATAACATCCGGAAATCCAGCAATCTGTAAATTATTTTATAAATTAACTATTAATTATAAAAATAATTGCTATAATTGCATTACCTGTTCAAATTCATTTACAAACCTTTTCTTCTGTTGTGGTTGGGAATTTAATTATTTGTGGGGAGATCTCAAACAGTAACTGTAATACTGATTTCCTACGTTAAATAAATTTGACACCTTTCGAAAAGTACTTTTGTTAGCAGCAAACCTTTAAATAATTCTTAGTTAATTGATTAAATATTAAATTTATTAAAGAAAATAATTACCATAGAAAAGCTTAACATTGAGATTCCACAAATATTGCTTTTCTTTCCCCATACAGTTTACTTTTATAATGGGATGATTGCTGATACACATTGATTAGTTTATAGGCCACAATTCTTGGCAGATGAAAATTTTTCCGAAACTATAAATATACAACATAAGTTAATCGGAAACTCATTTTGAACTTACAAATATATTGAATATCATTAGATATTTGAATACTAACTTGCTCGTCTTAATAATTGTGAACCACAATCTGTATAAAATCTTGTACTTGGTCGTTATATTCGCGATCATTAATAATTTTTAATAGAAATGATCTTCGTAATCATCTGAAGTCATCCATTCTAACTCAGAATACTGGAAGTTGAACTTCTATATGATGAGGATGTTGATGAGCGCATCGACGATAATGATTGTAACGATTCGCAAAACATAACAATTTAACACCGGCTTTATATTGTAAATTTATTACGAATATCTCAGCATTCTTCTCCCGTATGGTTTTTTTACGTTTGCAAAATCAAAGTGGTACTTTAGAATGATGATTCCAAGGTTATGCAAAAAAAATATTATTTTTTGATCTTCTTTAATAAAAAAATTGGCGGGAAATTTGCAAGTGGTAATGTGCTAAACCGGGAAGTTCGAGAGAGAAAAATCAAAAAAGAAACTGGTGGGTTGAGACAGTCATTTTTGGGATGCGATGAAGTTAAAATCGCTCAAATAAAATGAAAAAAAAATAACAGTTAGAAAAAAAAGGAATGAAACATAAAGAAAAAAGTTTAGTTAAGTGATTTTGTTAGATATCATTAGATAATAAAAAATAAGAGATAAAATAATATTAATACATAAATAATAATATATATAAAAATCAGTTAAAAACCAAATGAGTTAAAGTATTTTCATTTTTGATGAAATAAAAATTTATATATATATTATATAATTGTATACATCTTAGAATAAAATAAATCGTGTTTCTTTAATTTTCCGCTATACCTGTAATGCCCCAGTGCAACAAACAGTAGTATATATGCCTGTTAATTATACGAATATATGGTATATTGATAGAAGAAAGCTTAAACCTTAGGAGAAAAAAATTAACAGCGAAAACACAGAAGGAGAAAAAAACTAACAGCAACAAGTCTTGTCGAAACAGAGGAAGAAAAAACACATAAATGCAACTAGTGAAAGCTCACGGCTTACGTAAAAAAATAAGCTTCTACAAATTTGCAACGAATGCCGAAATTTATTAGTCAATGATTGCCGCAATTCGATTGATGAGGGAATGGAATACGCTACGCATGGAATATGGTGACGTACCCTTAAAATATATTTTACATTTGTTTTAATTTCACGATTTCAGATTGGTGAAAACCGTATGTTTAATAATCTTCTTATTGGATGATTATAATCTTCTTATTGGCCGCTTGCTAAATTTGTTATTTAAATGGGATGATTGTCGAGATGAGACTAGATATGATCGATTTTGAATTTTCAGTTTTTTTTTAACTGTACCATGGCTTTCGACATTGCATGTAACATGTACCCCCCCCCCCCAAGCCACTGATTGCTACCCGCATCAAGAAGTGTGCCATGTGATGTCGAGGATCCCAAGCCGGAGGTTGTGTTTCCACAATTAACTCGTCTAATAACTCATCCATCATAATATACACTTATATAGTAATATGCATATACTATTGTCTATTTATTACATACACGGTTATCCACTACAAATTATGCTATAAATACAAATTTTATAGTATAGTTTTTTATAATACATATATAGATTTATTTTATTATGATTATTAACTTTTAATTTAATTTTGATAAATTCACACATTCACGACAAAATATAATTCACAAATCAAATTAAAAGCGTTTTGTTTTTTTTATATTATTTTGACGTTTATAAATTTATATCAGTGGCCCAATTCTGGTAATTCCCCGGGAATAGGGAATTGGGGAAAGATTTTATATGTAATTTCTGTTCAAATATATTTTTTCCGGCCTACTGACGAAAAAAGTTCGATGTAAATATTTATAAATTGGGAATAATTTTTCCATACCAAAATTGGAAGGAAAAATTATTCCCAAACACTAGCTTTTTACCTCAGTATGCCAGAAAAAAAATATTTAAACTCTAATTTACATATAAAATTATTCCCCAATACCGTATTCTCCGGGAATTACCAGAATAGGTCCACTGTGGGTATACTTTATTTTGAATCTGCGGAAAATCAAGGAAACGTGTTTTGAGCAAAAAAAGCACTGTTTTGCTCTCAGGGCACTTTGTTTTACCAAAGAATATCACATAAATTAATCGTTTCTCATTAACAAAACTTAAGGTGTATTTCGAATAACAGACGCACACTGCAAAAGATTTAGTACCAAATGAGCATTTTTATTCTCTTTTTTTATTTCTACTAATGAGCAATTGCTTCAAGATGACAAAATCGCATTTGGTTTGTACATTTTTTGACTTAGTGAGAAAATTATATTTTAATTCGCTCTTTTAGTTGGCATCTTTACTTAATAATACCACTAACGGTTGATATTTTTTATAGTATACGTGTGCGTAAAGTCGGGCTTTTGTAAACAAACACACTTACGACGGTTTTATTATCATGAATTAAATATTAAAACAAGAAAATTAAGTTCGTTAAACGTTTTAAAGTGTGGAATAATTTTAAGATATCCACAATTAATTATTCCACGATCAATGTAGAAATGAAACGTTCCTTGATGATCTTTATTTTCAAGGTCTACATAAAAATTAATAAATTTAAGAAATAAAATATAAATGGCATCGAATTTCATCAATTACAGAACTTTTTTAAAAATTTATCTTGCAGTAATTGTAGAAGTCACAATTATTTTTGCTACTACTTTCCAAAATTTACTTATTAGATTCAAACACAGCGTCTCATATATAAATAATAATATAGCATAGATAAGAGTCTTAGCATTAGGTATCATCTTCAAACATTAAACCCTGTGGGTGGGGGTATTCGGGTTTCGTTAATATTACAAACGAAACATGAGACCCATAAAATACTACCACAGTATCCAGAACTTGTCGTAGGAGGTGATCCGTAAAAACCACTAATGTTAAAAATGTCAGCAAAATAAAAAAACGAAAACCGCCAAAACAACAATGACCCCCCGCTTAAGTACCCGGAAACGAGATTGAGAATCGGCATGTGGAAAAAACACGTGGTAAAAGTGGAGACCATCCAATTCTTTACTGCACACTGGAGATGACCTCCGAAATCTTGGAGACAGAAAAAAGAGGATGGATGTGAGAGTTGGGCCTTGACGGATGAGTACGAAAGATAGTTTCAAACATTCGAGAGAAGAATCATGCGTGTTATATACGTCCCAAAACGCGTTGTTGATGGCACATACCGAGTTCTTTTCAACCACGAGATCAGGAATTTAATGCAAATTCCTGCTATCTTGCATGAAATGCAAAGGACAGCGAGTACGCTGGCTCGGTCACGTTCTGCGTGCTGATCCGAACCGAATGACACAGGGAACTGTATTATTCTGTTCGGATCTACACGCAGAACGTGAACGTCGCTGCGACGATCTCGCATCTTCTGGTTGCTTGCAACAGAATGAACAGCTGGCTCGCGATCAAAACCGATAGTCAGATTATTTACACGGTACGGGCCAACAATGGCCTGAAAATCTGTTAAAAACTTTAAAGCAACCGCTACCTTACGCTATTGAGAGTTTTTAAGACTAGGAATATTCCAAAACCAAGTGAGACGAAACTAGTGGGATTAATAATTTGGTTGTGTGATATGCATTACAGTGTAGGGATTAATAAGAAAGTGAACTAAACGATGCATATTGTTGGTGATAAATAATTAAAATCTGATTGCCGAGAGATGAAATAGATTTGGAGGTCTGAGATGGTATTAAACTATCATAGTAGTGTTTTTAGTATAATTTAACAAATTAATTTATATTTTATAGTTTAAGTGTCAATGAGAATTTTATATGCTTAGAAACAGCAAATAAGTATTCCAACCCTCCCTAAATAAAAACTATTCTGGTATGATTCGGTAAAATATTCTAAAATTAAGTCATTCTCAGACATATGTATGAGCAGATGATGGATATAATAATTTGCAAAAAAATAATGTTACTTTTTTTTTTTTTATAAAGACTTGGCTCCAAAAATTGACAGCCATTTCGCCACATATCATATTTACATTTTTTTTAATAGATTTACATTTTATACATTTTTCATTTTATTTACCGGTAGAGAACTGGATATTCCCTATCTACAGCTGGCTGTTGATTTTAAATTATTATATTACTCATTTTCACAAATTCATACATTTCCTTATAAGCCAAACCAACCCTATTCATTACTCTGGTTAAATTATTTGCATTGTGGAGGATGCTGAAGCATGATCTGACACGATTGTATTTCGGGCAGACTAATATCAAATGTTCAACATCCTCCACCATGTCACACAACACACAATCTTTTTTCTCACTCAATCGACGTTTCCACAAGCATTCTGTCCAATTTTAATGGTTCAGTCTGATTCTCTCGATTGTTCTTACCATTCGTACATCTCTTTTGAGTTCCTTATAGAACGGAGTTCTCAAAGGAGAAGCGCACAACTCTCTGTACTTCTTTCCTTTTATCAAACATTTATCTTCATATTCACACTCCCATTTTCTCCACAGATTCATCTGAATCATTCGAAGTACATCTCTTACATCCTTCTTTCCATACTCCTGAACCAATTCATTCATTGTACCCTTCTTAGCTAACATGTCAGCTCTTTCGTTCCCTTCGATCTGTCGATGTGATGGTACCCATTGTATTGTCACATCACATTGACAGATACGAACACACTCAAAAATCATATCCACATACACATTGCCTTGTACTCCACCTCCACATTTTACCAAACCTATTCCACTCTTGGAATCGGAAAATATTACTATTTTCCGATTTCCATCATTCACAGCCAGTTTTATTCCTTCATATATTCCGATTAGTTCTGCGTTCATTATACAGATGCTATTATCCACTTTGAAAAATTTCTCCACATTCATTCTGGACATAAAAACACCCACTCCTACTCCATTATTATTCACGCTAGCATCTGTATAAATCATTACGTGCTGCGAATACTGTCGACCGATTTTCTCAAACATAACTTAAGCGATGACTTCATTCATTCCCTTATTAAAATACTCCATATTCATGCACACAGTAAGGTTATTAGGAGCGGGATGCGGACCGGCATTACCTATACTCAAAAATATATCCATATGTTCAAGTGCAATGCTGGATCTATATGTTGGTTTGTACACCGCCCTATTTTGAAGCCTTACTACCATCTCATTCCAAAACTCATTTTTCCTTATAATCATTCTCGCGGTCTCTTCCACTACGATCCACTCTCTCTTGTAATCAAGCGGCCATTCACCCATTTCAGACTACAGAGTATGTATTGGGGTTGAATTTATCGCACCCAATACCACTCTGGCACACTCATTCTCAACTTTCATTAATTGGCTAAACGCCCCTTTTGAACCATTTCCATACACACTGACGCCATATCCTCTTTTGCAGGAAATAAGAGCCTTTTCTTAACATATCAGTCACACTTGGGTGAGCACCCCATTTAGGTTTGCTCACCATTTTAATTACATTTAAGCGTTTCTTGCAATCGTCTGTTAAAATAATCATGTGCTTTCCAAAATCCATGCGTCGATCAATCCAAATACCCAAATACCTGTACGTGTTCACATGTTCAATTGTAATATTGTCTATCTTAATGTTAACATTTACATCATTCGTTCTAAAACACATATAAGCACACTTACTAGAATTTACTCTTAAATTTAGTTCTTTCATTTTTTCCATTAATTTATCCACCCCGTTTTGCGCTTTTTGAGCCGCCGCATCAATACTTCTACCTTTTCCTATTACCACAAAATCATCTGCGAATTGCAGAAGAATTTGGTTTTCAGCATTGATGCGGTGTATCTCACTTGTAGGTTGAATAGAGTTGGCGATATCTTACTCCCTTGGGGAAGACCAATATTCGCCACCCCTTTCAACCCATATCCGCTTCCATTCAGGATAATTTTTCTTGCACTCATAAAATCTTTTATCCACATACATACTTTCCGTGAAAATCCAAATTTCGAAAGCCCTATGTCCAAAACTACCGCAACTACTTTCATGTTATCCGTTTTCACTTCCCACACAAACTTTTCCACACACTCAATTGCAGAGTGGTTCTTTCGAAATCCGAATGTTGTTGCTGGCAACAAATTATTTCCATTCATAAACCATTCGATTCGTTCTTTCATCATTCCATTTAACAATTTTATAAAGACATTTAACAGTCATATGCCGCGATAATTTGTTGCCACATTCGGATCCCGATCTCGTTTAGGAATGGCCACCACTCTGCTTTCTTTCCATTTATCTGGTATTTTTGAACTCATCCACACTTTATTTATCACCTCAAGTAGATTTTGTTTTGCTGACTCATTCAACATTTAAACCATTTTGTAGCTAACACGATTTGTTCCGAGAGTGGTAGATTTAGAATTGTCTAACACTCGTCGGAACTCCTCACACTCAAATTTTCCATCTAATCTTTCATTTTCACTAATTCTCTCAACTTTATTTAGCTCATTTAAAACATTTTCCACATTTAATATCATTCTAAGAAATTCTACACCTTTTTCGCGGTTCTCACTCACCACATTACTCACATTTAAATATTTACCATTCACTCTATTAAAGAAACTCCATACGTCCTTAGTTGTTGTGGTATGTGTCATTTGGGACACATACTCCCGCCAGCTTTTCCTTTTGGCTTTGCGAATAGCCTTCTTCAACTTTCCAGTCATTCTACCATACATAGTCTTATTCTCACTACTCTTATTCCTATTAAATTCAGGTAAGGCTATTCGCTTTCTTTCATACCAGAATTGAACTTCATTATTCCACCATACATGCACCTTAATATCTTTCAGATCCACAATTTTAATACACTCCTTATTCACTCGGTCTATCTCACTATCTAACTGGCATTGACTCATTGGATGTTCTCCGAGAATCTAATTCATTTCGTGCACCCATCTCCTACTATTCATTATTTCACACTTCTTTCTAAACATTCTATTATCATTCATGATTATTTTTATCATGATATGATCTCCACCCAAATTCTCTTCTTCGACATTCCCAGTGACTCGGCCGGCCAGCTCAATAGATGTCAAGGACAGATCTAGTGCACTAGCCGTACCGCCTACATTCGCCATCCTAGTTGGCCTCCCATCGTTCAAGAGCACTAAAACGGAGTCTTGAATTAGGTCAGCCAACTGGTTACCACGTACACAATTATTAACACAACCCCACATTCTAGCATGCGCATTCATATCACCTCCAATTATCAAGTCACTTTTACTTCTCACCCATTCAAATAGTTTTTTAAAATCACTCAACGTTTTTCTTCTATCATCTTCCTCACGTGCTTGGGTTACATACACACTTACTAGTAATAAATTCCTTTTCAAATTAGTGGTCGATGCGGCAATTGCCTCTATAATTTCAAAGTCCGGAAGCGGTTGTTGTTGGAGCTTCATATTATTTTTATATAATATTGCCACTCCACCATACCCATCGCTTCTTGGTTTGGAAAGAAATTTATACCCTCTTACAGTCAACGTCTTGTTCACACGCTCCCAGGTTTCACTAATAAGAACTACATTCATATTGTTCTTGGCCAGATAATTTGCGAACATATCTTTTTTGGCATATAAACTTTGATTATTTATCTGGCCAACAACAATTCTATCACTCATATCCTCATTTACACATTAAAAATATTACATACCGGGCAAAAGATGTAAATCTTGAATTTCCGTTCAATTTTGATCAAACCTTAGTTGGTGTAAGCCTTCATTTATTTGTTATTTGTTGTCTCTCATCGGCGTTATTTTCATTGGTAATAATGTTGAATGTTCCATCTTGTAGAAAATGTTTGTGATGTGTGTTGTTGTTTTATGTTGATTATTATTGTCCCGTTGATTATGTGTTAACCATGACTTGTTATTATATTTGTTGTATTAATTATTTTCTTATTCGTTAACCGTATTATTTGGTTCATTCGTTGTTGTTTTTTCTGCTCGGTATTGAAGGTGTAGTAAAGTTATTGTTGCTGGTTGTGTTTTGTGTACATGCCGTTGCAGTTTGATGCTCCTCCATGAACGCAATTCGATTTTTGGAGCTGGTATATCTGCCTTTTTTTACTGGTGGCCCTTGCTTGCTCAAAATGACAGACACATCTTCATTTTCAGTGTCCATACACGACGAATCAGTTTCTTGCTTTCTTTCTTTTATATGGTCTTTAATGTTGATCATTCTTTGTACGTTTTCAATTTTGTTTTCAACTTCCTGTTGCATATTCGAAATTTTTGTAATGTCACTGTAATTGAGGCTATCATTAATATTTACTGCTTGTGTTTTGTTTTGATCGTTTGTGATTTTGTTTTGAATATAATTTGAATGTGTTTGTACTCTCGTTTCTTGTGACGTTTCTAATACTTGTTGTTGCTGCGTCAACTCGTTAATTTCACTGTTAATTTGAGGGCAATTTTGTTTTTTGTGTGTAGCTTCTATGCATTTAAAACACCGCTCTTTCATGCCATCGTAAAATATTCTTGCTTTAATATTCTGTATGTATATAAATTGCGGTATCTCTCTTTCTATTTGTATACAAACACCTCTAATACCCGAAAATACTGGTAGTAGTGAATTGGCGCCATATCTTTCTCGTCGTACCGACATTATTTTGCCAAAACGGAGCATTGCCTCACTCAACGTTTTGTCCTCAATTTCCGGAGGCAAATTGAACACTTACGTAACGAATTACTCCACTTGCACCTTTGATTGTTACCTCGGTCGTTTTACAACTTGTATATATAAATGTCAACACATTTGCCTCTTCTACGAACTCAATATATTTTTCTTCTGTATTGAATTTTATATAGATACAGCGATCGTATAAATCCTGATATAACGTATGGATATCTTTTGCTGTAAGATCGTTATCCAGGACAAATCGCATCATCTCTGAATCGGTTGGCTTCGGATCTGTCCTCTGGAACTCTACTTTTGCTGTGTTTTGTCGCAAACTCTCCATTTTACGTTTACTTCCTCAACCTTTTTACAGGTATATGTTTTTTTTCTACGCGAAAATGCGTCCAAAAATTATTTTGGTACTGTTTATAACACTTGTCACTTTATTTTTCATTTTTTTTTATTTTTCGTTTTATTTTAATTGCTTTCTCGATGTGCACTCTACTACTGTTCAAATCGGAATGTCTAATGTTACCTTGTTAATTGCTATAACACGATGTTAGTTAGGGTTCTATATCATTGTAAAGAAATCTAATGTCGAATTGCATTAGAAGGGAAACTACTATGATCTGGAATCTTATATTTATCATAATACTCTCGAAATTAATCGTGGTGGGCCTGAAATTTTTATGATAGTTAAATTCTGGCTTACTCGATAGTAAAGCAGTATAACATAGTTAGTTGAAACAATAAAAAACCTTTACATGTTATAGCACTATATGTAAGGGCCGATTTAGACTTTGCAACATTTTTCCACAACATTTTATGTTGGTTCAAAAAAGCTACGCACAATATAAAAAATGCCTATGAGATAGAAAGGGAAAAATTGTAAAATAAAAATGTCGTCGTGCTATAATTTTTTTCATTTAAATATATTTTTTGTGAGTTTTCAAGTAAAAATAAAAATGTATACTTCGAGATGGTTTGTTTGTTGGTTTTTTATATCTAAAATCTGTTTCGGGGCTCGAGGCACTTCCAACTCTTTCGCGGTTCGCTTATTTACGTCC
The DNA here is from genome assembly GCA_963932295.1 of Tipula lateralis. Classification (NCBI taxonomy): domain Eukaryota; kingdom Metazoa; phylum Arthropoda; class Insecta; order Diptera; family Tipulidae; genus Tipula; species Tipula lateralis. Next base: position 86,816,850 of record OZ010737.1, read on the forward strand.
TTACCCTACGCCATTGCAGCCAAATCAAAAACGTACGGCTATAGGTTCGATTTACGTAGAACCATCTGCAAATTGCATAGCTCCATGACAGCATATAGTACTGACATGGAAGATGGGTTGGCCCACGAATTCTGCACTCCGCAAGCGGGTGATAGATGTGTTCATTTACACCCTTAAAATCCCTTTTGCAAAATCCCTGCACCTATCGGGATTTGAACCCGGTACAGTCCGCTCCTACTGCCACAGCTTTACCACTGCGCCACTTGGGCGGTTCGAGATAGTTTTAAGGATTATAAATGAGTTATACATATATTTCATGTAATTAAAATGTATATATATGTTACGAAATGTCGACAGTTGACAATCTAAAATCGTGACTGTATATCATAAACTTATTTTTCTATAAAGCTATAATGTGTATGGATGTGTAATTAGTATCTCTTGGATTTGAACGAAAGTGGGTGTTTTCTGATTAAAGTTGGTAACAATCCAACAAGAGCATATTGGTAGCAAAACAATTTAGGTTTGGAACGTATAGCCGGAGTCCGATACATCTATTCAAAATGCCATGGGATTGTTTAGTTTCGATAATCTAGCCTTAGATGTAACAAATACAGCAATGCGTGGCTTTCAGTCTCATTAATCAAAAAAACCGGCTAATTTACACAAACTTCAAAAGACTTTATTCAATTCGATATTATTTGCAATGTAATAAAAATTCGTGAAAATGATCATTTTCATCCTAAAGCATTTTTATCCTAAAGCATCACGTTATTTCACGACATTAACTCTTGTTGACCATGACCACTTTCAAGTTACTACCATTCCGTCTTTCGTTTTATTTTTCTCTCATCATGTCTTGCGCTTCTTACGGCCGTAGCCAGATCTTTGAGGGCCTTACCTATTAGTTGTTAATGTTATTCGAAGTTCTTTCTTTGATCCGTGTGTAGCTCTAATGGTCCTCTAATCCTCTTGTTTTCAAAATTTAAAATAAATTAAATTTAATTATGAATAAAAAACACTGTCGTTTATTATTTTTCTACTATAAACATATAACGCCTAGAGAAAAATAATTTGAATTTTTTCGTTTTGTACTATAAAAATCGCCAATTTTGTTGTGGATTTTTTTATTGTTCCCATAAAATATACTCGACCCGACTATATTTTATAGTATGTTTTACGTTTTTGCTCAAACAATAGCTCAAAAAAAAATAAAAAAACCCAACAAAATAATGTTTGTTTATATTTCTGTTCTTCTTAGACAAATAAAAAACGTAATGTACTAATCGTTTCTTTTTCCAAACATTTTTTGTTGCCAACATTGTTGTAAAGTCTAAATCGGCCTTAAACCAACTAACTCACTTTATTTTATTTTAAGTTTTAAATAATGTTCCCACTTTCAAGTTGTGTAATTATTACTAATAAGATAGATTGAAAATTAACCAATAATAGTGTATATTATCGACGGTTATGTTTAATATGAATGGACAATTGTGTTGAATAGAAATAGAATGAATATAGCTTAGAATCTGCCCTCATTCTTAAAAGTAACACCTATGAGTGAAAGGGGAAACACTAACCTTTAGGTTCATGGAGAAATTAACCAATAATAGTGTATATTATCGACGGTTATGCTTAATATGAATGGACAATTGTGTTGAATAGAAATAGAATGAATATAGCTTAGAATCGATACTGCCCCCATTCTTAAAAGTAACACCTATGAGTGAAAGGGGAAACACTAACCTTTAGGTTCATGGAGACATTAATTGATAGAAATTAAATCAAAATCGCATTATTGATTGATTGCTACTATGATTTGAAGGTGTAGTGTAAAAATGGCGTTTAAAAAATGTTCGCTAGCTACAAGTTTTCATAGTTGGGGAATTCCTTCAAAGTAAAAAAAATGAGTATTCTTATAAATCCACAACCTGATTCATCATCAGAATTAGAAAGAACAAAAGCCATCTGTCAAGTGTCATGTGACATTACATAATTATCTGGTTAATATCTATCTACGGTATGGCGGCTTGAATTAAATTCACCTATGAGTGAAAGGGGAAACACTAACCTTTAGGTTCATGGAGAAATTAACCAATAATAGTGTATATTATCGACGGTTATGCTTAATATGAATGGACAATTGTGTTGAATAGAAATAGAATGAATATAGCTTAGAATCGATACTGCCCCCATTCTTAAAAGTAACACCTATGAGTGAAAGGGGAAACACTAACCTTTAGGTTCATGGAGACATTAATTGATAGAAATTAAATCAAAATCGCATTATTGATTGATTGCTACTATGATTTGAAGGTGTAGTGTAAAAATGGCGTTTAAAAAATGTTCGCTAGCTACAAGTTTTCATAGTTGGGGAATTCCTTCAAAGTAAAAAAAATGAGTATTCTTATAAATCCACAACCTGATTCATCATCAGAATTAGAAAGAACAAAAGCCATCTGTCAAGTGTCATGTGACATTACATAATTATCTGGTTAATATCTATCTACGGTATGGCGGCTTGAATTAAATAATAATGCTTGACGACCATTAAGTATGCTCGGTTTTATATAAATTAATTTTCTTAGATTCCATTAAAAAACTGATGACAAATCAATAATCATAAATAGGGTGATAGAAGAATGTAAATAAATCAAGGTGGTAGTTTAATAAATATTTTAATTCAAATTAAATTCCTAAGAGTTTATATTTCTTAAATTTTAATTATGATAATGTAAATCATTTACAATAAGCATATATTGAAGGACTTACAAGTTTAAACGAATTAAACTTGGTGAGAATACATATTGTGTTTAGCTGGTTAGGAATTAATGATAGGTAACCGCGGATGTGTTAAAAAACTTAGTTTAGAATATTTTATTAATGTTTTCATTTTAAGCAAACGTATGAGTGCGGATAGATGTTGCAGACTGGAGGCTGCGGTTTGGCGGTTAAAATGCTATTGCTTATGCTAACAATAGTGTTGTAACAATTTGTCAGATGACTGTCACCGAGTCTTTCTTCTTTAACTAACAAAACTTCATATACTTACCTATTGTTTTATGAAAACTACTGTAGGCATTATCCGAGAATCTAAACAATTTATTATTGATTAATTAATAAATGGATATAAATTTCCTTTTGTTGCCTGAAAGAAAAACAAATTTTAAATTAAATATTATTTCTTGTTCAAAATACAGAATAATTGAGTAAATGTAGCTCACTCACAGAGGTGGGTTAGGGGTCATATCCTTATTCGAGTTTTAAACATTTATAATATGTTTCTCTGTATATTACACAAAAGTTAAGTAGTCATTGAATAACTTTGAAAAGCCTTGTAGTTAAGAAGCCATAACTGACAAGATGATAAGTATTTTTTGGGAGTTGATCATCTCATCACACAGAACGACCTAAATCTTTGTAGGGTTATGTTTTATTTGGTTTTGCTATCAACTACACTTCAGCACCATTCTATTGGCGTGAAACATATTCAAACCCTAAATTGAGTACATAAAACAGTTTAATTAATCCTAGAAGGTATTGCTACTTTTAGTTTTGAGTATCATATATGGCACGGTGGGTAATTTATTTACACCAATGGTGAAGAAGGCGAGAAAGGAGCAGTAAAAATAAGTCCGGTGGGCTAATAAAATATTGTTTATTATATAATTAATATACCACCTATAAAGTAAATCCCATAACAAGGGTATTCTATTCTACTCTATCAAATAGACATTATAGCTTAAAAAGATTTATTTCAACCTATACTTATGCATAACGAAATCATAACACCAAAATTAAAACACTCCATTATTATGTAGTTCTGAAACAAATAAATTAATTTGATTTCATAAATATAATAAAATATTTTTTTTTTTTTTTTTTTTTTTTTTTTTTTTTTTTTTTTTTTTTTTTAACGGTTTTTACAGGCCATTATTGGCCCGTACCGTGTCAACAATCTGACTCCATTGGTTTCGATCACGAGCCAGCTCTTCAAACCGTTGTAGGCAGTTTGAAGAAGCCAGATCGCTCTCTACGCCGTGGAGCCATCGTCGCCTACAGCGACCTCTTCGCCTACTGAAAGGCGGTTCACCCTTAAAGGTTCGCTGAATCATTCGGTTCGGATCAGCACGCAGAACGTGTCCGAGCCAGCGTACTCGCTGTCCTTTAATTTCATGCACGATATCAGGAATTTGCATTAAATTCCTGATCTCGTGATTGAAAAGAACTCGGTAAGTGCCATCGACGTCGCGTTTTGGACCATATATCACACGCATGATTCTTCTCTCGAATGTTAGAAGCCATCTTTCGTACTCATCCGTCAAGGTCCAACTCTCACATCCATACATGACAACGGGTCTGATCAACACTCTGTACAGTTTCAGCTTATCCGTATTTGCAAGATATTTTGATTTCAGCAGTGGACGTAGAGGATACAAAGCCCGATTGCCAGCGGCAAGGCTGACCTTGATATCCTCTCCCACACTATTATCGTGAGTGATGAGAGATCCAAGATACTTGAATCTCATCACTCCTTCAAACGTGTGGTTACCACTACTGAAATCAATTGCGTCTTGGTCTCTAAAACCCGAGATTAGATATTTGGTTTTTGACTCGTTGATTTTGAGACCAACAGAAGCTGAACACTGTTCCAGTGGATCAAGTATCTCTTTCACTCCGTTGCCATTTAATCCAATCACACAGATATCATCTGCATAAGCAAGAAGTTGATTGGATTGTCGGAATAAGATGTTGTCCTGAGGTGTTTCACTTTTACGAAGGATGTATTCGAACATGAGATTAAAAAGTATCGGGGACAGCGCATCTCCTTGTCGAACACCGGAATTGATTGCAAAAGTTCTCGATAGCCTGTTCTCAACTTTGACACAGCATTGTGACTGCGTTACTGTCATTTTACACAGATGTACATATTTTTTCGGTATTCCTAAATATTCAAGCGCATACCATAATCTCTCTCGATTGATCGAGTCATAGGCTTGCTTGAAATCCAGGAATACCTGGTGTACATCGCGAGATGTTTCGTAGTACTTGGAAAGAATCATCCGTAGCGAAAAAACTTGATCAGTGACTGACCGATTTGGACGGAATCCTCCTTGGTAGTCACCGACAATTTCCTCCGCCAGAGGAGTAATTCTTCCCAAGATAATGTATGACAGTAACTTATATGCTGTGCAAAGGAGAGCTATACCGCGATAATTCTCACATTTCAAGCGATCACCCTTTTTGAATATTGGGCATAACGCGGCCACTTTCCATTCATCAGGCATAACTTCATTTCGCCATACCAATCGAACAAGGTCGAAAAGACAGTTCCACAAAGTTAGCCCTCCGAATATCAAGAGCTCTGAATTAATGCAATCAACCCCTGGTGAACGATTTTTCTTTAATCTCTGCATGGCCATTGTGAATTCCTCATAGGATGGATCCTCAATGAACATCTCCGCGGTCTGTATTTGAGAGTATTCAAATACAGCTTGTGATACATGTGGAACATTAAGTAGATCAGAAAAATGTTCACGCCATGTATCGAGTACCGCATCGACGTTAACACAGAGGTTTCCATCCTGGTCCCGAATGGCAGTTGACCGAGATCTTAAGGTATGGTGCAATTCGGTGATTCCTTTAAAGAAACCACGCGAGTTGTGCTCATTGCTGAGTTGTTGTACTCTTAAGACCTTGGCCTTCCACCATTCGCGCTTCTTCTGTCTACAAATGCGTTTAGCTGTCCTCCTAGCAAGAACTGCCTTGTTTTTCCTTGCAATTGTACACCGAGTCTGCGCTTCATTGTGGGCTATATTGCGTTGCTCAACAGCAAGACGACACTCCTCATCAAACCAATCATTTTTGGGCGTAGTTTTCACTATACCGAGAGTGTGCTGGGCAGCATCGACAACCGAGGTTTTCAATACTTCCCAGACACTGTTCACATCATCAGATTGGTAGTTGGATCCTAAAATGCTATTGCTGACAAGATCTTGATATTTTCGTTGCGTTTCTTCATTTATCAGACCTTCACAGGAGAATCGCGTTGTATATTCTCCTGTCCTCCCTGACTTGTACGAAAATTTCCATCGTAGCTTTGCAGCAACCATAAAATGGTCACTGCCTACGAATTTTGTTGACGACCGATATGATCTCACATCTTGGACAACCCGAGCCCGCCCTTTTGAAATCAACACATGGTCAATTTGGCTTCGGGATGTTTTACGTGGGTGTGTCCATGTTTCTAAGTGGATGTTTTTATGAGGAAAGAATGTACTTGCTACTTTGAGATCATGAGCGATCGCAAAGTACATCATTCTTTCCCCATTCTCGGTCGCAGTTTCGTGTCGGGAGTACGGACCTATATTGTTACATAAGTCGGTCTGATTTCTGCCAGCTCTAGCATTGAAGTCACCAATCACCAATTTGACATCGTGCTCCGGTATAGAGCCCATCAGATTATCCAGATTATTGTAAAATGAGTCTTTATCCTGGGATTGGCTTACATCAGTGGGCGCATGTATACAGACAATTGACAGGTTGGCTAATCTCATGTGCAAGCGAAGCTTACACATTCGATTATCAAATAAATTATAATAAAATATACTAATAAAATAATCAAATAAATTTAGCTTATAAAAAATGGTTCACGTCACCAAATTACAAAGATGCTTAAGCTGATCAATATTTTGGTCTACTTTTTTGTAGTGTCAAGTATGACCATTTCGTCACATCCATAACCATTTAAAAGCTGTGTGTAACAGGTCATTCAATAAATCCGTAGGATAAGTAAGAAAAAAACAAAATTTTAACAAAACTCGATTTTATTATCCAACAGTTGCCTTCGAGGGCGATACGAGATTTTCCTACTTTTCGATACCACTTTTATAGTACGATTTCTCTTTCTCGTCAAAATAGGCCTCAGTTTCAGCGATTACTTCATCATTGGACTAAAATTTGTTTCCAGCAGGCATTCTCTTGCGATGTGAGAACAGGAAAAATAGTGGGGCTAAATCTGCCGAGTGCAATTCGAAGCCATCGTTTTGATCGATCTTGGTGAAACAACTCTTTTTTCATTTACAAATGTGGCCGTTTATTTTGCGATTTCAGCCATCTATCGATCCAAAAGTCCACAGTAATATTCACTGTTGATGGTGGTTCCTTTTTGAAGGTAGTCGATGAATATTATTCCATTCAGATCCCAAAATACGGACGCCATCACCGGCCGATTGTTGCTTCTTTGCTCACTTTTGATTTGGTTCGTCTGACTGTCTTTTTAATTCTGGTTTGTAATTGTGAAGCTATGTCTCATCTTTAGTCACATATCAACGATAGAATTCATTGCGGTTTAACAGCACCAAACACTCCTCTGAAGCTTAGATTCGTTATTGTTTTTAGTCGACTGTGAGCTGACGCGGCACCCACTTTGCAAGGAGATTTCACATGCCTAAATGTTAGTGTAAAATGGTAAAAACACTACCATCTGATATCATTACAATGTCAACTATCTCGTGCACCTTCAATTTGCGTTCGTTCATAACCAATTTGTGAATTTTGTTGATGTTTTCTGCAATAACAGCCTCATTTGGGCATACACTGCGCTCTGCATCATTTGTGCTTGTACGACCACATTTAAATACAGCGATCCACGTCTCAATCATTTGTCAAGCCATTGATTGTCATACAAAACTTGAAGTTCACTTTTTTCAAAACCAAAAGTTGTTTCACACAAAATGCTATAACTAACGAATCATTTGTCAGATTGCTATCAAATTTACACAACACATGTATAGTTTGTAGATTAGAATAAAAACCATATGGAATTCTAGTAACGCCATCTATGTGTTATCCTACGGACTTATTGAATGACCCTGTACTTTGTCGATTTGGATGTATTTTGTAATAAAAATCCCGTTTATAGAAGATCATCAAGATTCAACAAAAGAAACACCAACAAAAGTGTAATTGAATAAGTTTTCCGCTCTTGTCACTGAAAAGCATGAGTATTGTGTTTTTGTTCTTTATTTCACCATAATTTGGTAATTTATAGGTCACAGTAGATTTAGTTGTTTGTCTGTACGAGTATATATCTGCTGTAATTCAGGTTCCGGTAGGGAGTGATTTCGTTTCACTAGAAATTTTGGTATGTTTCATATAATTGTGTGATATAATCCCATTACATCTATTAATGCTCAAATTAGCTTTATACAAACTATATTAAAATAAAAAATAGAGGTAATTTATGTCTTAATACAGATATTATATGTTTAGTGGAGTGTATGCAAACTACTCACAAATTCATACTTAATTTTATTAAGATACAAAATGGTAAGATTTCATCATTCGGTTACGATTCATGAAAGCTCTTCGTTTTTGGTTTCAGTGCCTTTGTTGTTGACTTCCGTGTAAACTAAGACGTGAAAGGGGAGCTGCGAAAGATCTAGGACTGTTTCGATAACTAAACAGAGAGTAGAGAACAAAACAAACATGTGAGTATATTTAGTTGGTAATGCAGAAAGGTTAAATCATATGTAACCTCATATATAGGAATATAGGACTCAACAGTTTTTATTTTGATGCACATTAACTTATTCCTAATGAAAAATAATTTAATTCAAAATAACGAGTTTTTCAATAGGAATGAGACAATTTAAAATAGTTATAATGGCAACACTGCGTATAACTTTTTGACATTTCTCATGAGATTTGTTTCAGTAGGTTATGCCATTCAATCATGGGAAAATATACGCTGCAACAATGATTAGAAATTGTTTTATCAAAATCAGAGCCCATTTGTTTAATGCTGCGAGAAATTTAAAAAAATTTCACGGACGACATTATTAAGTTTATCGACTCACCATTCGTCATTATCGTACAGGAGACAAATTTGAAATTGAATTTGTCTTTTGACAGTTATTATTAAAAGTTTGAACAAGACGTCTTTATTATCATACCATCGTTTCACAAATATGCTTTCAACTGACAAGTAATCATTTTTACCTCTGTCTGCTTGCACGTTTTGAATAAAGTCAGTTGAATACGATTTTGACGAATGGCACGAGGCTTTGATGTTCCTTTTTGATAATTTATATCGTTAAGGTAGTGAGTTGAATAAATTATTTAGATTCCTCAAAACTACCTTTTACATGCACTTTATTTTCAAAAGGTACAAGCTAATTTTAACTAGCAACAACGCCTTCACTCAAATCCCTTCCGAATTAGCTTGCCTTTAATATCTTGTTTCAGGTTATTATGTTTTGTAAATTTAATTATGTGTACATCTATGAACTGTTGGTGAGATGGCAACTTTGCGGCTAGATATGCATGGCATGTTTAACTATCTCGCTTGCATATGCTCACTATTTAAATTTTGTCGAATTTTGTATAATTGATCCCGGGTTATTATAATGTTGGCAATATTTGACACACCTAGGTGCATTGGACCAATATTCTCTGACTGGTAACTAATAAAACTTTTAACTGTTCAAGGTTGATCGAAAATTGAACTACACGATACAGAGTTCACTTTGTGGTTTAATTAAGTTAGTTTAGAGCCGATAAAACATCATTTTCATCAGGACCATACGTTTGAAATAATTCTTTTGAAAATTCCATTGTATAGATGGTGTCAAAAGTAATTTATTTTATACACGTTGGACTAATTAAATATTGGTACGTGGTTATTCGGCTACCAGTTGTGTTATTTCAACATCTTGATGATTCTTTTTAGTAAGTTTGCTCGTTAATTTAACAATCCACTCAATAACAATTTCTGTTTCCGGGCTGTTACTTCTAAGATGTCTGCAACAAAACCAATGCCTTTGTTATCTTAAGGTAAACAACATATATCCTCGCTAGTATCTGCTGCTTATAGAATACGCATAATTTCATCCCGATCTTCATCAAACACAAGAATAAAAAAAATATATTTCAATTGTAGTTATGATTAAGTATAACCGATGGGGTCACATAAAGATCCCGCATCGGTCAAGTACAGGCGGTGGAGTGACCAGCGTAAGACTTGGTTTTATTTGCGGTTACATTTACTGTTGCACTTTTAGTGGAAGTATGTTCACTCCCAACTCTTTCGAGGTTCGCTTGTTTACGTCCTACCCAACGCCATTACAGCCAAATCGAGGACGTACGGCTATAGATCTTTTTACGTAGAACCAACTGCACATATCCAGCCTATAGTAAATAAATAATCTATGCCTTAGATGTCGTAAACTTCCCTTTGCGCGTCTCAACTGAGACCTTACGAACCAGTTTAAACGATAAGTGCACATTGTAGGTGGTCAGCCCAACGAATGTTTTTACACACAAACGCGTTTTTCTGTCATCCGGTTGCATGTTAATTTTTTTGGTCAACGGCGGGTTAGGAAACAATATTCAACGAGATTCTCACGTAAAGCTTTGAAAAGAGAAGAAACGCAACTAAAAAAATATCAAGATTAGTTTGATGAAGTTACACTGTCTGGGAAGAATTGAAAACATCGGTTGTCGATGCCGCCCAGCACACTCTTGGAGAAGCAAAAACCCTAAAAGCCCAAAATGATTGGTTTAATAAATGATGAGTGTCGTCTTGCTATTGAGCAACGAAATACAGCATAAGGAAGCTCAAATTCGGTTTACAATCACAAGAAGAAATAAAGCAGATCTTGTTAGAAGGGCAACTACACGAATTTGTTTTCAGAAGAAGCCCAAATGGTGCTCCCTATAAGGTCTTAAGAATACCACAACTCAGGAATGAGCGCAATTCATGTGGTTTATTTAAATGAGTCATTGTCTTATGAAGAATTTACCACGGTCATGCAGAGATTAAGAAAAACGTTCACCGGCAGTTTCTTGCATTAACTTAGAACTTTTAATATAACTTCGGGAAAGTGGCCGCATTATGTTCAATCTTCAAACAGAATGATTGCCTAAAATGGGAGAATTGTCGCGGTATAGCGCTCCTTTGCACAGCATACACGTAAATCAAAGCAACACACACGTAAAGCAAGGTAAATACCGGAACGCCTGGAAGAGTGAGATAGTGCAACCAGTTCTTAAACGTGGTTGTGATAAAACTGACCCTTCAAACTACCGGCCAATATCAATTGTGTTAGCCGTGGCTCAAGTTTTTGAGAAATGCCTTAATCAAGAACTGGTGCATTGTCTTGAGATTAATAAAATAATTTCAGATAAACAATATGGCTTCCGCGAATGCCGCTCTACAACCGATCTTTTGACGTATGTTACAAACAAATGGAATCTCGCCCTTGAGCAACACGAAGAAGCCTTTGCAATCGCCTTGGATATATCCAAGGCTTTTGACAAGGTTTGGCATGATAATCTCATTTGTAAACCTGTGGCATTCGGCTTGGATTCGATGACCATCAAGTGCATAAAAAGCTTTCTCAAAGACCGAAAGATCAACGTTGTGCTAAATGGGAGATCACCAACGACACACTCCCCAAATGCCGCAGTCACTCAAGGATCAGTTTTGTCACCAACTTAGTTTTTGTTATACATTAATGTGTTGTTGGATAGCACTGTAAACCCGATCCACAGTTTTGCCGATGATGCAACATTGCACTCTTCTATTTCATTCGAGGTCGAGCCTACTTCTTCACAGTTAAACGGTAAACGGCTGGAAGTTGTCACTTCGCTTAATTCCGATTTGAGTACAATATTTGAGTGGGGAGTAAATAATCAGGTCAAATTTAACGAGAAAAACCCACAAATATGCACATTCTCGCGTAAAAGAAGTCACAACGAATACCCTTTTGTGGTAAAAGGACACGTTCTCGTGAGTTGTTACTCAATTCGTCTGCTTGGTGTTCAGATTACCAACAATTTAAAATGAAATGAACACATTATCGCATTAGCCAAATCAGCTTCACGTAAACTCGGGTTCCTCAATAGATGTAGACGGTTTTTTAAATCGCATCAGGTTCTCCAAATATATAAAACCTTTATTAGACCGTGCATAGAATATTGCTGTCAGGTTTGGGGTGGAGCATATGGCACTGCTCTCCAGTTGCTGGATAGAGTTCAGCGGCGTGCCATCCGAATAATACGAAACCCCAGACTTACGAAAGATCTAGACAGTCTACAACACCGCAGAGATATTGCGTGTTCTATAGATTAATAACAGGGAAATGTTCTGCAGAATTAAACGAGAAAATATCACCATTTGTTACGCCAGGATGGATAACACGAGGAACGGTTAATGCGCATAGATTTACGGTGAAGCTGACGAAACCTCGAAATGACGATACAAAGCGCGAATTTATCTATCGAACATCTAAGAAGTGGAATTCATTGGCTGGCTTTCAGTTTCCGTTGAAGTATAAAATGCACAAGTTTAAGGCAGCTATCAACCTTTACTTGAAGGATCCCGCGATGGGTGCAGGAGCTATGACAGTTACAAGGAGCTAGGTCAGTCTAAAAGTCCGCCCTGTGCCCAATTAAAACTAAACGTAAAAAAAATCGTATTTTATCCTGGGAGGAATTACTCATCTGGCGGAGGAAATTGTCAGTGACTACTAAGGAGGATTTTGTCACGGATTAAATTTTTTTGCTCCAGAAGATTCTTTCCAATTATAAGTATTAATATAGCTTTCAAGCAAGCTGTTGAGAAGCAGTTCCGGCGTTTGACAAGGATATTCACTCTTTAATACATTTTAATCTCACGTTGGAATGCATTTTACGTAAAAGTGGAACATACCTTAATACAATCTCTTATTCCGACAATCCAATGAACTTTTGGCAAATGCTGATGATATATTAAGTGGATTAAATGGCAACAGATCGAGAAAGAACTAACTAGAATAATCAATTATCTCTTTCGTTCCATTGCCATTTAATTCAATTTAGTGTTAAGTTTTCGTTGATCTCAAAGTTAACGAAGTCAAGACCAAATATTTGATCTCTAGTTTTAGAGATCAAGACGCAATTGAGTTTAGTAATGGTAACCACCTATTGGATCTCTCATTACACACGATAATAGTGTGGGAGAGGATAACAAAGTTCACCTTACCGCTGGCAATCAGGCTTTATATCATCTACGGCCATTTCTTAAATCTAAATATCTGACAAATTATCTGATCAGATCCGTTGTCAAGTATGGATGTGCGAGTTGTACCTTGACGGATGAGAACGAAAGATGGTTTTTTATATTCGAGAGAACAATTAATCGTGTGATATATGGCTTAAAACGGAAGTAGAAATGGAAAAATGAAAGCTATTATAGTAAAATTAAGGCTCTAATCTTTAATAAGGCTAGTTAGCCTAAGGTTCTAAAACGGACCACTGTTAAAATTGATATTTAAACAAGTAAAAACTGAAACTAAGCATTCGCATTTCCAAATTCTTTGTAGTTCTGTTGTTGTTATACATATTTAAAATATAACAAATTGTAGAGAGTTAATTTCTTTGGAAACTAGAAAAAAAAACATTTAATAAAACTTTTCATTACTAAACAAAAACTCAACCACTTTCACCAATCAAACACTCACTATCACTTTTATCTCACTACTTTTCCATATATATCGTGTTTACATTTCCAATTTCTCTTTTCTAATCGATACATTATCAAATCGATAAATCTTATTTTTTTTTTACTTGAAAATGTATTCGTGGTTTCCTCGATAACCTAAATAAAGAGAACAGAAACAGTTATCAGATGTGCTTATGCTCGATACACATCTTTGGAAAATTGCTGCGAACATTTTACTTTAATTAAAAAGCACTTTGTGAAAATTGATAAGACATAGCATTTCGAATTGTATAAAATATAAAGATTGAAACATCTGGCACCTCTTACGGTAACCGCCACAAAAAGGTGTTAACATTTATGGATTTTTCAAAAAATGAATTCACACACACACATACGAACATAAAAAGCTAATAAATCCAGAAAATGAAAATGTTTTATTGTTTTCATATTTTTATGATTCAACACACCACCCAACAGAATTTTTAAACCAACACAAACCGGGGAAAACAGGCAATATAAGTAAGACGCGTATAAGCTTCGGCTGAACATACCACACACAAAACACAATCATACAAAAAATTAAACAAATTGCTAGAAAATAACAACTGAGTTACAGTGAATTTAATTTAAAACAATTTTCTTATTTATTTTTCATGAATTTTCCATTTCTAATTTTTATTTTTGTCATTTTACTGTATGTAGGTATATAATACAAAAAAAAGGAAAACGCAGAGGATATATGTACACAAGAAACGGGAATATACCACGGAATATTTCTTCTTTGTTTTATTGTTTTCCTTAAAGAACAAAATTATTTGTGTACTCTTGAAACGGAATGAATTGTCTTTTTTCAGGATTCACAGAATTTTTGTTTATTGTTGAATGTTATTGTTGTATAAATATAAGATCATGTTGATGACATTAGAATTATAGTATGTATATATTCATAATTTTTATGTTGTTGCTGTTTTGCACAAATGGAACTCAACAAAAAAATAAGCGAACGTACGAAATGTACATGACTAGGACAAATTCGTTGAAACGGTTTTATGTCCTGAAGGATTGTTATTTTTTGCAAGCTTTTTAATTATATGGAATTTACTGAATGTCACAATGGAATTTTATTGTATGTACATACATTACTTACATATTGTTGTGGGTTTTTCATGCGCGCGTGTGTGTATACCAACCTGTTTATAATTGAATTGAAATAATATTTTTATAAAACTTTGCCAAATATACATACATAAGAAAACAAATGTAAATTATGAGAAAATAATGAATTATTACAGAAGGATGAGAGAATATATTATTATGTTCCCTAAATCAGATTATTTATTTTATTATAATAGTCATATATTCAGGAGGCTATTCTTTGCGATAGTGAAACTTATGATATCATTGTTGATAGTAGCAAACGAGTCTTTTATGTGACGTATAATAGAGCCCGTACGTCGTGGAATATCACGTTTTAGTCCTTTTCCGCAAAGGTATAAGGCTCACTCCTGAGAAGTATATGCCAAAAATATAATAACTTTATTCTGAAAATTACAAATACTACTGACGAAACAAAACGGTTTATACGAGGGATAAACGACTTTCATATTTTTAGTGGAAATGAAGACATATAATTAACAACTTAAAACAAAAAATGTCTAAGAGATTTAGGCACATTCCCATACCAATTCATATGGGACAGATTTCAATAACACAATAGTATCCAAGCCCTGTGGCTGGGGACATCCATCTTTCGTAAATATTTTGAACAAAACATAAGGCCCATAGAATACCATGATTTCATCCAGAGCTTGTCGGAGGAAGCATTCGTAACAGAACATCAAATGTTAAAAATGTCAACAAACTATAAAAATCAGATACCGCCAAAATAACAAGGAAACCCCGTTTACGTACCAGGACACAAGATTTTGGATCGGCAGATGAAACGTCCAGTCAATCAGAAAACCTGGCACATTTGACGGCCTTGTCACATGTATAACAGAGTATCGGCTGGAACTCATACATCTCCAAGAAACTTGATGGCCTAAAAAAGGAGACCATTTTCCAAAGGCTATACATTGCATCACTGTTAAGATGTCCCCGAAAATCTGTGTCACTGATTAAGTGTTTTCAATACGAATGATTCTTTTCAGAAACAATGAAACATTTCGCGATATACACCAGGTATTCCTAGATTTCAAGTAAGCCTTTATGACTCAATCATGTATGCGCTTGCACATTAAGGAATACCAAACAAATACGTACATCTGTGTAAAACAACAGTAACGCAGTCACAATGCTGTGATAAAGTTGAGAATCGGCTACAGCAAAATGTGTAATTACTTCTGGTGTTCGACAAAGAGATGCGCTGTTACTTTTTAATCTCAAGTTGGAATACATTCTTCGGAAAAGTTAAACACCTCTAGTCAATATATTACTCCGCCATCCAATCAACTTTTTGCAAATGCATATTATATCTGTGTGAG
Source organism: Tipula lateralis (assembly GCA_963932295.1). NCBI lineage: Eukaryota > Metazoa > Arthropoda > Insecta > Diptera > Tipulidae > Tipula > Tipula lateralis. The sequence goes on from OZ010737.1 coordinate 86,832,819, forward strand.
TAAATGCCATCGGAATATGTCTGATCTCTAGTTTTAGAGACCAGGACGCAATTGATTTCAGTACTGGTAACATCACGCTTGAAAGAGTAATAATAAGATTCAAGAATCAAGAAAGCTACTTCAGCGTTATACTATTTTCTAATTGTTTACTGCAGAGTGAATAGCTGGCTTGTGATTTGCGTAAGTATCCAAACCAATTGATACAGCGATTCTTAAAAGGAAAGCTTACTTTCGGTAGGCGAAGAGGTCGGTCTCGACGATACGGCTCCACGGTGTAGAAAGCATCCTAGCACTTTCTAATTATTAACAACAGAATGAAGAGCTGAATATTGAGATCGAAACTGACGGAGTAAGATTGTTGATTCGGTACGGGCCAATAATGTCCTATAAAATGCGAAACAATGCAGAAACACGCTCATCTGTTGTTTATTTTTGCCTCTTATAGAATAATTTTATAGATAACTAAATGTATGTGAAACTGGCCCGAAAAGCATCCCGAAAAAATTGTGTCTTTGCTTAATATGTAATATTTTCGGGCTGGCCCGAAAAATTTAGAAAAACTGCAACACCTTTAATTCTTATCCCGAATTTTTTTTTTAGATCAGCATACTACAACTAAATTTGATTTTGCAAACTAAAACTAAAAAATGGAATAACATTTAATGCAAAAATATTTAATAATGTACATGAAAAGCAAATTTACTGACACACTTATTTCCATAAATTAGTCTGTATTCAAAATTATTGTATAATGATATTGATTCAGACAAAAATACCAAAAAGTAATCTTATGAGACGGTATACACAAGGATTGCCCGAGACTTCGGCCACTCTTACGACTTAGTGTAGGCCATTTGAAATCCAAATAATGTAGCCCCATTTCTATACGAGGTGGATAGAAGGTTCGTGCAGGTCTCAGTATGTAACGATTTTCAACAAAAAATTGACTAACAATTTTTTTCTGTGGCGGTTTTCACAGGGATTACCCGAGACTTCGGCCACTCCTACGACTTAGTGTAGGCCATTTGAAATCCAAATAATGTAGCCCCATTTCTATACGAGGTGGATAGAAGGTTCGTGCAGGTCTCAGTATGTAACGATTTTCAACAAAAAATTGACTAACAATTTTTTTCTGTGGCGGTTTTCACAGGGATTACCCGAGACTTCGGCCACTCTTACGACTTAGTGTAGGCCATTTGAAATCCAAATAATGTAGCCCCATTTCTATACGAGGTGGATAGAAGGTTCGTGCAGGTCTCAGTATGTAACGATTTTCAACAAAAAATTGACTAACAATTTTTTTCTGTGGCGGTTTTCACAGGGATTACCCGAGACTTCGGCCACTCTTACGACTTAGTGTAGGCCATTTGAAATCCAAATAATGTAGCCCCATTTCTATACGAGGTGGATAGAAGGTTCGTGCAGGTCTCAGTATGTAACGATTTTCAACAAAAAATTGACTAACAATTTTTTTCTGTGGCGGTTTTCACAGGGATTACCCGAGACTTCGGCCACTCTTACGACTTACGTAGGCCATTTGAAATCCAAATAATATGAGTGTATATTTGAATAGAGTAGTGTATTGCATAAACTAGTAAACGTTTATGATCTGAATTTCTGTAATATTAATAGTGGGTAACGGTATTTGATCTGTTGGTCATTGCAATTCGAACGTTATAGTGAAATTTTGAACAGTGTTTAAAAATCGTGTTGGCATTATTTGTCAAATTCAAATCTAAGTTTAGTCAAACAGCAAAACTGATAACGGTATTTCGTCTGGTGGTAGTTATATTTATAACAGTATAGTGTAAATTTGTCAAGAGTGCTTCTGTTTAGAGTATTGTATTGACTTGATCCCTGAATTATTATCAAGATCGCTGGCAATATTTGTACATTAAAGAAGTAAGTATTATATTAATGTAATTCAAAGTCTATTTTAAAACTAACTTAATTTAATTTAATTATCCTTTTTATCAGAATGAAGCGCACTATTCGATATAATCACAAAAATAAACGAAACCGTGTTACTCTCGAATCGTTGAAAAATGCATTGAGTTCAATAGAAGAATTAAAGCGACGAGACCTAATAGTATCTTCATTAGATACACCACAAATGAGGGAAATTTGTGATCTAATTGGAGCAAAAAAGAATAAGAGAAATAGAATCTTAATATATGATATTTGGAGGAGCAAAATTAAAAATTATGGTGATCTCGCTAGTGTTTCATCAAGAATCGAACAGCCAAGTAACGTGCAGGTTCCACTAACCGTGACTGAATACCCTGATTCAATTCCTAATGGCGAAACATGTGTTTCAGAAACAGTAATGGGTTCATCTCTAGATGAGTTGGTTTATATTTTCGATAGTAATGATTTTTTGACGGAAAATATTGCAAAAAATGCAACATCAGAAAGTTATACAACAACTACCAGGGATTTTGAACACATCATTACTACCAATAACCCGAACGACGAGAACCAATATATTGATAATGCGTCTCCAATCAAAGAACGAAATGAGACGAGTTTGGAGAATGTATATTGCGAAGATAGTAGTGAATCATTAATTGATATATTTGAGCCACAGAAAAACTCATCTAATTTAAAACATATCGTGAGAAAGTGTGATGAAAATACAACAATTAAAAAAGGTACATTGCCTAAAATTGTTTTTATTAAAACTGATTATGAGATACGTCTAGCAACTGAGGTTTGGGCTAACATATTTATAGCACCAGAAAAAAAATTTAAATCGCACACATACAGCTCTTTAGTATCCGAAAAACTCACGGAGCTAAGTGGATGCCAAATTAATATAAAGGGATATGATGTAAGCAAAAGTCACATTACCATTAGAGCCTACTGTAGCCACAAAACTGATAAAATGAATTGCCGGACATATAAGTTAATTAATCGAGAGATTGAGAAAGGGATTTTTGCAGTTTATAGAACAGATGGTGCAGTCGTGCATCCATATAAAAAGTTTCGCGTAACTTCGAAACATGATCGAGATATATACAAAGAAAAGCTTCTGCAAAATACGGCAGAGTCTGTGTGCGAAATGCTAGTAGATGAGGAGGATGCTAATTTTGTATTAAAACATAACACAATACAAAAATCAATTTATTATATCAATTGTATTACGGAAGATTCGGTCAGAGGCCATTAAAGCGCAGGACAATAAGTCAGACGATATTTTGGACGTTTCAGAGGAAATGTTGAAGGCAGATACTGAAAATCGATATATTCAAAAAATTGGTTACCGACCCTTCTTTGTAGTAACGTATAGCAAGCAACAAAACCAAATATTAAAAATGATGGCTGATCGAAATACCACTGATGATTTGGTGGTGTATATGGACGCCACTGGGAGCTTGATTCGAGCGCCATGCAAATGGTGTAAATCGATATTTTACTACGCGATTGTAATTCCAGCATCTGTCATTTCTGAGCGAACTACGACACCATACCCAATTACAGATATGGTAAGTGCTAGCCATACAATGGACACAATTGGAGGCTGGCTAATGTCATATCGCATGTACACGGAAAAAAATTTCAAAAAATGGCCAGTCTTTAACGCTATTGTAACCGATTTTTCATTTGCCGAAATAAATTCAGTAATGAATTCATTTAACCACATGAATATAGTGGAATATTTAAAGTTAACTCATAAATGGGTTAACAATTTGGAAGCCAATAAAGCTGTATCAGATGTAGTGAAATTGTATCTTTGTTGCTCCCATTTGTCCCATTCAATAGCGGAGGATTTACATAAAAATTTTATTTCCAGTTCAACGCAAAAGGTGGTTAAAAAAATATTTGCTTCGATTTTAATGATGCAAGATTATAATTTAATTCAGGATATCTGGAAATATTTATCAATTTTACTAAAGTCAAAACAAATTACCAGTGAAGTTCAATATTCCTTAGAGGTAATCACTAAAAAAGTCGGAGGAAATGATATAAGTACCCTGTCCAGTAAATGTGGATTATCCGAGCATGCCTCAGTTACTAACTTTAACAAAGCAATTTATTTACAAAGTCCATTTTATTTGGACTTAAAAAAAATTAGTGATGAATGTTTATTGGTCGAACAAAAGTGTATTGGGGTGGCTAAAATTGGAGGACCAAACAGCTTTTATAATGTAAAATTTGTGGAACTATGTTTAAAAAAATACTTAACGTATTTATCTTTATGGAGTGGCATCTTGAAAAATGGTGAAAGGCATAGCAACAGCCACATCGAAAACTATAACGCCACAATCAAACGAAGAATGAAAAATTCTAAAAGAATTGGTAAACTTCCAACCAAAGTAGGACGTTTTGTGAGAGAAATTAATTCAGGAAACGCAACGATTTATAAAAGATTAATTACTGGAATTCCCACACATCCTTTAAAACAAAATTCGACTCTTGGAGATCCGGATTGCAGTTTATATGATTCTCAAATGAAGGAGTCAACATGGAAGGGGAAAAATTTAAATGATTTAACTCCTAAGGGTAAAAACAATAGTTTTAAATTAAAAACATTAAAAAAACTGCATGCATTATCGGCCACTGATCGTACTATCAATACCATCGGAATTCTCAGTCAAAATGAATCCAGTCAGAAGTTCAATACAACAGAGACAGATACTCCAAAGAGGCCATACCCATTAACAAAAAAAAAATTATTCAGAACTAAACCAGCTACTATCCCATTAATAATGAATGCAATAAAAACATGCACGTATTATAAAAATACGTGCTGCCTCGATTCTTTATTGCAATCATTAGCTTTGGGGTACTTTAAATTACGTTTAAATGACGATCCGATAAAATTGAGAACTTATTTACAAAACAATTGCAGGATAAAAAATCTTATCGGAGAACTGTTGTCCAACAATTTAGACCACGTTTATAAAATTCGGAAAGAAATTTTAATCGAAATTTATGGAATAACCAACGATTGCTATAGCAGTATATTGGACATAGCCGGTAATGTTTTGAAAAATTTGCCAAGTCTTATAGTGACGTTAAAATGCGAGAAGTGTGGCGCTATATGTACAGAAGAACGATCGCTTATATTAATAGATATGCTTAAATTTAGTACTGTAGGGTTTTCGAAACTAAGCAGTTGCCTTCAACAAATACCAATAAAAGGTTGTTCAAATTGTAAGAACAAAATGATAGTGAATAACTCTGAATTTCAGGATATCATTTGTATTTATTCCGAGCGTACAGGTCTCAGTATGTAACGATTTTCAACAAAAAATTGACTAACAATTTTTTTCTGTGGCGGTTTTCACAGGGATTACCCGAGACTTCGGCCACTCTTACGACTTAGTGTAGGCCATTTGAAATCCAAATAATGTAGCCCCATTTCTATACGAGGTGGATAGAAGGTTCGTGCAGGTCTCAGTATGTAACGATTTTCAACAAAAAATTGACTAACAATTTTTTTCTGTGGCGGTTTTCACAGGGATTACCCGAGACTTCGGCCACTCTTACGACTTACGTAGGCCATTTGAAATCCAAATAATATGAGTGTATATTTGAATAGAGTAGTGTATTGCATAAACTAGTAAACGTTTATGATCTGAATTTCTGTAATATTAATAGTGGGTAACGGTATTTGATCTGTTGGTCATTGCAATTCGAACGTTATAGTGAAATTTTGAACAGTGTTTAAAAATCGTGTTGGCATTATTTGTCAAATTCAAATCTAAGTTTAGTCAAACAGCAAAACTGATAACGGTATTTCGTCTGGTGGTAGTTATATTTATAACAGTATAGTGTAAATTTGTCAAGAGTGCTTCTGTTTAGAGTATTGTATTGACTTGATCCCTGAATTATTATCAAGATCGCTGGCAATATTTGTACATTAAAGAAGTAAGTATTATATTAATGTAATTCAAAGTCTATTTTAAAACTAACTTAATTTAATTTAATTATCCTTTTTATCAGAATGAAGCGCACTATTCGATATAATCACAAAAATAAACGAAACCGTGTTACTCTCGAATCGTTGAAAAATGCATTGAGTTCAATAGAAGAATTAAAGCGACGAGACCTAATAGTATCTTCATTAGATACACCACAAATGAGGGAAATTTGTGATCTAATTGGAGCAAAAAAGAATAAGAGAAATAGAATCTTAATATATGATATTTGGAGGAGCAAAATTAAAAATTATGGTGATCTCGCTAGTGTTTCATCAAGAATCGAACAGCCAAGTAACGTGCAGGTTCCACTAACCGTGACTGAATACCCTGATTCAATTCCTAATGGCGAAACATGTGTTTCAGAAACAGTAATGGGTTCATCTCTAGATGAGTTGGTTTATATTTTCGATAGTAATGATTTTTTGACGGAAAATATTGCAAAAAATGCAACATCAGAAAGTTATACAACAACTACCAGGGATTTTGAACACATCATTACTACCAATAACCCGAACGACGAGAACCAATATATTGATAATGCGTCTCCAATCAAAGAACGAAATGAGACGAGTTTGGAGAATGTATATTGCGAAGATAGTAGTGAATCATTAATTGATATATTTGAGCCACAGAAAAACTCATCTAATTTAAAACATATCGTGAGAAAGTGTGATGAAAATACAACAATTAAAAAAGGTACATTGCCTAAAATTGTTTTTATTAAAACTGATTATGAGATACGTCTAGCAACTGAGGTTTGGGCTAACATATTTATAGCACCAGAAAAAAAATTTAAATCGCACACATACAGCTCTTTAGTATCCGAAAAACTCACGGAGCTAAGTGGATGCCAAATTAATATAAAGGGATATGATGTAAGCAAAAGTCACATTACCATTAGAGCCTACTGTAGCCACAAAACTGATAAAATGAATTGCCGGACATATAAGTTAATTAATCGAGAGATTGAGAAAGGGATTTTTGCAGTTTATAGAACAGATGGTGCAGTCGTGCATCCATATAAAAAGTTTCGCGTAACTTCGAAACATGATCGAGATATATACAAAGAAAAGCTTCTGCAAAATACGGCAGAGTCTGTGTGCGAAATGCTAGTAGATGAGGAGGATGCTAATTTTGTATTAAAACATAACACAATACAAAAATCAATTTATTATATCAATTGTATTACGGAAGATTCGGTCAGAGGCCATTAAAGCGCAGGACAATAAGTCAGACGATATTTTGGACGTTTCAGAGGAAATGTTGAAGGCAGATACTGAAAATCGATATATTCAAAAAATTGGTTACCGACCCTTCTTTGTAGTAACGTATAGCAAGCAACAAAACCAAATATTAAAAATGATGGCTGATCGAAATACCACTGATGATTTGGTGGTGTATATGGACGCCACTGGGAGCTTGATTCGAGCGCCATGCAAATGGTGTAAATCGATATTTTACTACGCGATTGTAATTCCAGCATCTGTCATTTCTGAGCGAACTACGACACCATACCCAATTACAGATATGGTAAGTGCTAGCCATACAATGGACACAATTGGAGGCTGGCTAATGTCATATCGCATGTACACGGAAAAAAATTTCAAAAAATGGCCAGTCTTTAACGCTATTGTAACCGATTTTTCATTTGCCGAAATAAATTCAGTAATGAATTCATTTAACCACATGAATATAGTGGAATATTTAAAGTTAACTCATAAATGGGTTAACAATTTGGAAGCCAATAAAGCTGTATCAGATGTAGTGAAATTGTATCTTTGTTGCTCCCATTTGTCCCATTCAATAGCGGAGGATTTACATAAAAATTTTATTTCCAGTTCAACGCAAAAGGTGGTTAAAAAAATATTTGCTTCGATTTTAATGATGCAAGATTATAATTTAATTCAGGATATCTGGAAATATTTATCAATTTTACTAAAGTCAAAACAAATTACCAGTGAAGTTCAATATTCCTTAGAGGTAATCACTAAAAAAGTCGGAGGAAATGATATAAGTACCCTGTCCAGTAAATGTGGATTATCCGAGCATGCCTCAGTTACTAACTTTAACAAAGCAATTTATTTACAAAGTCCATTTTATTTGGACTTAAAAAAAATTAGTGATGAATGTTTATTGGTCGAACAAAAGTGTATTGGGGTGGCTAAAATTGGAGGACCAAACAGCTTTTATAATGTAAAATTTGTGGAACTATGTTTAAAAAAATACTTAACGTATTTATCTTTATGGAGTGGCATCTTGAAAAATGGTGAAAGGCATAGCAACAGCCACATCGAAAACTATAACGCCACAATCAAACGAAGAATGAAAAATTCTAAAAGAATTGGTAAACTTCCAACCAAAGTAGGACGTTTTGTGAGAGAAATTAATTCAGGAAACGCAACGATTTATAAAAGATTAATTACTGGAATTCCCACACATCCTTTAAAACAAAATTCGACTCTTGGAGATCCGGATTGCAGTTTATATGATTCTCAAATGAAGGAGTCAACATGGAAGGGGAAAAATTTAAATGATTTAACTCCTAAGGGTAAAAACAATAGTTTTAAATTAAAAACATTAAAAAAACTGCATGCATTATCGGCCACTGATCGTACTATCAATACCATCGGAATTCTCAGTCAAAATGAATCCAGTCAGAAGTTCAATACAACAGAGACAGATACTCCAAAGAGGCCATACCCATTAACAAAAAAAAAATTATTCAGAACTAAACCAGCTACTATCCCATTAATAATGAATGCAATAAAAACATGCACGTATTATAAAAATACGTGCTGCCTCGATTCTTTATTGCAATCATTAGCTTTGGGGTACTTTAAATTACGTTTAAATGACGATCCGATAAAATTGAGAACTTATTTACAAAACAATTGCAGGATAAAAAATCTTATCGGAGAACTGTTGTCCAACAATTTAGACCACGTTTATAAAATTCGGAAAGAAATTTTAATCGAAATTTATGGAATAACCAACGATTGCTATAGCAGTATATTGGACATAGCCGGTAATGTTTTGAAAAATTTGCCAAGTCTTATAGTGACGTTAAAATGCGAGAAGTGTGGCGCTATATGTACAGAAGAACGATCGCTTATATTAATAGATATGCTTAAATTTAGTACTGTAGGGTTTTCGAAACTAAGCAGTTGCCTTCAACAAATACCAATAAAAGGTTGTTCAAATTGTAAGAACAAAATGATAGTGAATAACTCTGAATTTCAGGATATCATTTGTATTTATTCCGAGCGTACAACGACAAATCAAATTAAGGCCACCATACGTGATGTGGAACCTATAATTTTTATTAACCAAGTTTCTTACGAACTCGTTTCAATTATTAGCTATCAACAAATGGGAAATGGACACTTTGTTAGTTATGGGAAAATAAAAGAGAAATGGTTGAAATACGACGATCTTAATCCTATTGTATCTTCTATAAGAAATATTAGTGCACAGCAAATTGATCCACATTTGATTATATATGTAAAACAGAGTCAAAATTAATTATAATAAACAATAAATTTATAAACTTAAAAAAATCGTTTTTTATTCGTAATCAATACATACTGAGTAAGGTACGAACCATCTTTCCACCTCGTATTCAAAACTATAACGTTTGGACTCCAGGAGACCTTCACTATTTTGTAACAATGGCCAAAGTCTCAGGAAATTCATGTGAAAACCGCCACAGAAAAAAATTCTTAGAAATTTTTTTGTTGAAAATCGTTACATACTGAGACCTGCACGAACCTTCTATCCACCTCGTATAGAAATGGGGCTACATTATTTGGATTTCAAATGGCCTACACTAAGTCGTAAGAGTGGCCGAAGTCTCGGGTAATCCCTGTGAAAACCGCCACAGAAAAAAATTGTTAGTCAATTTTTTGTTGAAAATCGTTACATACTGAGACCTGCACGAACCTTCTATCCACCTCGTATAGAAATGGGGCTACATTATTTGGATTTCAAATGGCCTACACTAAGTCGTAAGAGTGGCCGAAGTCTTGGGTAATCCCTGTGAAAACCGCCACAGAAAAAAATTGTTAGTCAATTTTTTGTTGAAAATCGTTACATACTGAGACCTGCACGAACCTTCTATTCACCTCGTATAGAAATGGGGCTACATTATTTGGATTTCAAATGGCCTACACTAAGTCGTAAGAGTGGCCGAAGTCTCGGGTAATCCCTGTGAAAACCGCCACAGAAAAAAATTGTTAGTCAATTTTTTGTTGAAAATCGTTACATACTGAGACCTGCACGAACCTTCTATCCACCTCGTATAGAAATGGGGCTACATTATTTGGATTTCAAATGGCCTACACTAAGTCGTAAGAGTGGCCGAAGTCTCGGGTAATCCCTGTGAAAACCGCCACAGAAAAAAATTGTTAGTCAATTTTTTGTTGAAAATCGTTACATACTGAGACCTGCACGAACCTTCTATCCACCTCGTATAGAAATGGGGCTACATTATTTGGATTTCAAATGGCCTACACTAAGTCGTAAGAGTGGCCGAAGTCTCGGGTAATCCCTGTGAAAACCGCCACAGAAAAAAATTGTTAGTCAATTTTTTGTTGAAAATCGTTACATACTGAGACCTGCACGAACCTTCTATCCACCTCGTATAGAAATGGGGCTACATTATTTGGATTTCAAATGGCCTACACTAAGTCGTAAGAGTGGCCGAAGTCTCGGGTAATCCCTGTGAAAACCGCCACAGAAAAAAATTGTTAGTCAATTTTTTGTTGAAAATCGTTACATACTGAGACCTGCACGAACCTTCTATCCACCTCGTATAGAAATGGGGCTACATTATTTGGATTTCAAATGGCCTACACTAAGTCGTAGGAGTGGCCGAAGTCTCGGGTAATCCCTGTGAAAACCGCCACAGAAAAAAATTGTTAGTCAATTTTTTGTTGAAAATCGTTACATACTGAGACCTGCACGAACCTTCTATCCACCTCGTATAGAAATGGGGCTACATTATTTGGATTTCAAATGGCCTACACTAAGTCGTAAGAGTGGCGAAGTCTCGGGTAATCCCTGTGAAAACCGCCACAGAAAAAAATTGTTAGTCAATTTTTTGTTGAAAATCGTTACATACTGAGACCTGCACGAACCTTCTATCCACCTCGTATAGAAATGGGGCTACATTATTTGAATTTCAAATGGCCTACACTAAGTCGTAAGAGTGGCCGAAGTCTCGGGTAATCCCTGTGAAAACCGCCACAGAAAAACATTGTTAGTCAATTTTTTGTTGAAAATCGTTACATACTGAGACCTGCACGAACCTTCTATCCACCTCGTATAGAAATGGGGCTACATTATTTGGATTTCAAATGGCCTACACTAAGTCGTAAGAGTGGCCGAAGTCTCGGGTAATCCCTGTGAAAACCGCCACAGAAAAAAATTGTTAGTCAATTTTTTGTTGAAAATCGTTACATACTGAGACCTGCACGAACCTTCTATCCACCTCGTATAGAAATGGGGCTACATTATTTGGATTTCAAATGGCCTACACTAAGTCGTAAGAGTGGCCGAAGTCTCGGGTAATCCCTGTGAAAACCGCCACAGAAAAAAATTGTTAGTCAATTTTTTGTTGAAAATCGTTACATACTGAGACCTGCACGAACCTTCTATCCACCTCGTATAGAAATGGGGCTACATTATTTGGATTTCAAATGGCCTACACTAAGTCGTAAGAGTGGCCGAAGTCTCGGGCAATCCTTGTGTATACCGTCTCATAAGATAATTTTTTGGTATTTTTGTCTGAATCAATATCATTATACAATAATTTTGAATACAGACTAATTTATGGAAATAAGTGTGTCAGTAAATTTGCTTTTCATGTACATTATTAAATATTTTTGCATTAAATGTTATTCCATTTTTTAGTTTTAGTTTGCAAAATCAAATTTAGTTGTAGTATGCTGATCTAAAAAAAAATTCGGGATAAGAATTAAAGGTAATGCAGTTTTTCTAAATTTTTCGGGCCAGCCCGAAAATATTACATATTAAGCAAAGACACAATTTTTTCGGGATGCTTTTCGGGCCAGTTTCACATACATGATAACTAAAATCTATTTGTGCTTCATCAAGCAAAAGTGTTTTAAACCTGTGGTTCTAGAGTTCTATCTTGGTCCTGAAAAACGAGGCTGCTTTAAACTAGTCATATCAATGTATATAAGAGTATCCATAAATTGCCTCTCTGCTTCCACTAGTATGTGGAAGAAATTTTATATCTCGTCTAAAGCAAATGTTTAATGGGAATGGACAATTTAAAAACCATTAAAGATGATGAACCTGAACCTGATAATTTAGCTTCAGATCTTTTTAAATGGAATACAACGCTACAAGTCGATACGCTGCTGTCCCTAATAACCGAAAGTAAGGCTTCATAAAGAATACCTGATAGTTGGAAAGAGCAATCTAGCTTAGGAAAAATCAATCATGTTGTTCAAATTATAATCATAGAACTTAAATACTGTATATATACTTGTTATTGTAAGGAAATAACGATCAATGCTTCAGCATGCCTATTTATCATTATTTCTTATTAACTTTCATACTATTGTTTTTTGTCAGTTCAATTAATATTTTCTGAATAAGTAGTGAGTCTTGTTAAAGCTATTGGAATGAATACATTTGCTAAATAAAATTAATTTAAAAAATTTGTCATTTGTTATTTTTGTTCTTTAAAATAAATTATTATTAATAAGTTTTTTTTTCATATAAAAACTACACATGTGTTTATCATAAAAAATAAATTTTTTCCAATTAATATTCCTCCTTATCGATAGTGAACATGGTTTTGACACAATCAATCAACATCGTATCAACTCTTTATGAATCGTTTTGTTTTTGCAAAACCGATACTTAGATTCGCATAATTGGCCCTTGTTGGCTTCGAATATCTTATTGACATTCATAATATAGTGGCTATTCGAATTGATTCATTTATTCTGCAATATATCGCAGGATTCAAAGTTGATTATGTTCTAGTGATGGGATTTATTGATACTTTCTAGTGCCAATATCAATTGATACTTTTCAATTGTGAACCTGGTTCTTTTAACCTGATACTTTTAACCAATTGATACTTTTCACGTTCAGCAAAAAAGTAATGAATTTTGTATCTTGAATTTGGGAATTAGGAAAAAATGACCGTGCTTATATTCATAAATAATTAATAAAATGTTTTAAAGTCATATTTATTTAACGCACCGATATAAATTTTATTTTTAAAAAAAAATTCTTCAAAATATTCAAAAATACAACCTGGTTCGAAAACTTTTATTATAAATGTATATTTACTTCTCATTCTCAATGTTAAATTTGAAAAGCTCAACTCGGTTCAAAGAACTAATTCAATATTAAGTATCAATTCGATACAAATATGAAATCGGTACAAAATATCAGAATCAATCGGAACTTTTTACACAAACTATGAAATTTCGAAAAAGGAAACCTACTCGTTATATGTCAATTTGAACACATTTCGGTGAGATTTCAATGAAGATGATAAATGAACTTTAGATTCTAGATACATTTTTAATATAGATGAATGAATATAGAGGCTATAGAGACGATATACATTATAAAATATATTTGAAGCATTTATAATTTTATGTATTTGTGAACCAACACCAAGTGATAACAATTTGTGTGTACAAATGCACTACTTTAATTAAAATAGTTAATTAAATTACAATAAAGTTTTTATAAAATGAAATATAAATCAATTCTAAATTGCTATTTAACGTAGTGAGCAGTAGCAGTAACACACATTTTTTTAAATTACGTGATAGGTGGCTGGCTATTTCTATAAGAAATTTTTGCTAGGCTATTTGATGTAAAAACAAAAACATAACCCCAACATGAAAAAGATTGTCAGATGGCAGGCAGCATTAAAAATGTTTAAAATTTCCGACCGTTTAATGTAAAATACTGAAACAATAATATTTATTATTTGACAAGCTAATGACAAGTTTTTTACAAAGTTGTTAATTAATTATTGATTATCTATCTATTTAAAATATAGATCCAATTATTATTATAAATAAATCTCCATATAGTCTAATTTCAGTTTAAAAAAATACTGTAACTTGATTTTACATAATCTTGAACTGAGGCACCTTTACTTTGAAAAAGTATCCGTTTATTGGTGGTGTTTAGACGTGTATTCTTTCGTCGCTGAACATCTTCGTCTCTTACCCCTTTGCCTACAAACTAATTTTAGAGTGGGGATTTTTCGCTCAACATATTCATCGAAAATTTTCAGCGCTCATCACACCAATACATACAAACACCATATAAAACCGGGTTTTGTTTTATTTTTTTTGACAGGAGCTCATATTTTATTTGGTGTTTAACTGTGAATGTGTAATAAAAGTGAATTTTGATAGTAATAATTATAATAAATAAAATTAATATTAATAATTATAATAAATAAAATTAAATTATCGCGTTGTGGGAAGTTATTATATTTTTGTTTGAATTTAATTAGTTCAATTAGTTAACATTTAATTAGTTTTTGTTTGAATTTAATAAAATAAAATTAATAAAGTATTATATTAAATATGTGTGAACCGGATTGGAACAAAGACCAAACTTTAAGCTTGATAAATGAACACAAAAAACATCCATGCTTATACAACCCGCTTGATTCTAATTTTACAAATAAAATCAAAAGATCGGAGAAATTTGAGTTAATATTAGAGGCAGTAAAAAAGTGGAAACCAAATTTGACGATTGGTCTTTTAAAGAAAAAAATCCGAACATTACAATCACAGTTGTCAAAAGAGCGATGCAAAATAAATAATTAAAAAAAAGTGGGTCTGGTACTGACGACGTATATGAACCGAAACTATGGTGCTATTCTGCACTTTCATTTTTAGTTCATACTAGTGAGTCGTCATCAAGCTACTCAAATATAGAGATATTAGATGTACGTTTACTTTAATTTTGTTTTTAAATTATTTTAAGATTATTTATTATATTATGTTATTTATTTTAGGACGAGTCTAGCGAAAATGTGGAAAATCCGGTGGTTAAGGTAACAAAAGTAAGTTCAAATATTTATTTAGATAACCTTTAGCAAAAATCGTGGAAATTTGAATACTTACATTTTACTAAATCTGTATGGTATAGGTAATTCAATTTCTAATATTTTCAGAAATCGAGGAAAAGTGAAGCAGTTGATATCCAAAAACAAGCATAAATAAGCATTAGATTTTGCTTATAAATGCATGGAAGCTGTTCATGAAACTCCACAAGACGAGTTCTGTCGCTTTTTGTGCAGTGAACTAAAACAAATTGAACAAGAATACATCTTCAACGAGTTGAAGGAAGAAATTATAATATATATATATATATATATATATATATATATATATATATATATATATATATATATTTATATATATAATATAAAGAAGATATTATTAAAGAAGACGAGGAACAAGATTATAATTATTATTTAGATTAACTATAGGCTATTGTTAATAAAAATATATTTTAATTTCTCATACTTAAAATGTATAAAATAAGTATACTTAGACTTGTTTTAAGCTTTAATTAATGTATGGTTTAAAAATTTATTAAAAACAAATATCTTCTTGTGATGGTATCAATATCCTAAAATATTTTACAGTCTTCTATTGTTTATTTATATAATGCAAAGTATATAAGTTTTCTAATAATTTACTTTTTACAGAGTCTGCCTGTGTTTCAATGACATTCATTACAATTAGGATTGAGAGATTTTAAGTTAAATAAATAAATGGGGTTATGCCGAAGAAATAAAAATAAAAAACCAGGAATAAATTAGATTAATAAATTTAATTTTATAGTTTATTCAAGTTAATTAATAAAAATACATTTTTAAATTTTTCCTTCATTATTGAAAAAATCGGTCAATTCTTTACTCACACTTTCACCTGTTTTATTCATTCGATTAGAAGGACTTTGTGTTTGTGGTGTTTGTTGCGAAGCATAGTTTTCTCCATTTATATTTATTTCCGTAGCATACCACTGACTTTTAATAATTAAAAAATTGTGAAGTACGCAACAACACTTCACAATTTTCAATACTTTTTCCTCTCGTAAATTTATCGGTTTTTGGAATATTTGAAATCTGTTGCTTAAAATTTCAAACGCGCGTTCTATGGTTTGACGAGCGCGACTTAAACGACGATTAAAGATTTTTTTATTTTCATCGGTTTTTGAACCGATATCCGTGGTCATAATTTGTTCAGACAAAGAAAAAGCGTTATCTGCGACAAATGTATATGGCAAGAGTCTGTTATTACCTACTAATTTTTTGGGTGGTAAATATTTGTGAGGCGACTGCAAAATATAATTAAAATTGGATCGCTGTAATACGGCCGTTGCATCCAACATCAATAAATATAAATTTACAATAAGGATCCGCGAGTCCTAATAGTACTTACACTATGAAAACCTTTGCAGTTGTAGAAAAGCGGTGCATTAGTTTTCGCCGGTCTAAAAGCAATGTGCTTGCCATCTAATGCACCTAGACAATTTGGTAAATTTTACTTTATTATTTTTAGGAATAAATGCAAATCGTTAAGTATATAAGGATTTAATAAGGATTTTTTAAAATATATTATTTTTAAAAATTCATCTTTAAAATGATTATGTATAGCTTCACAGACTTCTATGATAGCTGTTGAAAGATAAGATTTTGATATCTTTGTATTATAATCTAGAGCTATATATGATTCGCCTGTTGCTTGAAATCGTAGAGTAATTCCCAATTTCTCCTCAGCGCTAATTGAGTTTCTCATAAATGTGTTGCTTCTTTCGATATCAGATTTTATTTTCGATAGTAAATAAATAAAACTTTTTTCATCCATTCTCAAAAATTTTTTATAATCGGCCGAATTTGGTTTGAGCTCTTTCAAGAGATATTGAATATTTCCAACTTCCTTTCTGGACTTTCTATAATTTTTTACCCAGCAAGTTCGGTTTCTTTTGGATTCTTCGTCTTTCTTTAAGGCAGCTGCATATAGCAAAGAAGCTGCCGCTGATGACGCCATCGCCGCAATCATAGCTTTTTTTTTGGTCATAAATGTGTTAGTCTCCGATGTTACACTTGATTGATACATTTTGATACTGATGAAAATATTTGAATTACTGTAAATATTTTATTTATTATTCATAAAATTTTCAGAAATATTTTTCTGTATTTAAATAAAAGTACAGCGCTAATTTCACTTTGGTAAAAATACCTACAAATATGTTGATGATATAATCTTAATCTTTAAATTTTTAACTTAGCAAATTCGCTTATCAATTAGCAATACACTTTAAGTTCAAAAATAAAAACAATAATATATTTATTAAAAATAATATATATATATATATATATGTATATATATATATATATATATATATATATATATATATATATATATATATATATATATATATATATATAATATACTTATTTAATTATTTGATTATATGTATATAATAATTTTGATACACAATTAGAGAAAATTAACAACAAAATTTCTAGATGGACGCACACGAATTTACGAATATTTTTTTTTTAGACTAAAAACCAATGTAAAAAACAATAAAAACTTGTTATATAAAATGCACACATACTTTGATAAAACAACGCTGAAAGAATACTCGTGTAAACTCGAGAGGTAGTTGTGACAACACAAAACAACGATGAAAGAATACACGTCTAAACACCACCATTAAGCACACCATGAAAATTCACATTTAATACATTTTTTAAGCACACCATGAAAATTGAAAATCGTTAATTAATGTCAAATGTCATCAAGTATTCAATCAAAATAGAAAAATTCGCGATGTAAGGTTATTGATTCAATTAAATTACATAGGCGATGTATGAGTGCATATTATATTTAAGTCATCAATTTAGACTAAAACTTTTTGATTTATATTATAGAAGAATAAATACAGAATAAGGATAAATACACATATGATTAATTCAAAAATTCAGTTTTATTTCTCATTAGAACTTAGTTTACGTTTTCTCAAAATTGAAAATTCACGTTAAGGAATACAACTTTTTTTAAATTTTTTGGTTTTAGTCGATTTCTTCTTTCGGACATTATTAGCCCAGTTTTTGAAAATACTCGTTCCGATAAAACCGATGAAGCTGGAACGGCAGAACTCATTTAGCAATAGTAGACAATCGCGGCTTTCCACCATTTTAATTTATCTTCTTTTCGCGAGATAAGTGGCTCTTTATTATATTGTCGAAGTTCAATAATCGCTATAGCCGTTGGAGAAGAAGTGGTACATTGGGCAACTGGATATTTGGCATCAAAAAAACCCCAAATTGAGCTTGGGTCTTCTTCATTTAGTATCATCTCTTGAGCTTCAAGAGATGTTGAATTTCCCTCTTTCTGAATCATATCAGCAACTAATCGTGTAAGTCTTTCTTTAACTTGAGCTGAAGAAGCCTCTGAAAATATTTTATTTTCAAATCTAAGATTAAGGTAAGTAGATAGCTGCAATATATAATTTTTGTCTGCATTTTGAAAGCGCTCCAAAGTTTTTTGTGACATAACGTCTGCCACGGACTTGGTGATGGAAGTCGATATAGACGCCCTCAAATTGTTGATATAGTGTTAAATAACATCCATGGCCACAAGTATCTTTGATACTGTGACGTTATTGTCAGCACTCTGTTCTGTTGTAAGACCATCAAATGGTCTTAAAATGTTGCATATCTCTTTTAATGCAATCATTTCACTAGGTCAAAGCATCTGTAATTATTCTACATGTAGAACAGCTAATGTAGCTTCAATTGGTTGCTGCAATTGACAGAATCTGTAATGAAAATTTTACTGACTATACATGTTTAATTTATAGTTAATATGGCATTATCTATCAAACATATGAAGTGTTGAATTCCATCTTGTCACCACGTCATTGATAAGTTTAAGTGGTGTAGTTGTAGCATTCATTTGCATTTGCGGTTCTTTAAGTTTGTCGGCAGCTGTATAGCTTCGGTAAAAATATTCCACAATAGCTTTAACTTTTTTATGCAAATCTACTACTCCATCTTGTACAGTTAGGTTAAGCGTATGAGCAAAACACCGAACATCTCATACTTTGAAAGCCGTACAGCTGTCGTTATGTTAGGGGCGTTATCGGTGATAATAGCACTGATTTTTTTTCTATTCCGTAATCTTTAAAGCACTGAATAATTTTTTCTTTTAGAAACGCCGCCGTATGTCGTCCTGATGAAACGTCTATGCAATCTAACAGCACACTGGTTATTTCCCATTTTTCATCAATGATGTGCCCTGTTATCGCCATAAAACTTTCAGTATTAATTGATGCAAGTGTCATAATTTTAGGACAACAACGATTTCGATAACGTTGACCTAGATGGAAGTGTATAGGATGGGTCGATTGCTTCAATGAAACTACGGAATCCACCGTCTTCAACAATCGAGAAAGGTTGAAAATCTTTCACTATAAACTGAAGCAACTTATTATTATTTTTCCTCTGCCTGGTTATTGATGCTGGTCGTGTTATATAACGAGTGAAGGAATTTTGTTGTGCACTTCGATTAACTACAGATGCACGTTCTGGAGTGAATGACGCCAATTTGTGGTACCTGTAGTTGGTGTAATACTAGTTGATGATGTTTATGGAATTAATGCGCTATTTTCTTCTACAGATGTAGCAATACTATTTGTAGTTACACTGTTATTGTTTGACGGGGTCGTTTTTACAAGTATTGTTGGGTGTCGTCGTTCTAAATGGCGTTTTAAGTTGGTGGTTGCTCCACTTTTGTAAGAAAAACTATTTTTACAAATATCACATTTGGCCTTATTTTCGCTTATAGCTGTAAAATGAAGCGAAATTTCACTTCGTTTTTTAGACATGTTAAACGTTTTTTATTAAAACTATACTTAAAAATATCAAAATATATTACACAAAAATTTATTATTTAAATATACATACACTTATAATAAAAACGTAACTTAATATATAAGCTAAAACTAGTTAAAATTATTTTTAAAGTCAAATAAATTTACAGAAATAAAAATATATCTTAAGATTATCGAATAATTCAAAAATCACAAAATGTTTACTATATTTATCAATCACACCCGACACAGTTTTAAAAAACTGAAATTTAAAAATTAAGGCAAACTGAATTTTAAAAATTAAGGCAAACAATTTGTAGCTCAATTTGTAAGAAAGTTGTTTAAATTGTAAACCACTACTTCAATATATTAATATTTCATTCGATAATGAATATGAATAAATTATATCAAATATGTTGGAAAACCTGATATATTGGAAAACGCAAATAAAATTTATAGTTAATAAATTATTTTATTTTCAATTATTTTTATTTCAAAATATTTTCTGAAAAATAATATTTTAATAACATAGGATTTTAAAGTATAATAAATAATTTTTAAGTCTCTACTATATTTGACACTTGTGTTCTTGTTATCTACAAAACTATGTTTTTGAAAATTTAAATGTATCAATCATGCTTATGCCATATAGTGCTTTACCACTTTAAATTTTCGTATCTTCTTTTCATTTGTGGCTTTTGAATCTGTCAATAATATTGTTGAAATCAATAAAATTGGAATTTTTTTATGATGAATTGGTTAAGCAAAAAAATTGCATAATTAGGTATGTAATATAACTAACTATAAACATTTTTTTAATCCGTTTGTTCGATTGACAATTGAAATTAGTAAATTATAAATAAAACCAAACAACATTTGAAAAAAACAATACATATACATATAGAGAGTATAAATAAATAGAGCTTATAAATTTGACCGTTAGCGCTTATAGATGAACTTCTGAAGCTGAACTACAAAAAAATGGAGCTATGGATGGGTAAGAAACCATAACTCTCACTCTCCCAGTAAAAATTAACCGTAAACCACGGATTCTCCATCAATAAAAATTGTGTCTAAAACCACGGCTCCAATTTATCATTTATAATGAAAATGTATTAAGAAACCTCCTATAAAAAAGATTTCAAAATTTTATTTAATAGACTAAAAATTAAAACCTACTAAAATTTTTGTCACATATACATACAGTCATATTTGTTTAATTTTAAATTTAAATATTTGATAGACTATTTAAATATCAATCGATATTCGATATCAACTCGTATATTTGAACGGTTCAGCTGATACTTTTTATTTCATAAATTTATCATTAGCAAATTGCCAAAAAAAGGTATTGTATATATTCTAAATTTATTTAAATCGTTCATAAATACTTAAATTTCAATACGATGAAGTATTTTTGATCTCTTCAACATCAGTATTCATAAAAATATCGATTTGATCACGTTTAAGTTCAAAACGTTAAAAAATTGACATCAATATCAACACCGAACATATTAGAACATTTTTTTATCTGTTCTATTCGTAAAAATCTGTATCGTTCATGTATTGGAGTATCAGTATCAATTTGAGTATCAGTATCAATTTGAGTATCGATATCAAGTATCGAATCCAATATTAAGTCGAGTACCAGTATCAACTCGAGTATCAGTATTAACTCAAATCGTATCGTTCTCAAATCTCAATATTCATTCGGTTACAAATATCAGTTCGTTCATGAATCATGTATGTATGTATCTACTCAAGTGTCGACTCGACTATCAATATCAGTTCATAAGAGAAAATATATTTGTACGTCAGTTTTTATTTTTATTTTCTCTCGATTGCAAAATCATTTTAGGTGGGATTGTAAATTGAGCGTCGTATTTTGTATTTTGTCATTACACAGTATTACTGATTTTTCAGTCAGGTGATACAAATTAAATCTTTCATTCATCTATTAGGATCCGAACCCGACAAAACGAATTTTATAAGTGTGCCTTCAAAATGGACTAGTATTTAACGGTATGAGTTTAAGACTAGACATATTGATCGCACAATTGAAAGATTCGTCATCAATTGAGTCACGCTAGCACCGAATGCATTATTTGTAAATAGAATAAAAAACTGCTTACTGTTACTTATATTTCTTCTCTTAGCAGTTAGGGACTAATCCAATGAATTTAATATAGTTAATAGAATGTACGACCTGTATTAGTGAGTGATATTTCAGATACTGGCGGTTTGATGGCTTCAGATCAACACTAATCAAAAAGGACATATACTTATACCCGTTTTATTGACATCAGTTTTGAATTTCCAGTTTGAGTTTAAATTTCGAATAAAAATACGTATAAGAAATTTCGTATACATAAAAATTATCAAACCAAACCGTTTTGCGCAATAATGCCAAACTATTTACCCGAATAAACTAATTCTTCCTATACCCAGTTGTCCGATTGATTGCTCGGAAAGCGCTAATTTAGCAATTAAACTGAGCGCTTGAAAATACATCAATTTACACCACATTTCGTGTAAAAATGAACGAACACGGACCGAATAGTATTATATAATCTAGTATATTTTTGTTGGTAAAACAAAAGTTTAAGATATTCTTTGATAGATGGTGCTGATGCCGATAGTGAAGATGAAATCTGTCGGTATGGCAGATTCATTTTTATTACCTCCAGTTGGTATTTAAAATGTGTTTTGGATAAAAGTAAAACCAAAGTTTATATATTTAAAATATTGTGTACATAATTATAAAAATATCACAAAACAATTATATATTAAATTACAAACATAAAATATTCAATGATAACAATTCAAAAACAAAAAAAAAGAATAATTTATAAGGAGAACATGTAAAAACTGTTTCCTTTTTTTATTATGTATTCTATTGTGAGCTTTGCGGAACTCGACTCTCAATTTATTTTGGAAGCTCTTCACACTATCAACAGGCGATTTCCATGCATCTTCAAAGAAAAATTATTGCTTAGTTTTTGTTAAATTGATTAGAAATATAGTGCATTATTACCAAACATAATCAAATTCTATTTTTTGAATTTCATAAATGGAATTTTTTTGTGTGTTCCACCAAAATTAAAATTAATGACCATTTCGTCGCTCAGAGTTTTTTGAAATGCCAATGTGAGACCTTTACCTAAACTAACCAAGTTAGTAAGAGGATTAAACTGAAAATATACATATAATTAATTACAATTTGATATATTGAAATACTTCTTACCACATTTTCTTTAAAATTGTTATTAGAACATCTCGCTTCCAAAACTTTTTATATTTGATCTTTTATATTTGAAATTGCAAACATAGTTTTTATTTCTTCATACACTACGGTATTTTTACTAGAATTTTCATTCGTTAGCTTCCTCGACATATCCTTTACTAAATAAGTCAGCTAATCCAATTTAGAATTCATTTTTTTTAATTCTTCGCTGCAGCAGCAGAGTTTTGATGTACTGTTGTGGGATGCATTTAGTTCTTTCATTTTAAAGTCTGAAGGTTTTGGTGTTAAATTTAGTTTATTTTCATTTGACGATGTGATATTTTGGTTTGACCCTAATAATCTTAACGGTGGAGGCGGTAAATGTTTGCTGCTGTTTTTATTTTTTGATTTGTTCATCGGTGAAACTTGATCTACAATATAAATACAAAATTTATTTAATTTTTATTCACGTTTGGTAATATTTGGTCTATAAAATAAATAGAATAAAACTTTGTATTAAATTTTTAACAATGCTAAATTAGATTAATACTTACTAGATCGAGTGGAAAATAACTTATTTTCATATGTCGTTTCAACTGTTGGCGTGGAATAATATTGATGGTCTGGTTCTTGTGAATCAAGAACTAGACCGTGTGCGGTTGGTGGTTTGGATACTTTTGTTGTTCATACTGCTCTCTTAACGTTGAGTTTTAAAATTGATGGTGAGATTTTTAATTCACTTAAGCTTGAGCTATCCTCATTTGGTGATATTTGCTCTTTAAAATAAATAATATAAAAATCAGTTTTAAGTGTATATATTCAATTTTTTACAATGCAAAATTCAATTTATGCATGGTAGAATGGAAATTAAATGGTTTTGGTATGCTGCTTCAAATGTTGACGTGCAATAATTTTGATAATCAAATTCCTGAGAATCCATACTAAAAAAAAATAGTAGTTTTCGTTTTATATTTAATTACCGCTTTGGTGAAGCAGTGGTATTAAAATATATGTCATTTTATCAAATAAATTAATATATTTAAATTTGATTTTTGAAACAGGAAAAATTTCATTATTCTGCGATATTTTGTTACATTTGATAGTACCAAGTGCAATTCTTGAATTTAATGGTCTCATGAAAATTGACGAAATTTCTAGAAATCGTCTGCCAATGACCATTCGAGTTCCGTTTTGATGTATAAATTCCGAAACTAAGAGCGGGATATCGCCTGAGATGCAGCAGCACTTATCAGCTTCATTATTTTTTAAAATAAATTGGTCAGATTTAAAGCTATTTTGGTTTAAACTTGAATCAGCGATATCTTTACTTAAATTTAACGAAGTATTTTGTTCCTCCACTCAAGATTGCAAGTTGTTGTAGAATAAGACTAGGTTTTCTAACTAACTTTTTTAATTCCTGCATGTAGTTCTCAAATTTATATGCAGAGAAAGAGTCTACACTACCAAACTGAGCAACACAATCCGCAATATGGAGTAGACCATGCACATTGTAACTAACCCTATTATCACCATTAATTTTAGGAAATATTCTAACAAAATCAGTTAACATTTTATTCACTAAACTAACATGGTTTCTGGCATCCCTATGAGACATCAATCTATATGCACAGTGTAATAAAAGAAAATGATTGTACATTTTTTCACAAACAATATCTTTTAAAACCACAATATCAGTATATAAAATAAACTGTCTAAGTTCAGTAGCCTTCCACATCCTCAAATCATTAACTGACCTCGGTTTTCAAAAAAATTCTAAAGAAATACTGCATGAACAGTTTAATAATTTTGAATCTAATTTGCACTTTGCATCCGAACTACTCCAAGATCTATGAGATGCATTGGATCCATTACAAATTGAGAAATCATACCTATATTAATACTTTCTAAAATTGTAGGAGAAACAAAATATTTTACACTATGCAAACTCGGAAAATCCCTATTTTTAAATGTAGCATCGGAATAAAGTTGTTAAACAATTGTACTGTATGAAACAGTTCTATTAATATATGCACCAACCTGGCTACATTTAGGACAACCGTGATAACTACTATGACCTACTATGACCATAGCAAATGATTTAGCAGGAGCATCGCAAATAAAACATCTAATTTTAATTTTTTTTCGTAATTTATCTCGTGTCACGTGTATTCCCTGTCTAATTAATATTCGAACTTCGTTTACAAAATCTAATAATAGTTCATCAATATTTTCTGGTTTTTCTGTTCCTGAGTAAACGCCAATAATGAATGGCGAAATATTTTTTCGATCTACAAAGCTTCCTAGAATTGGCCATAACTGTAGTTTGAAAGACTTAAACAAACGTAATCCGTCAATTCCAATGTCTATCTCTATTATTTCCACATTATATAAAAAATCATAATTTAGTTTAATTAAAGTTTGACGTATTCCAAAATGGTAGTATTCCCCTGGTTTTACCTGACGAGTTACTATTTTTCTACTCGGATTTTTAAGGAGTGTTTTAGCAGTTTTAGGAACGTTAATATTATGCATATTCCAAATATTTAGCAATTTATTTATTTTATCTCTACCTAACCCCGACTCGACTGCCCATTCAGCTAACTCTAACGTAATTTTATTAAATAATTCCGGAATTTCTGTAGGATTATCGTTAATATAATCGTCTTCTAAAAATAAACATTCATTATGAATGTCATCCTCATCAAACCATTGGCGAAAGCTGGGCTCTGCAACAATATCTTCTTGGAAGATTTGTTATCCATTAAATTTTCTGGAAAGTTCGATTCTGGTTCCGTATTGACATCTAAAGACATCTCATCACATGCCAAAGCTTCAGCATGCAATCTTCTTCTTAGTTGCTGATTGGATAATAAGAAAGCTGGTTTTCCTTTCTCCATATTCTAAACATTATGTTATTTGATCAAAATTAACATCGAAGTTATGTTACAATTAGATAAAAAAAATATATATTTGGTAAAAAAATATTACTACAGTAAGTATTAAAATTAATTATTAACCCACTGAAACTTACCTACGTAATTTCTTTTTTATATTTTAATTAGATTTTTATTTATACTTTTTATATTAAATTAGATTTTTATTTCAAATTTATTTGACTTTTTATGACACAAAAGAAAACTATACAACGGTTACTTGAAAATTCAAATTTAGAGTGGTAATGAAACAAGCTACACAAAATAAATTGGTTGTTTGGTCTAGTATCACTATTGGACACTAGGGGCGTGCTCGATAACACACATTTAAATAAACCGAATATTTAGTTTTATACTTTTATATGCCTGTTTCATATTTTTGTATATCTTTTCACACAAAAATATTCAGGTGCTCAGTCAAAGTACAACTGGGTAGTATACGTCTACAAATTCTAAAACTAGCCATTCGTTTGTTTGTGTCTTTTACCAATTAAACTTCATGTAGTTCCCAGTTACATTAGTGATGCTTGTCAGAAATTATCGAACGTAGTTCACGTCATTCAGAAACAGGAAGTACCAAGGTAGTTTACTTCTTTCTACACAAATTGACCAGTGACCTGTTTAGTTATCATCCATCCGGCTTTAGTCAACAGAGGTGCTACTTTTAATAAAGTAAAATGTGCTGACAATGTTGTTAAAGTCATTATTGTAATTTATTAATTAATTTATTTACAAAATTTATTTTAAGAATTTTACTATGTGAACTGCACACTCCATTTTCAGCATATTTGCTCATTCATAATGAAATGTGTTATCGTGAATTTAGATATTCCAAAATATTCTTAAATCGCTTCCTTTTGCTCTCTTTATTCCAAATCACCACAACAATACTGCAGGTACATGTACTTTTCTAATATTACTCCAATCGATGTAAATTAATTGGATCACCTTATATATGTTTCTTGACTGTATTTCTTGAATCGAAAATTAATCACACTTTTCTATGGCACTCTAGGAAAGATTGGTGTCGGTATTTGTTGATGCTTATTTTATCGTTCAAACTTTTGTAAGATATCGAAATTTTAATTTTCTAAATCAAAAAAATAATAATAAAAATATACATATATATAATTTTCAGGTCGGTCGGTTTGACATGGAAGTCAAAGAACAATTAGGTCATGTAAATACACAAAAATTGTTTTCGTGCGTATGTTAAAAATCACCCGGTAAATCAGCCGAGATACAATAATTAGCAATCACTACACACAGTGGGAAAGAAGCAATCTTGAAGTGAAACAAGGGTCTTCGGGGAACAAAAATGGCAGTTTATCTCTGGAAACTATCTAGTGCTACTTTACCATAAGACATCTTAAGGGTCACTAGTTTATATCAACTGATCCAAACAATCCAAAAGTCTATTGTAAAGCGAGTAGATTAGTATCTGTCAAATCTTATGAATGGTTTGCAATAATTTTCCACAAAAACTGAATTTTATTGAAGGTTCTTTTAATTGGTTTCACAAATGTATAATTTATTTGTACAATTAACAAATATATTTAATTTATTTTTAACAAGTTTGATTGTAATTTTTAATTATTTATATAAAAAAAAATAATTGGAATTAATGTCCTTTCCGCTTTGTTGTTCGCTGTTATTCGCTCTTATTTTGCCTTTGCTATTTTCTGTAGCTTGTGGTCGCTCGTAAGATCGCTGAGAAAGTGGAAGAGTTTTACTTTTCATAAAATTAGTTAAACCGAGCTTAATTAACTTTGCTTAAATTTCAAAAATCAGCAGAAGATTTGGTTTTAAACTTAGCTTAACAATGATTTGAAATGCAAGCGAATTCTACAAGAAATTCGAAAAAGGTTGTGATAATATATTCTATTCCAATTTTTAACTACATCATAATTATACTCGTACATACCTACAATTAAAGCTGTCATTGTTGATTGTAAAAAATAACAGCTGCAATTGCGGTAGTAAATCTAGAGTGTTATCGCAATTCAAAGTGATTAATATTATTATAAGATAAGTATATAAAAAAAATGTTAATTTGATAAGATATTAGAAAATTATTAATTGATTTCATTTTATTTTAGGTAGATTCCTTCTAAACCCCAACAGTATCATATTTGAGTATATAAAATATTTTAGTATTTAAAAGATCCAAATTTTCGGATGTGAAGCAGCAGGGGTTTACCTTAAGCAGCAATAATGTACAGCACCATACTGCGACTCCATTACAGTATATACTACAGTATAAACTAGCGGCAATAATTTGAATCCAACAACAATCTATCCGATCTTCATCCGAGTACACTAATAGTTGTCTCACTATCACAGAGACGTTGATGTTACATATAATTTATAGTGGCATTACCATACAGTTAAATGCTCCCCACATTTAATGAGTGGTAACTGGCCTATGTACTTATAAGAACAGGATACTATACTTTGGTAATCACTTATACTCGTATTATTGAGATTATATTTATTTGAAGCAATTGGTATATTATAATCACAGTATAATTGAAAATAGGAGTGTTAGGTAATCCAGGATGATTATAAATCGACTCATTTAAATGGGGCAAATTGTTCTTCGGGATTAAAGGGTTTGATTCTTTTTGGAAAGATTTTTTGCTTATTATTGGAACTGTTGGTTGATCTGGGCAAAATAATAGTACATTCGGTTTCCAACATTCCTATCTCTCCGTGAACTTTTAATCGAGTTTTCCGTACAACGATTTTGGTGATATGGTTCTTTTCAATCAACCCCAGATGCAAAAACTGCAAGTGAGTGGTTTAGACCAATCGATTGAAGAATATCCATAAATCGATCAATTAAAACAAATGAGTTGATTGCCTAGTGCAGAAGAACTGAGCCTATTACGACTGAGAGTTGAAGTTTTAGGATTCGAATCACTGTTAGCAGTGTTTTGAGTTGTAGCAAGGTGCTTGCTTAGAACAGTCTTATAGGATACTTCAAATAATATTATGTTGGAGATAGTCAGTTCCTTAATCAAGTCATCGATGTAATTGAGCATCTGATCAGGAAACTCATACTGTAGCGATGGAGTCGTTTTCGTTATTATAATTTTAAAGAACTCTTAATCGGTATAAAAGGTATGCAAATGAAAGGTTAAATTCCAGACCGTATGGTGTAAATCAAAAAATGTCGCCGGTTGTAGCTTAATGATTAACAGAGTTTTTCATTACGCCGAGGTCTCGAGTTCGATTCCCGCCGTTGACCAAAAAATTAAGATGCCACCAAATGACATAAAATCGCGTTTGTGTGTAAAAACATTCGTTGGGCTGACCACCTACAATGTGCACCAATTCGTAAAACTTGTTCGTAAGGTCTCAGTTGAGACGCGGTAAGGGCCTCTAAGCCACAGATTATTATGGTGCAAATCAAGCAACCATATTTTTTGATTTCGCAACTTAATATTCCTTCTATAGTTTTCAAAATCTTTTTTTACGGTTTTCACAGGTATTAGGAAGTGGTATTCGTTATCCGGGTTTCAGTTTCCGTTGGAGTATAAAATGCACAAGTTTAAGGTAACTATTAACCTTTACTTGAAGGATCGTGCGTTGGGTGCAGGAGCTCTGACAATTACAAGGAGCTAGGACAGTCTTAAATTCCGCCCTGCACCCAATTAAAGCTAAGCATAAAAAACATAAGCGGTTGCCGGTGTATTGTGACCGGCGAACAAAAGATAAATAAGCCGAATCGCGTAAGGAGATGGACGTATTCGAAAATATTGTTCCAGAATTCATATATATAGTTTGATATACCTGACATGTCAGTGCGGTGGTATCAAGAATTTCTCTTGTTACAATTCAGAAGGGGGACATACAAGAACAATCTAGTCAAAAACATTATCAAGTGAGAAAAAAAACGAAAAACAAAACAAAAAGTTCTAGAGACAGAAAAATAAGATCGAGAACTAATTTTCTGGAAAATGGTGAAAGTGCGCTGTTACAACAATACCATCAATTGAAAGATGTGGTAGCGAACGCATTTTAAAAGTAACATTATACAGACGTTTTGGAGAATCGAGCGATACATTGTTGAGCCATTGGCTCAACAATGTATTGGCCATATTATTGTGTAACGAATTAATTTATTCGTTACATGCATTGGCATTGAGCCATTGGTCATATTATTGTGTAACGAATTAATTTTATTTGGAAATTAGTTACTCGAGCGAGTGAATAATAAAATATTTGTCGAGTGTTGTGAGTTTGTGTAGTGATGGAAGACTTTACATTGAGACAATTGCAAACGGAATGTAGAAAAAGATCGTTGTCAACCAAAGGTAATAAAACTATTTTGATGAAGCGGTTATTCGAAACGGTTATATGGGAAAACAATGAAATAAATTAAAAAAGTAAAATGGCGGATCAAGGAGAAAAAAATAATTCAAATTCTAAATTATTCAACACGGTGATGTCGGAAATCGAAACAGGGCGAACGATGCTTTGAACGGAAAAAAATCAAAAAAATCTGCAATCCGATCAAATAAGCGATTTAAATATTGTAAATAAAGGACGTACATTCGGACTTTGAAGCGGAAATGTTGAAACGTGAACGAGAGCTATTCGAAAGAGAAAAACGTTTATCCCAAAAGGAACGTGAGTTATACTTCAAATCAAACATAACCGATCCAAATAGTAATCGTGTTAACTTAACGCCAAGAGATATTTCGGAAATATTACCAGAATTCGATCCGGCAAATCCAATGTCGATTAGAAGCGAGGAATAGAAATTGAATCTTTAATTGAACTGTACGAAATAGATGAATGCGTTGTTATGTTGGTAGTTGGTACTAAGCTAAAATCATATGCTAAATTCTGGTATACAGCGACACAGGAAAAATGACGTACGTGGAGAGAATTATCAATCGGTATTAAAACAAATTTGAAATCATATTTTAATGAGGTTGCTTTGCACGAAGAATTACGACGTAAATTTCGAAAACGGGAGCGAAGTTATGTCTAGTATTTTTACGAAATGATAACACTGCATATCATAACAGAATATCTGATGAGGTCATAATAAGGTATATTATTATGGGAATCAATGACTATTTATTAGCGGAAAACTCAAAGGATCGACACAATCGATGAATTAGAAGAACGATTAGAATGGTATATGTCCAAACAAAAATTTGATTTACCAGTTGGACATTTTGTTAACCACCATGCGAAACCGAATTATAAACCAGAACGAAAATCGAAATATCCCGTGATACAGACACAGAAGGGCTTCAGATTTGATGAACTAACGTAGTAAAATAAAGTAGAGAAAAATGAAACAAATATTTTAAAAATAAAGGAGTACAGTGTTTTAATTGCCATGACTATGGACACATTTCGTTGAATTGTTCGGAACCCAGTCGGCGCGATAGATGTGTGAAGTGTAATCGGGTGCACGGTAAGAATGATACCGAATACAAAAATAAAACGTTTAGTTGGAATGTTGTATTGAATAATCAAAGCCCCTATACTAAACAGGTTAAATTTGGTACAGTTGAGATGTCAGCGTTGATTGATTCCGGAAGTGAGGGATCAATGATACGAAAATCCATTGCGGATTATTTACAATTAGATGTATTCCCATGCAATGCAGAAATTAAAGGTTTCGGTGGTGGATTATTCAAATCAACCTTATATAAAATTAACTATGATGAATGGAGTGGGCGATAAATAATCGCCAACACGATATCACAAAGATGTCTCCTCAGCAATCAATTTCGATCTACAATCCACGAAGCATTTTGCGAAATAAAATACTTTTGGCTCTCAACGACACTAATGAAAGAAATATTGAGAGCGAAAACATGAACGATATTGTGAAGAACCGAATTAAATTATCGGGAGAGAAGAAAAAGCGAAGGTTTGACGCCACACACAAGGTTCTGCGGTTATACCATGAAGGCGACTTAGTATTTATAAAATGGAGTGGAGGATCGACGACGGGTACTTCTTGTAAATTAAATGTATCTTATCGGGTACCGTATTTTGTAAAGAAAGTTTTACCAAAAGACCGATACGTAATATGCGCTGTGGAAGGTGCCGAGCAAGGTTATGAAGGAGTGCATGCCAGCGATCGAATGAAGCCATGGTGTGCATTACAGGATTAAGATTTTGAAGATCCTGAAAAGGACATCAGAGATATGATGGACGAATTTGACCACGCAGTGACACGTTCACAATGTGGGGATGTTTGTTCAAAGTAGAAATAATACCGATTAGAATACAACGGCGACCAAAAACATAAGTAAGGCGAATCGCGTAAGGAGATGAACGTATTCGAAAATAGTTTTTCAGTATTCGTTGAACTAATAAAATAATTGGATTTAATTGCAGTCTGGTTATTTTTATTTAAATATATATAGTTTGATATACCTGACATGTGAGTGCGGGGGTATCAAGAATTTCTCTTGTTACAGTTCATCAATTCGACAATGCGATCTAGCCTCAGCTCACTTATTTTATAAAATTTTTTATATTCTACCTCGTTTGAAGATTACTATCAATCAATAAATTACTTTTGCACCTGTTCAATAATTAACACTCACTTTAGAACAATGTTGGGATGGCTGAACAATTTTTGATATTTTCATATCGTCCGCATATAAGTCACAGCTATATTTATTGTCACATACGCAAATACGACTTAATCCATTTTACGATATCAAAATAACCAATAACTTTTTTTCTATGACGGCCCAAACCGCGTATCAACCGAGACATTTCAAACCATTAATAAGTATTAGTGCACAATATAGGTGGTGAGGCCATCAAATGAATTGACACACACACACACACAAATATCATCCCTTTTTATGTCATCCAGTGAATGTTTATTCTTGATCAACGGTGAGAATCGAATTTCAGACTGCGGTGTGATGAGAAACTTAACCATAATGCTACAGTCTCAAACAAATTACTGCACCATAGTTAAATGTTAATGTCGTTAAAAGAAAAAACTTAGATAAATAATTTTATATACCATTAGAT
Source organism: Tipula lateralis (assembly GCA_963932295.1). Lineage (NCBI taxonomy): Eukaryota > Metazoa > Arthropoda > Insecta > Diptera > Tipulidae > Tipula > Tipula lateralis. The sequence goes on from OZ010737.1 coordinate 86,865,836, forward strand.
CTTTCTAATGGTCTTAATCATTGGATAACATAAAACAAGACAAATTTCTTTTCTAAAGAAATCCAAAGATAAAAGAATTGCTCCAGGGCAAAATAAATTTGTAATGTGTTCGCAAATGGTTTGAACAGGAAAAACGTTTTCGAAATCTTTTTTGTCAACTATATATGCTACACAAAAATACGTGAATTTAAACTATAATTTTCAACTAATTAGAAATTAAATTTTTATCTATACCACACTAAAGCATTTCACAAACGATATCATCCACCCCACTTTGGGAGTGAACAAAAAAACACAGATAATAACACCAAGTGTTAAATTTTTATTCGTTACGTGATTTTGTACAAAGAAACGAAAACTATTTAGTTGTAAACGGGAAGAAGAAAATAAATATTTTTGTAATTTAATTAATTAATACAACAACAAGAACCAAATATAAATTACTATATGGGGTATTATTTAGGAGTGTTCAGCATATATGCTACATCCGAACGAGTCCCCTTTAGTTTCGCATTATGTGCGGTTTCTATGTTGTCTCAGAAGATGATATTCTTGCTAAGTAAAATGATAATTATGATACACACACACACTCGTACAAAAATACGTCTAATCTTCACATATAATTTCTTAAGACTCACAATAGAAAAAGGAATAACAAAAAGGATAAAACTTTGGGAATTTTTTGTTTTATCAAAAAAAAAATTGAAACCGAAAAATTTTGAGTAAATATATCCCAAGGGTAGGATTCCATCATAATTTCTTCCTTTTTTTGCTTTCATACACATATAATTCTTAGATCATTTTCCTCTTTTTTACTACTTTCCACATCCGCTTGTTATAAGAAATATTAGATGAAGACTTAAAAAAGTACGAGAAACTTGATTTAATGAGATTATATATTTTCATCTAAATCCTTGCTACATGTAGTTTCCTCGACATGTTAAGTTTATCATTTAGCAACAAACAGGCCAAAATATTCTTTCAGTCTTTTGAAAATAACAAAAATAGTTGGAAGGAGTTTTTTTTTAAAAGGACAAAAATCAACTCAGCAATTTTCTATTTTATCATTATTGTTTGATTTCTCCGTATATATATTGACAATTGTCCTGTCTTCCGAAGTCGAAGGAATCAAGAAAATAATCAATTTTCCTTCTCCCATATTACCAATGTTTTTTTGTTCGTTCTGTCCAGAAGAAACTTAACGAAAATAACTTAAAAATGTAATATCCTTTTTTTCTGATTATTTGAACTTAATTTTACGGTCAATGGAGATGCGATGAATGAAGAAGTTTAAGAGAAAAAAAACACAAATCTGTGTATGAAGATGAGAGAAAAAGTGAAAATGTTGAAAGGATAAAAAGAAGAAAAATAAAATTATTATTGAAGGAGGTCAACTTATAACCATTTAGAGACATACATATATATGTGTTTGTGTATAGTATGTGAGACGACAAAAATTATTTTGATTTGGGTTTAAATGTACATATCTATAGTATGTTTGTTTGAAATAGTCAAGAAATTGAAATGACAATTCATTATTTGTAGATTTTAAGGTTCAGTAAGTTTTGTCCAATCCTGAAACGTCAATGTGATATTTTTTTCAGTTTTATTTTTTAATAGAATTTGATTGAAAGTTTTATATTGTTGATAAGAGATTTATTGATTTAAGAAGGGCATGGTATTGTCATTTGGTTGGTTTCCATTTAAATGCCGAGTCAACCGAGTGTATTTGTTACTCATTTTCTGTTTATATTTTTTATTAACATGCACTGGTGCATTGTGTTGGATACAATTTGTTATCTTGGTTATCCTTTAAAATAACTATAAAATAATTTCATCCTTAAGACGTGGCTATTTACAAAATACGTTAACTAAACTATTTTGATGCAAATGACATATTTTGTTCATTTGAAAGTGTATACAGATGCTAGTGTGAGTGTGGATCGAGTGGGTGTTGGAAGTTACATTCCAGCACTTATAAAGAGAAAATGTTAAGAGTATATCATAGCATCAGTATAATGAATGCCGAATTGATGGAGATTATGGAAGAAAACAAGTTGGTAATGGGTGACGAGAGAAGCAGAGTTGTACTATCCAACTCTCTAGCTGGTTTAGAAAAATTAATTAAAGGGAGATCTTGTGGTAATGAAGTAGTTCTTCAATGGATACCTTCACATTTTTAGATCAAAGGTAATGAAAGAGCTGATATGGTTGCAAAAATGGTTTGCTTCGATGACAAGGTAAATGAATACGATTCCATGGATTCGAAAAATGTACTTGGTATGTTGGAGGTGAATCTGTCGAGAAAATAGGAGTTAATTTGTGCAAAACTGCCAAATAAAACGCAAGAAGTACTTTGAATGGTGTAGTATATATGGCATAGTATAAAATGGTGTGTGATAATTGTATGGTTGAGACATTGAGCATATATTAAAGTGCACGAAATTTGGTTAGAATAGAGTAAGCTTCGATGTCCTCAATTGTACAAGGAGTGTGAATTACATATTAAAAATGGTCATACGAGCGTATAAGGCTATGTATGAATTCATTAAAATAAAATTTAAATTAAACAATTATGTTTGTAAATTTTTCATATAATTGTAGAACTGTAAATTAATTAATTATGTTTTTTTATTTTATAAAAAAGTTTGAATGAAACAGGCCAAATGGCTCCTATTATTTGAAGCTAGAGCTTTTACATAAAAAATACAGTTAAATTTAAAAATCGCTAGGCAATTATTTGACCAATTAACTTCTTTATATTCGGCTGTAGTTGGCAGTATTGGAATACCGAAACATAAAGCTAAATCGAACACTTTATAAATTACGTTTTCATATATCTTGGATGCTTTAATGAACTTTTCTTTAAATAATAATCTTTTACATACTTAACTTTCGAAGTTTGTAAAATTTTCTGTATCCTCAATTTTTGAAAGAATCAGGTTTCCCAGAAACCGGCATATTGTAAAAATTTTAAACTTCACCTTGAGGAGATCTGTTCCAGGCAGCTAAGATAATCGTATCACTTCCTAATAAGGAGAAATCCATATTGAAGAAGTTTATCACTTTAGCTATTATTTTTGTTTCATATTCATGCCTGCCATTGATAGTGACCAAATCAAAATTTTGTTTAATTTAACCATTAATAATTTCGCTGGTCAGATCTAACAGCTTCTTATCAATTAGAAATCGTAGTGATTGTAATTTACCGAAAAGTTGTTGGGTTAGATATCGAGGTTCATTATTTTCAGGTTCGCGCATTATTCCAGTTCGGGTTTAGATGAACTATAAGATACGACTGAATGTAGGCATATAATAGAAGATTAAAGATAATCTTGGGAGGATATGATCTTATCTTCATGATTTGACCAGAAAGGTTTGTTCTGAATCTTCAGACCCAAGTAAATCAGCTTATTAACTCTTTAATTACAGAAGTATTATCAGTCATTCGGCTGTCATTAACACATTACCTTCAAAGTTTTAACTCTCATATATAAGGTATGTATTTAGTTTTTTCTTTATTTACTGTAATACAAGATCGTTCAGATTCAAGTAATAACTCAAAAGAGTCCGCGCTATATATGATATAAAATTTGTTTACCGTCCATATGGCGCAGTAATTAACTGCGGTGGTTGATGTTAAGGATTAGGGTTCGAATCACGGGTTTAAATCGTACCTCTAATCATGCAAACGATAATTTCCATAGGATTATACGATCTGTGTGTGTTGTGTGGGCACATTTACCCCTATTGGAGTAATAAAGGTAATTTAAAAACTTGAAGGTTTACTTTATCTTTCCAACGCTAGGTACCTATATGACATTAATTGTCAAAAATACTTTTTACGATGTAATTCATGTATAATATTGAAGTTAGTTTAAAAAAATTGCAGTTATTTATAATTTTATAGATAAAATAAAAAGTTGTTATTACTTAAGTAATGTTATTTTGTGATTTTATTTTGATGCCATGAGGTCATATTTCCGAAAGTATATGACTGAATTAAAGTTTGAAATTTCCTCTATAGCTTGAGCCGAAATCATGTTGACTAGTCTCATAAGAATTCGTAGTCTCGTTAAATACCATCTGAAGACTGAGGCTATTAAATGGACCAGCTTTGGTGAAATTTTCAACTTTCAGGGATAGTGAGGCGCATTTGACAGGTGGGGTACACTTGACACACACTGAATTACCGTTTTCTTTTTAATTGATTGTGCTGGCATCAATTTTTTTTCTTAAAAAAAGAGGAAATCTACCGAAAATACTTCAACATATTCCTGAAGTGAGATGCAAAAAAGTAATTTTTTGAAAAGAAACCGATCTTTTTCTTTATGAAAACTAGTTTGGCCAAATTGACATGGTTTAATCAAAGTGCGGTTGAAGATTTTTTTACCAATTTAGAAAATGTGTTAAAAAATATAATTTTCAACTTAAGGATGTACACAACACGGATCAAACTGGTATAGTTTTACTTTCGATTTTCCCCACATATTTAAGATCACCTGCAGCCATTAGACGTGTCGGTATATAGACCATTTAAAAGCTATTTAAAGAGGGCCTTTAATAATTACATGACTAGTAATCTTGGGAAGAGGATCACCATATACGAGATAGCTTCATTACCAAATGAGGCATTTAGCAAATCATTTTCAATGGAAAATATAACAAAAGGCTTTAGTGTGACAGGTATTGTGCCATTTAATTTAATAATTTTTACGGCAAATCAATTTGTTCCTGCTCATGATAAAAACTCGATGGCTACATTAACCAGTGTGCCTTTAAATGAACCAGAAATTCGATCAACATTGGAAATCAATGCAGGAAAATCTAGTATATACACGAATACTCCTGAAAGAAATAGACTTAAGGAGTTGGCCACTATAAAACAACTGAAAGATCGGAAAAAGTGAAGAAATCTAGTTTTGATTCCTCTGACAGTGAATTAGATAGGAATTTAAAATTAATGGACTCAGATGATTCGAATGTTTATGCGAAGAGAATTACGATAAATACAATTTTTATCAAGATGGTTTACCGAAATTTGCAAAATTATGCAGTGATTCGCTAAACATTGGAGATTTTGTATTGGTAAAATTTAAAAATAAGAATGATATCCATTTTGCTTTGCAAAATTTTTGATTAGATTTTTAAGAAAATCTCCAAATGGCTTGTTGTTTGTAGAGCCAACTATTGAGGATGTAGCTTTGGTGCTACGCAGTGATATTGAGGGTAAATTGCCAATTCCTTAATCGGCGTTTTGTTTTTATACAAAATAATATTGTTTTTTTTGCAATAATACACAGCGGCAAATGTTTCCCAGCTCTTGTGAAATGTATCGACAAATGAGTTCAAATTTGACAAATGGATTCCAAATTTCCAAAAAAAAAACAAAATTTTAATGAGATCTTTATTTATGCTACACAGAATAGTTAATTTAAAATAATCACAAATTATGCACGATTTATGCACAAATTTAAGCAGGAAAAATCATAAATACAATTTATATGCTAAATTTTTTAAACCTGTGTAAAATGTACCCCATCCTCCCTACTATATATTCGTGAACTTAATAATTATTATTTTATCTATTTTATAGGCATGATATTCTCCATAGGCCATAATAATAGAACTAGTTTTGGGAAACCGCCAACAATCATTTTGCGCACCATAGCTATTTCTGAAACTCCTCCAAATGCGTTTTAATTTACTGATTTGATGTTTTTGTTCATTATTCTTTTCCCTGGCTTTTTCTCCGTGGTTTTAATCAGCTTCTTTTGGTCTGCAACTACTTATTACTCTACATGAAATTTTAGAAGATCTTTCCCAACCTTGATATGAAAAGTACCGGAAGGAATCTAAAGCCAACAATACCCTTACAATGGGAGCTTATTTTGCCATGAATTTACACTCAAATAATGATTACTTAGAAGTATAATCTTTCCATAAGTGTTCATCGACCAAGTTCTTTGTAAGAAATTCTATAAAAGTCATATGCGATTAAACGAGTGATTAATCGATATATAGACTGACCTCTATATTGCATCCATTTACAATAAGTGTAATATTACAATATATCAACATAGAAAACATAAACAAACGATACCTATTGCTCCAGCATTGAGAAAATTTTCAATGTAACCGAGAATCATTCAATGTTTTATTTTATTTGTTTTCACCGCTTGGCGGATATTCTCAATAAATCGCTATTACAAAGGATATTTCCCTATCTCGTTTATCTTTACCATCTGTTTTGAGGCCGAACAACTCCAAACTCATCGCTGTCCCCCTTTAACGTCGTAAAGTACCGAAGCCAAATCGAAGGCGTTAAAGTACTTTGTTCTATAAATAGACAGAATCTACCACTAAACAGTTTAAATTATTATCCGTCCGACTTCGTACCATTTGATTCATATCTTTATCAACTAATATGCTGTTAACATTACACCTCATCAATTTATTTTTTGGCATTTTGTTCTATCTATGCTTGTCCAAAATAGTCCTTAGAAAGTATTTTCTCTTTTCTTAGAAATATGTTTTTATACTTTCAAATGTTTTTTTTTCTTGAGACATAATATAAATATTTAATTTTTTATTTATATTTTTATGTTGTATAATTATTTGGCTGAAAAGCTGTCTCCGCGCCCGATTTCCCAATTTATAACAATAACAAATTTCTCAGAATAACGCAAGATCTAACCTTAAACGAAGAAGATAAAAAAATAACAACAAGAGAACTCGGTATTTACACAAGAAAATGTTTTATTTTACCGTAAGGTTTTTCAGCGGTTGAGTTTTTGTTGTTGTTTAATTTATAAACAATCTTTATTCATTTGAAGAATCTCATTTCACGCTTAGATTATTTTGATTTTAATTATCAAAAAATAATATCTTATCCCAACAAAATAGGCCATAAACCGTCATCATTATCGCCGACCGAAACAGCATATTTGGACATCGTATTAGTTATAAGCATAAAGGAAAATATTTAAAGTCGACTAAGCAAACGTAAGATAAAACTAAGTTATTAAACTCCGTCTGATTGCTTAAAAATAAAAAGCTTTATCTCGTACAACCAAATTTATATGCCAATTTTTGGATCCAGAATCGCAAAAACAAAATCGTGTGTAGTAAAACATACCAGTAAAACAGGCAAAGTTTTTATATTGTTACGGTTGTATTCATTGTGATCACCTAAAACCACAACACATAATCCACTGTAATCAAATAATCACATCGGATGAAAAAGTTGTAGCTCCCACCCACCCCAAATAAAAATAAAAATAATAATTTGATGCAGTTTCATATATGTGTATGTACACATATATACAAACCTAACTAAATACATAATTCGAGCGTATACAGCAACAGCAACAAAAAAGCACAAAAAACCCCTCAAAGCTCTAATGTGAATAAAATAATTTTTGTCACGTTTTACTTCATTAGTACTTTATCGTCAAGAGAAGGAAATTTTCTTCGTTTTACGTTCCCGGAGTGTTTATGTTCTACATTCTATGTATGGAACGTTGTGCGGTTGTGCTGTAGCTCGAATTTATATTGTTGTTAACTCGTAAAATGAATATTGCCTTTAAGGTTTTCTTAATTAATAGTATTTCTGTATTTAACTCTCGAGTATTTTTGAGAAATAAAAATAAAAGTTTGAACACAACTTCGGTTGGTTTTGAGAAGGAGAAATGCATGAACGGTAACTGGCAATATTATTAACAAGCGCAGTTTACAAAAATAAAACACACGAAATCGTTACACAATTGTAATAATTAAAATAGAAAAATTAAGTCATAGTCGTGGTTTGGTTTCTGCTAAGAATTTCAACATAACATGTACAGGGTAGCTGCAATTTAATTTTTATATACAAGACACTGATATAGAGTATCTTGGAACACCCGATTTGCAAGCAAAGAATAATAATAAAAAAGTTCTTAATTTTCAATTTTTACCACACAAGAGTACGACTATACGAAGACGAAAAAATTAATTATCATGAGAGTGAACGAAAATTGAAAACAATGAAAAACTTTTAACTTTTAACATTCACTTGTTTTACCAACTTTTCTTGTATTATTTCCATGGTAATAATTTGTTTAACTACTTTGTTGATACAAATCTTTTCATGCTAAATATACAGTTATTTTCCAACATAATGTAAATATATTCCGAGAACTTTGTACATCTGAGCTTTGGTGCCCTAGTGAATGGACGGATAGCTCTGGGAGTCTTGGGTAGAAAACTGAATTGGCCCAACGAACTTGAATGTATATATAATTTAAATGAGATGGTGAACTTTAATGAGTTTATTAGCGAGCCCAAGATCCATATATAGTTAAATTCTTTGGAGGCTCTGAAAAAACTACAAAACTGTTTTATCGTCATTACAAGAATTCGTTATATTAACCGTCCTCTAAAACATTGTAAATGTATACAACAGAACGAAAGTAACTCATTTTGTCACGAGAAATTTCGGAGCCTTAACAGCACTTTGGCTTATTCTAAGTAAAATTTCAAATATCTATATGAACTATTAGCATTGATCAATGACATGATGTGAATGAGAAATTCGGTGTATCCGACATAGACTACATAATTTTGACTGAAATCTGGCACTTACGAAAAATATTAGTTGGAAACTACATTGAGTAATCGTGTTATCAACAAATTGTCGTGAGTAAATGATTATTTGCAAGCAATTAATAGTTAAGAAAAAGGAACAGGTGGCAAAGAGAAATGAGATTGAGTCAACAATAATTAAACTTGAGTAAGGATAAGCACATGGCACAGGAGATAATTTATTGAGATGACCTCGATAGGAGATATTGGATGAGGTAAAAAATTCTGATACACCAAACTTTTTGATGGAGTATGTATCATGATGATTTAGAAGAATCAGAAGAAGGTGTCCTCATTAAAGTTAAGTTTTCAATTTCGATTGATATTGAGTCTTTTTCTTAATCAAATATTGAAATGGTCTGGGGGGGGAAATTATGAATTTTTTATGATTTCGGAAAATACGATCTGCGGTGGATATTTTTATTGTGAAACTATGCTTTTGATCGTAAAATTTAAGACAATGATGTTTGCCATTTTGTGTTATTTTTTAAATAAAACAGAAATATTTTAATTAAACAATAACAAAAAAGTTTTATTCTAATAACTATTATATTAATTTCTTAACAATAATTATAGAACTTACATTTTAAAATAATTAATTAATGTTTTTATGTTCAGAAAAAAATGTACGATTATGTGTTTTGTATTTCGTAAATACTATATTCTGTAGGTGACGAAAAACTTATAAAATAAATAAGGAAATCGCGTCGATATTATGTGCCAACATGATATAATTCCGAAGAAGATTAAAAGATGGCACTAGTAGTAGTTGAACGAAATGTTTACATTTTTTAACTGCAGTTTTTTATATTCAACGAATTATTAACGAAACAAAAATTTAAGATCTAAAAAAAAATTTAATTTTATAATCGAAATTGGAAATTTTTGAAGTAAATGGGCTTATGTTTATAAATATTAATGAATAAACAAAACAACATTTGTTTTTTTTTTAAATATGTCATTTCATTAAAAAATTACTTCGTGTACCATCTATTGTTCTCGTTAAAACTTATTGGTATGCTATCGAGAAATCTTCACCGAAATTATATTTAACGAAATCATGCTATCGTTGGCATTTACTAGGAAAACTGATCCGATTTTCCTTATAGCATTAAGGCTTGTACTCAGTTTAAAGTGAAATGAAATTTTAACCCGGTCTCCAAAAATTTATTTATTTTCACGTGAAATACAAATGATTTTTTTTTTAAGAATTCAAATGTTGAAACAGTTCAAATGTTCAAATTTCACATGAAAAAAATGGTTCGAATCGTTGAGCGTATCCAGCACGTTGAGATCTCACTCTCAGATATCTCACAACTCAATGTACTGGATGCAAAATATCTTACTAAAAAAATTTGGAAAATCTCACTATTTAGTTAGATACAAAATTTATATGTATCTACATTTCGTAGATATTTTATGGTTTGAGTCTCTGGTGTTTTTTGACAGCTATATTGGTCAGGTACAGAAGAAATAATTCATCAATTTAAACATAAAGAACGAAAACCAATCGTAAATTCGCAATGGACACAAATAAATGCGAGAACAATATGTGTAATAGAATAATATGTGTTTTATATGATAGCTCTGACTGACAGCTTAGTTAAGACCTAAACCCAAAACAAAATATAGATTTTACATCCAGCACACTTAATGATAATGTACAATTGAGGCTATTCTACATTGTAGAATATCTAATAGGTAGATCTCAACGTGCTGGATACACCCATTATTTTCGCGTGGTAGAATTTATGCGCGACATCTTTGGTGCATTGAGATAACTATAGTTTTTGCGCTAATGAAATGAGTACTGCTGAGTAAAAACAGAAATGAAATATTTCATTTCTGAGTTCACTTTGGTAAAATCGTATGGAAATTTCACGCGAAATCGATCTGAGTACTAGCCTTTATAAGTTATTTGCTGCTATGTAGATCGTATTTTGACATTAGGTTTTCTTAAAATACGATTTTGTTTTTTCCAATTTGTTTCATAACACGGCGGAATTTACGATCTTCGTATTTTCATAATAGGAATATCCGCGGCGATTAGCTCCCCCTGTATAAAACTGAATATATCTAGATAAAATTATCATGTATTTAGTTTCAATCTATATTTCACTGAATTGTACCCTTGGCAAATACATACATTTCTGTTAAGTCATGAACTAGCTAATCGCGCGAGTAACCCTTCTGATATATTTTTTATATTTTAATCTTCCTTATATTTCCTGGTATTTTGATCACAACTTCAATAGTAATATTCCATTTAACGTAAGATTTGAAACCAAAACATACTTTCTCTTTGTTTTTATTTTAACATTTAGCATGAATGTTTAGATCTTTTCCAGAGCAGAGTCTATTTGTTTCAAATGTTGTTTACCTCAAAGCGATGAAAATTTCACTAAACATAAAAAATTATCGTCCTCTTGGGAACGCACTGATGTGGGAACCTGTTTCAATATTAACAAAGTAAACGTATCAGAGCTGAAAAATTCTCTAAATATCCTGCAGATAAAGCACCTTTCACAAGAATTAGAAGCGAATGTTAAAATATTTTATCAACTAATTTTTTAAAATCTGTTCCTTTATGACACTAAATCATCCATGATGGTATGATGCAACTCGGATTATTCAAAGAAATAGGAAAATAAAGCATACAAAAAAATGAAAACAATCAACGCTGAAGGGAGCAGAATATCATTCCGGGAAACGGAAATGTTTCATACGGGGATTTTAGATTTAATCTTCATATATGGCAAACCATAATTTCCATTTAGGATATATAACAAGCTTGAGGATATATGTATATGGTTTTAAAATTATAAAGTAATGGATGTGATCTGAATAACATATATTCAATGTTTCTGAAAATATACAATACCGAACTAGAGCCACTGGGACTGCTGTTCAACATGTCTGAAAATTTCCTGTAATATTGGATTAATTTATTAAAATTTGACCAAAATGTTGACGATCATGTTGTTTTCTTTTGCAATACTTTCATATACTTCACCATTAATGTTTAGTAAGTGATTTTATTGCTATTATTGGCATTATACACATCACTTGATCAACCAATTGGCGCAATGGTTAAAGATTAAGATCTTGATGTAATCAAATAATTATATTCATTTTTGAGTATTTAAAACTCTTTTATAAGTTCTTCTAAAGCGGTTAAACTTGTACCCTATACCCGGGAGGTATCAGGTACGATTCTTATATATCAGCTTTTATCGTTACAAGACGAGTCAAATGTTTGACTTCAATGGTATGTACGATGTCTTGTTCCAGGTGTAGTTCAAAAACTTTTATGATTTTACAAATCACTCCATTGACTACCCCAGAAAACGAATTCTCAGAAAGCCATGATAAAACACTGATTAATGAATTATAGTATTATTGTTTTTAATGGGTAATGGACAACTGGTTCGAAGAGTTTAGGAATTGAAGCCGCAATGATAAAAATTGCTCTTCCCAAAATGTTAGCGTTTTACCTAACTTCAATGTTAGTAAAATAGTTAGTAAAATGGTATAGAGTATAGGGTACAATTTTAACATTCAATAGGATACAAGTTTAACCGCTAAAGAAAAACTTATAAAAGAGTTTTAAATACTCAACAATGAATATAATTATTTTATTACATCAAGATCTTAATCTTTAACCATTGCGCCAATTGGTTGATCAAGTGCTGTGTAATGCCAATAACAGCAATAAAACAACTTACTAAACATAAATGGTAAAGTATATGAAATTATTGTAAAAGAAAACAACATGATCGTCAACATTTTGGTCGAATTTTAATAAGTGAGCCCAATATTACAGCATATAAGTCAGGTATCCAGATTATATGTGTTTTTACCTCTGAAAGTGATTATACAAGAAAATTGGTAAATAACATAAAATCAACAGCACACAAGTGTTTGTTGAGTTGGTATTGCATATATCAAATACTGATATTCAAGCACTACGATTTCTTATTTGACGATTGGAAAACCTAAAATGCGAGAACTATGGGAGAAAAAATAACTGTCACGCCCAGATAAAAATATTTAGTAAACGTCAAATTCTTTTGGTATATGTGTAACGGTTAAAGCCCGAAATCGGCGAATGTCCGAATTTACCGGTAAATGTCCGAATTTACAAAAAATGTGAACCGAATTGTACCGAAATCCATTAATAGATTCTATATAATCCGTTCCTACATGCGGCACGCAGTGCGACATGTTTGCTTATCCCGGCTCCTACGTCCCCCGAAGTTGAAATCTAAAGCCCCTCGGAGGGTTAAGCGGGGGGAGCGCAGCGACCTCCCGCGTGCCCGTGAGAGCTAGCGAAGCCGTTAGCCTTTACAATTCTAGGAAATCATTCTAGGGTCTACTACGAAATCATTCTAGGGTCTGCTACGAAATAATTTTTTAATAAAAATAATTAAAGTGTTAATGTGAATATAGTCTAAATTTGTAGGTAAACGTAGATTGAACATACATTTTTGTTAATTCGTACATTTACCGGTAAATTCGGACATTCGCCGCATTTCGGGTTTTAACCGTAACATGTGTTACGAATTCGTTGCTATTTTGCTGAAATAGCAACGAATAAAATCATTCTGCTGTGTATTTGTACTTTTGACAAAAGCCAAATCAACAAAAACGTCAGTGGTTTATTTTGTGTGCCAAAATTGTTTGGTAATTTTAAAAGTGTTTTAGTGAAATAGTTCTTTAAAGTAATAGTCGTAACTAGGAATAGATGATTGTTATACTGAAGACGAAGATATCTGTATTGCTGAAATTGGTGGGTTCGGCCAATATTTACAGAAGAATACAGAAAAAACTTTGGTGATCATAATTTGGTAGCCGGAATGCGAATTTCTGATCACGAATCTTTTTTAACTATACGCATATGTCACCAACTTCCTTCGACAAGCTCCTCAAACTAGTTGGTCCATTGATTTCCAAAAAAGATACAAATTTCCGGACATCCATAAATCCAGCTACGAGATTAGCACTTACACTAAGGTTCATATTATAGTAATTTCTGTTTCTTTGTAATAAGTTAATGTTTACATCTATTTGAATGCTTATAGGTATTTGGCCTGTGGCAGCAACTAAAAATCAATTTCATTTGCATTTCGAGTGCGCAAAAGCACAACATGCAACATAATCAGTGAAACACTAACAGCAATCCACCAGTGTCTCTGTAATATACTTTTGCCACTCCCTGCCCTACAAGATTGGTTATCCATAGCAGAGGGATTTAAGCAGCGCTGGAACTTTCCAAATTGCATTGGTGCAATCGATGGGAAGAATAGAACAATTCAGGCATAATATTTATATACAGTGAGACCATTTAAAATTCGGAAAAACGTAACATAAAACTATTCATTTAATTATTTACTATCATACCGCCCAGTTTGCGCAGTGGTTAAAACGCTGCGGAGTGCAGTGGGCGGTATCGGGTTCAAATCCCGATAGGGGCAGGATGCGAAAAGTGATTTTCACCATCGATCGTTTGGGCGGTGCGAATTGTAATGCGAATGAACTCATAAGAGATCCTTTTGAGTTTAGAATGCATGTGCTGTCCCATCGTACATGTCAGTACTATAGAGGCTGGCATGGAACTATACAATGTGCAGATGGTTTCTACGTAAAATCCGACCTTTAGCCGGAAAGTCAGGTACTAGTGGGATGTCACAATGGGCCAATAGAGTCTGAGTGACGGATAACACAAAAAAAAGTCCTGACTGATGTCTGATATTTGATTTACGATTACCCAAAGGTTTTGAACACACCACCTCAGTCTCGAGACATAAACCCAATAGAGAATTTGTAGCACCTATTGGATGCGCAAATAAGAAAACGTCATATTTCCAATAAGGTTTAATAGCAAAATATACTTCAGGAGAAATGGAACAAAATTAGACCAGAACTAACAAAAAAACTTGTAAGTTCAATGCCAAAAGATAAAAATATGTGATAAAGCAAAACGGGTGTGCAACAAAGTGCTTATACATAAATATTGAAATTAAAATTTATAAAATAATTTGTGCCATTTTTTATTAAATCAATTATTTTGTTAATTTATGAATCAATTTATTTATTATAACTCACACCTCGTATTACAGTAATAAATAAATAAATATATTTTTATAATAAAAATTATTTTAAGTTCGATATGTCAGTAGATAATGTAATGAATAATTGTATGTTACGTTTGTCCGAATTTTAAATGGTCTCACTGTAGGTACATTCAGTATTCTAGTGTTTTTAAATTTTGAATTATATTGCAGGTCCCACCTCATTCTGGTTCTGAATATTACAATTATAAGCAATTTTTTTCAATTATATTGTTAGCGGTTTGTGACTATCGTTACCGATACGTTTTCATGGATGTGAGATCGCAAGGTCGTCGAAGCGCCGGAGAAGTCTTTAAAGATACTGAAATTGACAGAAAGTTAGAAAACAAAACATTGAACGTGCCTCACGATAGTGAAATTTTTATTGGCGGCCGCCCGATTTTGCCATACTATTTTTTGGGGGATGAAGCATTCGAATTAAACTAACTTGCTAACCCCATTTTCAGGAAAATCGTCTGGAAACCTGAGCTATGAGAAAAGTATCTTTAATCACAGACAATCGAGGGCTCGAAAAGTAATTGAAAACGTTTTTGGCATATTAGCTGCCCGCTTTAGGACACTGCGAACTAGTATAGAGACATCCACAGATACTGTAGACAAAATTGTGAAAACAACGACGTGCTTACACAATTTTTGTTTGGCGGAGGAAGAAAATATGCTACACCATCAAAAACAATACTGCCCAAGTTCTCTAGTTCTCTTTCAATATCAAAACAAGCGACAATGCGTCTTTTGCTGAAACAAGCGTGCGCAATGAGCTCACCGAGCATTTTATTACCGATGGGCAGTACCATGTCAATGGGGTTTGGTCGAAACCTATTTCATTTATAAACGATCGGAGGTTTCTACATTAATTATTAATAAAGAATCATAAAAATTAATTTTACTTCGTTTTATTTTTAACTACTTCATTCATGTATGCCATGAAGTACAACTGAGTTTCATATTTTTGCTGTTCATTCAGTCCTCTTTTTTTGTTGTCGTTCGAAAGAGGAAACGAAATAAAAAATATATGTTTATCCTATTTCGTTTGCCATCACCAAAAAACTCAGTAATATTGCAATCGAACAAAGAATAACAGCTTATATACAACTGAGATTCTTATAAGATGTTCCTCTTTATACTTATTCTCTTTGGTATAATAAAAGAATTTGATTTTAATTAGTGTGCTATATAAATTAAATTTATTTTTAAAAAAGCTCATTTTTTCGCATAAAAAAATATTATATGATAAAGTTGAACTACACACAATCAATATTTATCTGAAAATATTTAATTTGTTTTTCTAATGCCTCGTTCTATTTTATTATACGCTCGTTCTATTTTATTATTGAATGTTAAATAATAAAACATGAGTCAAACAACAAGTTCAGTTCAAATTGAACCAAGTTACCGATATAATTTTCTATTTGCTGACATAGTCGATTATTTCGGAGAATACAAAGCTGGTGAGGAAATAGTTAATGCCGGATGGATAAATTCAATAGGCTTTTCTCAAAAAAATTCGAAAGATAGTGTGAAAGGATTTGTTATTTATGCGTCCTCGATGTCTTTTCTCCACCTCATGAAGTGATGTTGAATTACTTGACCTGCCACTTTTCTTCATTGAATTGTGTTTGCACTTGTAAAGCTGGGGAAGGAATATTTTTCTTCCAATCAATTTAGGGAACCATTATTACAGATGATCAGTTGTATGCAAATAAAATAGAAATAGGGCTAAACCAGCCGTGAATTTGCGAAAAAGTACTCCGCTGTAGTTGCAACAGAATTGAGTCTCACCAGAAGGAAACAAAAGATAAAAGATGATGAAATCTCTGAAGAACTTCAAGACCGATGTCGTTTACCTTCAATGGAAGGTATTATGATGATTTACTAAGGCCCAATTTTCTTGGTAGCATGAAAGTTACTATGAAAGTATACACAGTTGCACAACAGTATAATCAAACTACTATAGCAACCGACACTTAAGTGAGAAAAAGTAATTTTTATCACTTCTTTTCATTTTAGTGACTGTTGTCATTAATTCATTACTGTAATATGTATTATATAATAATATAAAAAGCAATTGTGTGTAATTTGATAGCTGCTTCAATTAAGGCAATAGGTCCACAGTTAGGGAATAAATTTAGTGAAGCGAATATATGGTGGGGATCGTTATTATTTTTAAAACATTATCACAGTGTTTTTAAACTACATATATAGAACAATATTTTTCCTTAAAAATTCTAATGCCTGCATTTAAGTTATGCATGCAAAATCAATGTTGACACACTTATGTGTTAGTTTTTTCTACTTAATTTTTGTTCAAACAATACTGTCAGCTATGGTAAGGAACATTTGTTCCTTACAATAGTTGACCCAAATACCGAAATCTATTAGTTGATTTAGGAAAGTAGATCAATTATTTTCCACATCAAATCAAATCCACCGGAATACGAAGAATTTGGGAATATATGCTTTGCCATGGCCAACTTAAAAAATGTGTTCCTATGATAGAACCATTTTTAACGACGACTGTAGAATTATTTTTTAAAACTCATATACGAAAGCCATTTGATGAAATAAATGAAATATTTATTAGTACCACTACGCAGAGCAGTGCTCAATGGCTACCGGTAGTGTCTGTAATTCAGTAATTACTTACTACTTTAATAAAAATCCTAATTGGGGAAAAAAATTAAATCTATATATTGTAGCAAATTTAAAGGTAACAACGGTACAAAATACGGTCATTATGCTGAAAAATTAGCGAAGAATGTTTTAAAGAGACACACATTACTTTTCGAATGCGGCCTTATGATTTGCCTAGATTTACCGTTTCTCGTTATAAGTCCTGATGCCATTGTGTATTATGGTATTCAATGTAAATTAATTGAAATAAAATGTCCCGTACATAAAAATTATTGAAGGTTCTTTTTCCTTAAAACGGTCCACACATTCGGGAATTTTTCAAAATATTTTGGGTAGTTTCGTTTATTTTGTTCGCGTGTCTGCCAATGTATTAGTTTTTTAGTTAGTTTTGCTAATAATTGTTTGGTATCCGCAAAATACGATTTAGCCGTTTTGTCGCTTTTTTGGAAACAAATTGTAACTTGAGCAAATGATGAGCCACTTTTCAGTTTATATAATGTTAGTAATATTCTGTCTCGCCTTGACATAACACACTCGTTGTTCGGTCTGACTTCTTTAAAAAATTTAGTTAAAACCTCTAGAATAGAAAATTTTGATATCCCTGTCATTGTATTTATCTTTTGTTCAGTATCCCATAGTAAAATTGGACTGACAAATTGGATGGCTTTGTTTGATGTCTGAGGCTCAGGTTCCACAATTGCTGTAGTTCCTATAGTCCCTAGAACATGTTCCCAAACCATCATCACAGGATTTTGAAAAACATTTTTGACATTCGTTGTTTCGATACTAAAATGGTTAGGAACTGTTAGGTATGGAGTACAAGTTGGTATTTAATTTCAGAAATATCTCTTACCTTTTTCTAGTCAATCTATTTATTAATCGATCTTCGCAATTACTTTTTCGCGTTCTTGTGGTGATAGATAATATTGGTAGTTTAAGGCTTGGCAAAGCACCTATCTCTAATCCACGCTTTTGTAAATTGCGTTGAAAAATCATCATATCTTTTTGATGAAAATGCTTATTATAATTTCGAAACGATTTGGCATTTTTTTTACCCATTTTAAGGGAAATTGAGCACTTTTCCAATTGAACGCGTGATTTCCGCACTTCCTTTGGTACACGAAACATTGATATATTATCCGATTTATAATTTTTTCATTGCGGTACACTACAATAATCACGTCTTTTTGGTTTCGACGTTCGCTAAAAGAAAAGTTATTAATTTGAAGTTAATTAGTACATTTTGATTTATTTATTGAAAAAAAATATTATTTTCGCTGTGCTCTTTCCATATAAAGTACACAAATAATGACATATCTATCTGGGTGTGACAGTTATATTTTTTTCCGCTAGAGAACCCATTCTAATTGTCACTTAGTGCTTCCGATCAAAAATTACGAGAAAATCTAGCGTTCCCATGTTACGTTTATGACCTATTTCACTAGAGCTGAAAATATTACTTTTGACAGTAAAACAAAAATGGAGAGCCAAAACACGTAAGTTTTGTTTTTAATAAATATATTAATGTGTAATATTTATATATATATTATATATATATATATATATATATATATATATATATATATATATATATATATATATATATATATATATATATATATATATATATATTTAAATATATTTGTATGTATATTATCATAAATAATACAATTTTCTTTTTATAGAAATATACCAAAAATTACAAACGGCAGTCAGTTTGCCAAATTAGTTGAAGAAATGGAAAAGAATTACTCGAGGGTTTTCTGATGTCGGAAAAAACAAAGATTCCGTTTCCGAATTTTGGAAAAATTTGGCTGTGATGCTAAATAGTTTAGGACTACCAACTAGAGGATACTTGAAATGGAGAAAAGTAGAACTATTCACACGCCCTTACAATGTAAAATATAGTGAAGTTAATTTGCCATACAAGTTTGGACGAATTTTAAAAGGCATGCGAAATATAAAATTGCTAAAAATAATGCAGAAAATCGAGCTACTCGTTAACTTCACTATAATAACAAATTGGCGCACTTATATCTAGAAAAATCAGGTGCTCCTAGTGGACTTTTATATGGCCTTTGTTATAGCTCATATTCTAATATAACACCAATTTTAAATGTTGAAACATTAAGCTCTAATGTTGATCCAACTCCTCCTCCAATAGAAGACATCATTAATTTCGAAACACCATTTACAACCGGTAATAATAATGAAAACCATTGCCCAAACAGGAGATCTAGATCCACTAACCAACCTAAAGAAAAATAGAATCAAAACGGATGCAACTTTAAGAACTACAAACAAATAAACAAAACGAAACGGTGGATATCCTTAAAAAGATTGAAAAAAATACCAACAACCTACAATATTACTTTAAAAAAACATTTGAATTAAAATTAAAAAAACCTAAAACTAATGGAACAACAGTTCGAAAAACAGCAAGAACAGCAGCTACAACTCACCATCACAAACTACAACTCCAAAATTTATAATTAAAAAAAAGAAAGGTTTATATAGAAGAGCGCAAATTAGGCATCAAAAATTTGAAGCGATTCCGAGTCAGACGTATAGTTACTTAAGATTTTTTTAATGTGATTAAAAATGTGCTAAATGAAATACGATGAATATAAAATAATTTTATTTCAATTTAGTTTTAAGATTATGTTTTCGTTTACAAATTAAAATTTTGAATTTTTATTTATTGAAATATTATGTGATAGTTGAATTAAAAGTTATATTGAATTTAAAATTTCATCTCGTATGCGTTTCCCTTCTTATAACATATTGATATTTATTCCATTTGTTTCCGATCCCTCTGCTTCATCATTCGCCAAAATGTTTTCATCCAGAAATGTTTCAATATCCCCTGAGTGGAGTTTATAAAACCTACACATGTTGTGCAATACACAACATGTATTGATAATTTTTTTTTGCTTTATCAGGCTTATAATGTAGTTCTCTTGCAGCCAACAAACACCGAAATCGAGATTTTAACACTCCAATGGTCCGTTTTACAATATTGCGAGCTGCATAATGTACCTTATTAAACCTAGCCTGTCGACTTTCTGCCGCTGCTTGTCTATATAGTGTTATGAGATGCGGCAACAATGGATATTCCGAATCTCCTGTAATATAATACATTTCGAATTGTATTTATACATACATGCTATATTAAATATTATCAGTTTACCTAACAACCAGCTGTTCCAATCTCCATTTTCATAGTTATGAGCCATAGACGTGCTAATTACGCTGTTATTACAAACAAATTAATCATGATTCGCACCGGAATGTCTTGAATCTACGTATCGTTATAGTTAGAACATGGACACACACCTGAAAGTAATAAAAAAGATTTTGTTAAAACAGGTACAAACATGATACAGGTAGAAAATACATTTCATAATACTCACAATCATTGTGTTTAAGCTATTATAATAAAGATGACGTTCCTCCATTTTGGGTGCAATGATTTTTATATGTGTCCCATCAACACATCCAACCACTCCCGGAATATTAGACTTAGACATAAAATGGATTTTACAATTCAGCTTTTCCTCTTCGGTTGTATCAAATTTGATCCATTTGGAACATAAATGTTGCTCCGTTAAATCTACAATTTCTTTTATTGCTAAAGAAATTGTAGATTGCGCATAACAAAATTAAATTCATCTCCAATATTTTGTTGGTAGCTTCCTGATGCAAAAAAATCTTAAGGCAGTGCACACTTTTAGTATAGGAGGAACACTGAATGAATATCAAAATTCTTTGAACTTTCCTTCGAATTTTTTTAATATATACGAGAGGCAATCCTTATTAATTCAAAAAATACGTATGAACCTTAAATTTTTAATATTTTAATTCAAACCATATAATCATTCGGTTATAATAAATTTAAACATTGTTGGTTTGCTCTTCTTGGAGCTCGTCGTCGAAAAATAAATCGATACTGGATAACATACTAAAGTTCCAACGAATTTAATATATTATAATCTGAGATATCAAAACTGTTTAATTATTAAAATAATATAGACTACAAAATTTTAAATTTACTTCTTTAAACACAGAGAGTCACACAACAAATGACTAAACGTCAAATAAACCGAAAACAAAACAAAATATAATAAATACGAACTTGAAAACAATAAAATATAGAGAATGACGCCCATGATGCGTTCGTCACTCCCCCAAAAACAAGCGACACTCATAATACCAAAATATGACTCAAGTGACAATACACGTCACGGTGACAAGTGAGGTGAGGTGAGATTCATAATAGGGGTATTAGATTTTCCTAGGTATATGTACATTTCTGTAAAATATTAAATAGTTTTAGATAAATGTCGCTGCTGTTAAGCTGTAGTGTTTTCCCGTTGATTTTGCAAGACATGTGAGAATTGAACTGATGATGAAACTGATGAATACTGAATTGAACTTTGCATGTAAGCAAAATATTGGTTTAAGCAATTTGCATTTTTTACGTTTTGTCACGTAAATAGAATTCAAAATCAAAACCGTAGATTAAGTTTACATTACCGTAGATTAGATTTTTTCACTCACAGGTCACAATAATGATTTCCTTGCTATATTATAGTACCAGTAAAGTTAACTTTACCTAAGTTAATATAAAATGTAAATCTCTAAGTCTTTAATTGAATTTCATCGATTACAACGCCATCTATCATGAACCGAATAAAATATTTCATTCAAATCATACGTACTTTTAATCGTTAAATCTGTATCTGCAATAAAAAATATGACTTCCTATATTAGTTTAAAAGCTACCACCGCCCCACCTACAAAGCGGGGGGTGGGGGACTATTTTTTTGCACTAATCCCCCGCGGTATGATTAAATTTTGAATATGGACATTTTTTCCGTAGAGTGGCTATTTTTCGAGATATTTGATCGTCTCAGTTAAAAAGAAACACCCGGTATATATATATATATATACATACATTTTTTTTTTACTAATTACACTAACAACATGAAATAGATTGTAATATGAAATTGTTTATAAGCATTTTTACCCGGTTAGTATGTTTTTTAAAAAATGTATGTAATTGAAATTTAATCTTAAGCTAATTCTATTTAATCTTAATTCTAAATGTTGTTGTACCCTTCTGTGGATTGTCAGCATAAACTCTGTTCATATTGAACATGTTGCGGGGCAGCGAGCGGTATTTGCTGCCACTACGTCATTGATAAATTGTTATTGACTCTTTTTGACTTCTTTTGCTTGTCTCCTTGGTTGACGTCTGATTGGGATGTTGTTATTTGAAAATGCTTTCAGTTGGATTTTTTATTTGTGAGGCCAGAAACTTTTCTTCCTCAATTGGTAGCTTGCAAAACTTTGTTATTATTGGCCGTTTATAAATTTTCTGGTTGCACTTTATTGACGCAATCCGAACTAAACCATCTGAACCTGGATGAACCTCCATTACTCTACCCATTTTCCAACGTGCTGGTGGCCGGTTATCTTCCTTTAGAAGAACGACGTCTCCTACAATTAAATTTACGTTAGGTAACTTCCACTTTGTCCGTTGTAGCTCCTGCAGATAATCGCTGGACCATCTTCTCCAGAAATCATTTACTATTTTTTGCACCAGATGCCAGCGGATTTTTAGGGAGTAAACGTCTTCGTTGGTCTCAGGGGTAATCTGCATTGGCCTCCCTAGTAGGAAATGCCCAGGTGTTGGCATTTAAAAGTTCTTTGGATCATCGTACAAAACGGTTAATGGTCGAAAGTTTATACATGCTTCGATTTGGGTTGTCAATGTTGTTGCTTCCTCAAACGTTAATGTTGTCTCCCCTATTACCTTTTTCAAGTGTGTCTTCACTGATTTTACGCCTTTTTCCCATATACCACTAAAATGTGGTGCAGCAGGAGGTATAAAATGCCAAGTTGTTTAGTCCTGCTGTAACAAACCTGCTATTTCTGGTTCTAGATTTGCTATCTTTCCTCTACGTTGTTTTATTAATCGCTCAGCGCCAGAAAAGTTAGTTGCGTTGTTGGAATATATGTTTGTGCACAACCCCTTTCGTGATGTAAATCTCCGATAAGCTGCTATAGATGCTTTAGTTGTTAGTCCGCTTACTACTTCCACATGTATGGCTTTTGTAGCCATACATACAAATACCGCAATGTAGACTTTGTATTTGGTCTGACCTCTTTCTATTTTGTTTTTTAGTTGAATTGATCCGGCATAATCAATTCCCACCTTGCTGAATGGCTGCGATGGAGTCACTCTGCAAGTGGGTAGGTCACCCAACAGTTGGTTTAGAGTTTTTTGTTTATATCTAAAACATGTAACACATTCTTGTATGTGTCGTGTCAAATTTCTGCCATTAATTATCCTGAACCTATTGCGCAGATTTGCCAATGTTTTTTGTAGGCCTCTATGAAGTGTTGTTCCCACATGCATATCTTGAATTATGCACTTGCTTAGTTTGCTTTCCTTTGGTAGAATCATTGGCAGCTTTTGGTTTACTGGCAGTTGGACTCTTTGTAAACGTCCAAATAACCTTAATATCTCCCCATCCTTATCGATGAATGGGTTTAATGCCGATAGCTTGGATCTCATTTACTACTCATTTCATTTACTAGCTGCATATGACCTTGTTGTGCTTATAATCTTGCATTAAGTCGTGATATCAATCAAAGTCGTGTAATCAATTTTTGCACAGTGTTGCGCCGTGAAATACTTCATTTCTTGCTCTTCATCCTCGGTAGCAAGCATGCAGATTTCCTCGTTGAGTACGGTTATTTCTTCCATAAGCTTTTCCATGACCGCTATTGATATTTTCACTAACGGTTTTGTTCCGGTTACCACCAGGTTCCCGGTTTCGTTAAGTTTTCTGTAAAGGTTTCTCATCCGTATGGTTTGTCGCCTTATTAGTTGTTATAATTCAGGATTTAGATCCAACGCAATGTTTGTGTTGTTGATAAAACGGCTATCGGCTATTTTTTGATGGCTTTCAGTTTCCATTTAATTGATTTTTATTATTTTTGTTGGTTTTCGTGTACTGTTGTTGTTTTGACTTAGTTTAAATACCCTTTCACTATGTGAAGTCTATGTAGGCCTAGATTACGCCGTCTCGCCAGTTTTTCGTTGGCTCAAAGGTTCACTGATAGTCAGCTGTTGTTAATTATGACTAAGTATCCGACTCGAAGGATCACAGTTAGTCAGCTTTCTCACAGGGATACCGTAAATCAGCAGAAGAACCAGTTACATATTACATTCATATTTGTATTATCGATGCCTTCTAAAATTTAACAGGCCCGTAACTACAAGTAATGACGAAAAATTTGACTCTTTTTCTTTCTTTTTGATTTTTTATAAATACATATATTCATTTTGAAGACATAATGATAAGTTTTGTTGAAAAATGCATCTTAGTCATGAGCCTACTAAAAGTTGGAAAGCACTTGGTATTGGTATTACGAAACCCCCAATTAATTGAGTATGGACAACTTTAAAATACTTTTACAAGCTAACTATTAATATGAAAGTTAACAACTCTTTAAAGGAAAGTTAGCTTATATTTGCGAGATATTTGGTCTACGTACTGACAGCACTAAGGGCTATGAACAAACTTGGTTAGGATTATATATATATTTTTAATACGTACTCGCAGCTATGATAGAGAATAAAATTATTCTTAAGAAATTTCGTGCTGGTATTTTATCCTAAGTCGTAACTCTGAACTATAAAGAATAAAAGTGACTTTTGCGAATAATTGTAGTCAAGATAGACGAGACTGTTTCAACTTTATTTATGAGAGATGGATAAATATAAAATGTCTTTTATTTTATGTTTATTTTCTTAAGTTTCAGGTACTTATTGGTTTTACTTGCTATTTTTTTGACGCCAATCTTTATAGCTACAGTAGTTAATTCTCTTAACTGTGTGCCGCTTTTAAACATATTTTATTGTGTCGCAAAAATTATAGCATAACGATAAGATTACTTCGTTTAAAGACTTAATGGATTAGATTCCGTTTAATTGGGTATATGTACACGTGACCTAAATAAACAAATCAAACGACACTAATTTACCAGTCAAAATAAATCATACAACTTCTATAATAAAATACATTGGATCTATAATATAACCAGAAGCATAAAATTTATTTATGGGCGGTCACAACCTACGTAAATAAATTTGCCTTAATCTTAAAACATATTATCTACATTCTACACACATACAAATAATATCATACTAGTTTCATGTCGCACATGGTCAAATTCGATTGATTCCCAGACCTACCTACGCAGATTAGGCTCGACAAAATAAAATAAAATACGAAACCAATAATCGAAAAATGTAATAAAAATACATTTCCAATTTCCAAATAAACAAAAACAAATAAAATCACTATCGTCAAATTTCCAATAAATACAAAATCACTTTGCCTGCGTCCTCAAGAATATACACTCGAAAAGCACCAACGCATTAAGTTTACATAAAATAAACGGATCCGAAAATGAGGAAAAAATATATTTTTTTTCATTTTTATCTCTCGATTTGCGAAAGAGAGTGCAAAAACAAAGCATAAAAACATAAAATAAACATCTTATCAAATTTCCAAACCATAAACGGGATAAATATCCTTTAATATCATCTTATTTGTCTGCTTTTTTTTGGTTATTTATTTATCCTTCACGCACTTCTTCTTTTTCATGTTCTTCTGCTGGGTCGTCGGCATCCGTACATTTATTTCACATCCCTGATAGATTTTCTCGATTATATGGATATTATTAGTTTATCATATTTCTTCTTCTCGTATTATAACATTTTTGTTGTTGTGTGTCGGAAAAACTTTTTATGGTTTTTCCTAGTTTTCGTACATAAATACATACATATATGTACGAGTTCCGTACCAAATGTATCCAAAACTGAGATAAATTCATACATACATTTATGAATTAAAAAGTTTTGTTGCGGTTGATTTTCTTTTTGAGGAGAGATTACGATGACCACATGGAAAATAGATAACTGGACATATTATAAAAGTAGAAGTTGCGTTTTTTGTTGGCGAATAATAACCTGAGAGTGAGAAAAAGACAAAAAAACAAGATTCATAAAAGTTTCTCTGTACATAAGGAAAATTTATTGTTCAAAAACAAAATAAAAAATTTAGGAAAATTGAAAAAATTTTCTAGAAATAATCTGAACAATTTTTTTGTGGTTTTCGTTTTGTTTGAAAGTGAATTGTGTTCGACCACAATAATATGTCTACAACATTGAAGCTTAGTTTAATTTAATTGTTCAAAGTGAGCAGACGTATTTTCTTACAGTTATTACAAAAAACAAAAACAATAAAATAAAAAAATAAAAAACTTTACTGTGCACATTGTGCATATTATGCATATTGCGCATATCATTTTCATGTTTCATGTGAAGTGTTAAGTGTGTATACAGTGTAAATTGATAATGACCTAGATTTTGTGTCATTATAATTGCAATATCAACACAAAAATAAATAATGTAATGTCGGATTCTGAACGGAGCAACGCGGCATTACAAAGAAAATCATCGGTAGGCAACCAGGCTGGTCTTTTTCCTAGTTCTACTGGAAGCATGGAACAAGGGATAAATAAGTGGCCCTTTGGTGGAAGAAGTAAGGCACTTCAAAGAACACCGCCATCAACTCCACCGTCAGAGAGCACAACACTGTGTGAACTTCATAATGAGCCAACATCTGATTTAGTAGTCGAAAGCTTAACTACTAGAAGTATAAGCCCCTTACCACTATTAGAGCTAAAAAACTCTCCAATATTAGCCCAAAGACGCCGTCAGCGTCAAGACGACAATGAAATGACATCAAAATTAGCCATGCTTGAGCAACAGAATAATGAACTTAAGTTAAAATGCCATCAATACGAAATACAATGTAATAAGTACCAAAATCTTATGGTAAATTTGCAAAAGCGAATCGAAGCACTAGAAAGACAACCGAAATCATCTATGTCTGCCAATGATAGAAGTCAGAGCTTACAAAACCTCGGTAATGAATATTTTACTGATGAAGAGGAACTCGAGAAAGAACTCCAACCCAGACAAAATAAAGTAGATCGAAATTAAAAGAGAAGACTCTGCAAAACCCCATCTCCAGAGGTATCTATACCGCAAGTTATTGAAAAACCAAAGCAACCACAACAGGTAATCCAAAAGGAACCCGTACCACCACCAATCAATGTGAGTAATGTAAGAGATTTTAATATACTCAGAGCTAAAGTATTATCAGTGACAGAAAAACCTGCTCAGTTTAAAGCAATATCTAACAACGATATCAAAATAACAACACAGTCCGAAAATGACTACCGTAAAATAAAAAATCTACTAAGCGAAATAAAAGTAACTGAATCGAATAACAAAGACAGTACGCTCTATAATATGGAATATCATACATACCAACTCAAAAGTGAAAGATGGTACAGAGTTGGAATACGAGGTTTACCGTCGTCCACTGATCGTGAAGAGATCAAAGCGGCGATCGAGGACCATGGCCATAAAGTAACCAACATTATCAACATTCATAAAAAGTCGACAGTTAATAATGAGAAAATTATTAGACATTTCCCATTGTTTTATGTAGACCTGTTGCAGGGGGAAAACAATAAGGACATATACGAAATCAAGAACTTGCTGTATTGCAAGGTGACTATTGAACCACCTAAAAAGGTAACTGGTATACCTCAGTGTACAAATTGCCAACAGTTAGGACACACGAAAAATTTCTGCAATAGACAAGCCAAATGTGTTAAATGTGCAGAGAACCATCAAACAATCCAATGTCAAAAGCAACGAAATGTTATACCAACTTGTGCATTGTGTGGAGAAAAAGGTCATCCGGCTAGCTACAAAGGATGCCAGGTATATCAGAAAAAGTTAAATGCTCAACTGCCAAGAAAAACAACAGTAGTAGAGCGCATACAGCAAAAGCCAAACCCACAATATGATACTATTAAAGAGGGGGTCTCTTACGCCCAGGTGACCAACACCTCAAACAACAATCTAATTCAAGAAATCAGGCAGAAACCTGTGATGAACGAGCCAACCATTAGTAATATAATGAAAATGCTTACCGAATTTCAGGCAGAAATGAGACATAATTTCAGCCAGCTTACTAATAGGGTGGATAAATTGGAAGATAATTCCAAGCCACCAAACAAACCGCTAATACAAAAGAAGTAAATGACTGCAACGTTCCTACGTATAATTACCTGGAATGCTAATGGGCTTAATGCAAGAGCCCAAGAACTAGATGTTTTCCTAAGAACCAACAACATAGATGTAGCTCTAATATCAGAGACACACTTTACAGAGAAAAACTTTATCAAAATTACGGGATATAGAGCCTATTGGACATTGCATCCCAGTGGTCGTGCTCGAGGGGGTACAGCAATCTTAATCAAACAAAATATTCTACATTTTCAACAAGCAGAAATTACAGAGCCGTTTATGCAAGGTACTGTAATAACAATCAATCATGGTGGTGCGGAACTAAGTTTAGGGGCGATTTACTGCCCACCAAGACATAATATCATACGAAATCAATATGTCAACATTTTCAATAAACTTGGACGAAGGTTTATTATAGGAGGTGACTACAACGTGAAACATACTGCGTGGGGATCTCGACTCATAACACCAGGAAAAGGAAAAGAACTTCTTAGTGCAATAGAAATGTCAGGTTGTGAATATCATTCATCACGTAAACCAACCTACTGGCCTACAGACATCAACAAGGTTCCTGATTTGATTGACTTTTATATTTCGAAAGGAGTAACCTCCAATTACATTGAAGTCGAAGGCATTGACGATCTTACTTCCGATCACACACCGGTCTTAATGACTCTGAGTACATTAGTCATAAAAAAGAAAATGAAACTCAATCTTACTAATAAATTTACTGATTGGGAATTATTTAGAGAGAAACTGGACAACCTAATTGAGTTAAAAGTCAGTCTGAAAAATAAACAAGAACTTGAATTACAAGCTGAATATTTTATTAACTCTATGCGTGAAGCAGCTAAAGAGGCTACACCCGTATTATGCGAGAAAGGCATAAAGGAGATTAATTACCCCTTGGTGATTCGAGAACTGATAAAAGAAAGGCGTAGGAAAAGACGCATATGGCATAGAACCAGAAACATTATTGACAAAAGAGATTTTAATCAGATAAGTAATAAAGTTAACCGATTAATTAAAGAACACAAAGAAGCTTGCACTGAAAATTATTTGAAAGGATTAGGTCCTGAAGCTGACAAAAATTATTCTCTTTGGAAAGCAACTAAAAGATACAAGAGGCCAATAAACCAAGTGCCACCTATAAGGAACAAAAACGGAGAGTGGGTGCGACGTAATGAAGAAAAAGCCGAACTGTTTGCGCAACATCTGGCATCAGTATTTCAACCGCACGACATACAATCTACGATTGATCCTAAACCAGTCTATAGATCTCCATTAAATATCAAAAGTATCACCCCACTAGAAATTGCACAAGAAATAGATATGAATTTGAATCCCAAAAAGTCACCTGGAATTGATGAAATTTCTCCAAGGTTGTTTAAGGAGTTATCAAAGAGAGGAGTTATTATGTTAACATATATATATAATGCTTGCTTTCGACTTACATATGTGCCTGAGTGTTTCAAGGTTGCACAAATTATCATGATAAAAAAACCAGACAAACCAGCTGAGCAAATTGCATCATACAGGCCGATCTCTTTGTTACCAACTATTTCAAAATTGTTTGAGAAGTTGTTATTGAAACGAGTAAACCCAATGATCATTATACCTGACTTCCAGTTTGGATTCAGAAATAAACATTCGACAATTGATCAAGTTCATCGCGTGACTGCAAAGATTGAACAAGCACTTGAAGAGAAGAAATATTGTCCTGCCGTATTCCTAGATGTTTCACAGGCTTTCGATAGAGTGTGGCATGAGGGTCTTATCTACAAGATAAGTAAAATAGTGCCACAAAATTACTGCCAATTGCTCGAGTCGTATCTTTCTAAACGAAAATTTAGAGTATTTCATGAAGAAACGTACTCCAATTTTTACCCAGCCATAGCAGGGGTGCCCCAGGGTAGCGTATTGGGGCCCATCTTATATCTTATTTACACTTCCGATATACCGACAACGGAAAGAACCTTCATTGGAACTTTTGCTGATGATACAGCAGTTTTGGCATCAAGTGAATCACTGAATCAAGCAGTTGAATACTTACAACAAGCACTCGATAAAATCAGCCAATGGACCAGGGATTGGAAAATAAAGCTTAACGAGCTAAAATCAGTACAGGTTACATACACGTTGCGGCACAAAAATAGCAACCTCCATACATTTCTGAACGGGATACAAATACCCCAAGCTGAATCTGCTAAATATCTCGGATTGCATCTTGATTCAAGACTGAACTGGAAATACCACGTTAAACAAAAAGCAGAGCAAATTAAAATAAAACAACGCGAGATGTACTGGCTGATAGGAAGACATTCTAAGCTAAGCCTGTACTGTAAACGCCTCATCTACGAATCGATAATTAAACCAATTTGGACGTATGGCATCCAACTCTGGGGATGCACTAAACAATCAAATCGTTTAATTATTCAACGCAGCCATAACAAATTTTTACGGGCAATAACAAATGCTTACCGCTACGTTACCAACGAGGAATTGCACAACGACCTTAATGTTAAATGGATTGATGAAGTGGTCCAGGAATTTGCCATCCAACATGAAAGAAGATTACTGCAACATACTAACAGTGAAGCAATACAACTTCTTGACATAACACAAGAACTGAGACGCCTTAAAAGAATTAAACCGCATGAGCTAGTCATCTAATAAATAAAGTTTCATTATTGGGAGCAGAATATTGATTTCTTGTAAACCCACACTCGCTTCACTTATTTGTTTCAAATAAGTGCGTTATTATCATTAGTAATAAATTATCATGTGATAAGATTGTGCTACTAAATAAATAAAAAAAAAAAAAAAAAAAAAAAACATTGAAGCTGATCGTATTTCACAAAGATGTATTATTCGTTTTCTTTTATGTCTGGTGTTAGTGATAAAGTTGAATTGTAATCAAAATTGGTTCGGTTTCAGTTACGATTTGTTGGGAGTTTTTGTTTCAACACGAATAAAAAAGATGATACCGATGTTATTGCATTTTGTTTAAAATAATATGTAAGGCGACATTGAGTGGTAACACACAGCGGTAGCGAGTACTTAAAGGGAAAATTTAAGGAGTCAACGTAAATAGTATTATTGAATGTTGCAGACGGGAAATAAACTTTTGTAATAAATTACAAAATCAAATTGAGATACCACCAAGCTATTGCTACAAAATCAAATTGAGATACCACGAAGCTCTTGCTTAAGTGATTTTAATACACATACATAATTTTAGAGCATTTAACGACTCATCCACATGTTAGAATTCTACTTTCCAAAATAAATAAGTGTCGAATAGTTATTCTTATAAGGAGCAGTTAGGTGGACTTGACAAAAATTTGTTAGTCACAAGTTTTCGAAAAACTGTGCAAAGTAACTTAACCACAGAATAATTAACAAAGTGTCAGTTTGTGTTATTCAAGTTGTCAAATCATCCGTTCGCAATTTAATACGAATGAATAGTGATAATCAATACGTCTATGCAAACTACAAACACTGTTTTCATACAAGACGGAAAGATTAAGGTACCAAGTTTATCTGAAAATGTAGGCTATAATAAATATATATATATATAAATATATATATATATATATATATATATATATATATATATATATATATATATATATATATATATATATATATATATATATATATAAACACACATGCGAATAATTCTAAATCTAAGCTAAATTCTAAAAAACAAACTGTAATTGAACAATGATTGTTGCGTTTTTATAATTTTTTCTGATCAAACTTCGCTGATACACTAATGAGCATGTCTTAACCTAAACATAACATGTTAAATTACCGTAACTTTCCGGCTTATCGGTAGAAACGTGAAGTCACCTAACAAAATTAATGAGAAAAATTCACCGGACAAAATTATATTTCAAAGATTTTTATTCACGCTACAGAATTATTTTACAGTAAAATTATAGGTTCAATATGTATTAATATCTAGTATGTAATCCATTATTATCCAGCACAGGTTGTAGTCTACGTGACATAGATTCCACCAAATTTTGTAAAAATCTAGTGTCAACGTTTTCCCATTCATGCTCAATTACCGATCTTAATGCGGTTTTGTTGGTTATTCGGTGGTTGCTTCGAATTTGTTTGTGCTAGTGGTCCCACAAATGCTCTATAGGATTCAGATCCGGACTTTTTTTGGAGGAGTTTTCATGACATGTGGGCAGGTATACAATGATTATACCATGTTATACATAATTTTACATTATATGCTTTGTGTTTTGGGTCATTGTCTTGATACTAGTAATAATCCGTTCCACAATGGTTAATTTCAGCCGATGCCCGTAAATTTTCTTTTAAAATATTTAAATAAGCTCTGCTCTTCATGGTGCTTTCAATAAATTTAAGATTTCGTAAGCCATAATATTCCATTGCACCCCATATTATTATGTTTCCACCCCCGTGTTTTATCGTTAAATTGATATTTTTTAATTTTAATTCCTGATATGGTTTTCTCCAGACTCTCTGTTGTTTACCATCATTATGACAGATTTTGAACTTACAAATATCACCTTTTTCCAAAAATTAATTCAATGATTCCGGTATTTTAGGCGAAATCGCGCCTTTTTATTTTATTTGCTGCACTTAAACATGATTTACGTCGCGCAATGTGTAAGTTAAAACCTAAACTCTGCAATTTTTTGCGCACTGCTGAATTAGACACGGTTGTACCACTGAATGCTACTAATCGAATTTATGAGGTGCTGGAAGAAACCTGATTTATGTTCAATTCTGTCTTCACTGTAATATCGATTGCACATATCAAAAACAGTTGAACGACTTACGTTTAATAGCTCCTCTATTTCACGGATTGGTTTTTCCTTTTCGCGATGTTATATAACCAAAGATCGGATATTACTTGAAGTTTTTTTTACCAACTTTAACCATTTTAACAAAAATTATCAAAAATATCGGCAATGTTTCAACTTTAATTACTTCAAATAAACTGACAATTATACAAAAGGCTACTACGGTAAAAAAATAAATTATAACTGTTAAATATTAGTATTCTTGTCACAAGCGCCAGTAAAATTATATGAAATTTATTGTTGTCCGGATAACTTTTTTAATCGATTTTAGTTGGTGAATTCATTTTTTACTGATAAAGTTAAGGTAATTTAAGGTTATTTAACGTTTACAAAGTTAAGGTAATTTAATGTTTTATGTTTAGGTAAGCACATGCTCATAAGTGCATCTGTGAAGTTTCAGAAAAAATTATTAAATTATAAAACGCAAACAATCATTGTTAAATTACAGTTTGTTTTTTAGAATTTAGGTTGTCCGGAAAATTATTCGCATGAGTATATATATATATATATATATATATATATATATATATATATATATATATATATATATATATATATATATATATATATATAAATATATATTTACATAAATCATTTGTATCCCTACTAGCTGATCATCTATAATTCACCATATTTTTGGTTGGAAAAGCAACTGCTGAGCAACTATAATTCGCTTGTAAGTAAGTTATATATTCTGTTCTAATTCGTTTCGTTGTTTCAATGAATTAAAATTACAAAATTAGAAGAAAAAATGAATATCAATTAAAATAGAATCATATTGTATAATAAACTCATCAAAACGTTTTTCGAAGGCATTGGTAATATAGATGCAGCTGTAATATGTTTAAATAAAATTAAAAAACTCAAAGGGGAGTTCGATTCTTCTGTAGATTTTTTATTGAAAATTGTTAAGAATATAATTTTGATGAATATATTGACGGCTTCAAAGAAAATTTTGTTCCATTAGTATTGAAATTGAATTTAAATATACCTAAAATACTTTCAGATAGACGGGTTGATCCAAAAATTAAATTGCCAGATATCTCTATTCTCTATTTCGATGACAACCCGGATCGGATTGGGTTCAGAGACACATTTATTTCAATTATTCATAACAAAAATAATTTAGATAACACTGCAAAATTTACTTATTTGTTGAGTAAAGCCTTCTAAAGGTAAAGTAATGTGTCCTATCACTGCTTTAGCAACGCTTTTCAGGTTTCAGTGATAGGACATATTACATTAACTTAAAAAGGCTACGTAAAGACTTGGAATGATTTTAAGAGGAGATTTGATAATGTTTGTGTAATTATTGAAAAACACATAGATTCCATCTTCAATTCAAAAAGTTTCTCAAAATAATTCTAAAAATATTAGAGAAATAATATAAAGCGATTTCACACACATCATCGTTAGAAGCATGTGGTCAAAAAGATGAAGAATTATCAGAAAAAATGCTAATAAATATAATTTGGAAGAAGTCAGATTTTAGTTTACGTAAAGATTGGGATGATTAATTAAAAACCGACGAACTTCCCAATTTAACTTATCTTTTAATTTATTTAGAAAATAGATGTAGAGTATTAGAGTCATTAGGATTTTAAAAATTGGGTTAAATTCCATTTCAAGAAAGGTTCAAATCACCATGTTTAAATATGTTTATTAATAACGATAATAGTAACAAAAACAATTAAAATCTTTGTAAAGGATCTCATTTTCACTAACTGTTTATTTGAAACAAACTATACCTGATAGATTTACAGTATCAAGAAATATTAAGAAACATACAAATTGTTCAAATTATTCTCATAATGTAAGAGATTGTAAGCTCAATGGTTGTGGGTTCTGTAATTTGAAACACCACACACTTTTAAATTACTTAACAAATGCAAAATTAGTAAATAATGAGATATCCAATTTTCCAAATTTATCGATCAATATCTCTTCAAGTACTAATTCACTGACCACTTCGAGTAATACATTTTCAATTGAAACACCTACCACTTCAAATAAACTTTTCATACAAAATAAACAATCTATTATTTTATCCAACATCATCGTTTTTATTCAAGATAAAACTGGATTCCATGAAATGCGATTCTTATTAGATTCTGGTAGTTCTGGTTATTTCTTAAAATTATGCTTTTGAAAAATGAATTTGAAAAAAATGGAAATAAGTGAATTTCGTGTTTTAATAAAGCATTGCTTTTTGATAAAAAAAAATATAGTGGAAACCAAATAATGGCTTGATAAACATTATCCGAACTCTGCTCCATCGAGACAAATGGTAGAGAAGTGGATTGCTGAATTTAAATGTGGTCGTACCAACACAAATGATGTAGAACGCAGTGGACCCCCAAATGAGGCTGTTATTCCAGAAAACATCAAAAATGCACACATTGGTTATGAAAATTCGCAACTTAAAGGTGCACGAGCTAGCTGACATTGTAAAGATATCAGATGATAGTGTTTTAACCATTTTACACGAACATTTAGGTATGCGAAAGCTCTGCACAAAGTTGGTGCCGCGTGAGCTCACAGTCGAGCAAAAATAACGAATCGAAGCTTCAGAGGAGTGTTTGGCGCTGTTAAACCGCTATGAAATGAAAATTGATCGTCGACATGTGAGAATGGATGAGACATGGCTTCACAATTACACACAAGAATCAAAAGACAGTTAGCTGAGTGAACAGCAGTCCATGAACCGAATCAAAAACGATTAAAGACGCAACAATCACCCGGTGAGGATCTGAATGGAAAAATGTTAGTCGACTATATCCAAAAAGGAACTATCATCAACAGCGACTATAACTGTGTTGGATCGATTAATGGCTGAAATCGCAAATAAACGACCACATTTGCAAAAGAAAAAACTGTTGTTTCACCATGACAATGCACTGTGTCACAGATCGATGAAAACGATGGAAAGATTGAATAAATCGGGTTTCGAATTGCTAACCTACCCACCATATTCTCTAGATTTAGTTTCCCAGCCATAATTGCTATAACTGAGGCCGATTTTGACGAGAAAGAGAAAGTACTATAAAAATGGTATCGAAAAGTTGGAAATAGCTATACTCGTTGTATCGCCCTCGAAGACAACTATATTGACGAATAAAATCGAGTTTTGTTATTTCTTACTTATCTTACGAACTTGTTGAATGATCATAATTGAAAATTGAATTTACTTGACGTTAATTTTAATTACAATTTGTATTGTTTGTTGACTAGAACAATTGAATTAATTCAAAGCCGTCCAGCAATTTGGAATATTTTGGATGCAGATTATAAAAATAGAACCAATTTTTAGACCTTGGTAACGGTAAATCACATCCGCACATGCTATATGGCTCATGCTATATCGGCGGCTATTCGATCAAAACCTTAAAATAACTATTTGTCGCTGCTTTCATTTTTGGGCGACTCGCTAGAACCGCGGAGGTAATTACTATATACATTTGTATACGGGCTAGTAAGCTAATAGTTTGTCTGAAAATTTTTATAACAAATTTTGTTTTCTGACCTAGGGCAAAAGGAATTTGTAGTTTAGATAAATGCAGCAGCGTTCGTGATGAAAACAATCTTCAGCCAGCGATAACAACCACCAAACAAAACTGACCACTTAGTAAAAACACCGTATATATTTTACAATATAAAAAGTATGTTAATTAATTTTTTGTAATATTTCAGGAGAATTAAAGGAAGATTGCAAACTTTAGACTTCAGAACTCAATAGGCGTGCTGTACAAGTATTAGAAACTTCTGTAAAAAGAAGTAGTAACCAACTTTTTGGGGAAATAGTTGTCGATGAGCTGGACAAACAGTGAGAACCTTTCGATAGCGTATATATTCATCAGTTCATTATACTCATTAATTCTTCTAGCTCGACTTAATCTATAATTGAACAATCTTTGGTCCAATGATAAGTTGTTTTACGCATATTGCTGCATGGTATTTGGCCATCAAAAAGCATCAACAGTTACAAGAACATATGGGACATTTGTAAATTTTTGCGATATGTTGCTCGATTCTGGAATGCTAAACAAGCTAAAATTGATCTATAAAAATACTTAATCGAAGTCGTTAGAATAAAATAATTTGCCAAATTAATTTTTTCGAAATATTCCTCCATCACGTTGACGTCAAAATGCATCGATATCGCACATTATAAATTTGTAATCATAGTCACAAATAGCTGAAAGGATTATTGAATTGCTTTTTTGATAATTAAAAAAATTAAAATCCAGAGTATAAAGGAGCATACAAACAATAGCATAGGTTTAATTTGATTATTAGAATATTAGAAGTTCCATTTCTTTTCAAAACCTTCATCGATAGTTTTAAAATAAGCTGCATTTATTTTGGGAAAAACCGCTTTATTTGAGGCAGTCGGATATATTGTACATATTCTGCTGGAGTAGTTTCTCTGATGATCTTGTGTATCGAAGCATGTTAACATTTATAAGCTAAACGTACCCAACGTTTGCAGATCCGTTTATTTTTGCTGCTACTGGAAGACTAAAAATATAATCTACGCCTTACTTTTAACCGATTGGTGCACATCACCCATGTCAACCCAACGAATGTTCTTACACACAAACGCATTTTTATGTCATCCAGTTGAATGTTAATTTTTGGGCCAACGGCGTGAAGAGAAACTCGTTTAATTATCAAGCTACAACCGGCTACTGGAAAATTATATATATCTAAAAAGTTTCGATTCATTTTTAGTTTGAATTAATCTATAAAATTTGAATTTTGATCGTTGCTCTCCAAATAATATTTCTGCTACAATATCTTTCTATAAACAACTATATTATATTGTTGTGAGATAATTACTATTTAAATAAACTATAAAATCACCTATATATGTTTCACCTCACCGTTTATCTGCATCTGCTGAAATCGTTGAATGTAAAGCAGCCTTAATTCTCCAACGTTTTTGGATACATTGTTAGTGGTAAATGTCAAAATTATTCATTTGAATATTAGAAGATTTGATTATAGAAGATTTGATTAATTTTGGGAATTGGAATCATTTCCTTTTCGGCAATTTCTTTTCAACGAAGAACAATTACGTAAAACACATTTTAAAATCACCGTTATTCAAAACACCACAGGCAGATACACTGTTAAAATACCTTTTAACAATTAAATTAATTTTATTTGTTCATTAAAAGATCAAGCACTTGCAAGATGTAAATATCTGGAAAACAGATTTATGATTTATTTCACATTTAAAGAACAGTATTCAAATTATATTAAAGAATACATTCAATTCAGGACATATGATAAAAGCTCCTGAGAACATCATATCGAAATATCCATCATACTATAGTATGTATCTATCACATCGTGCAATTCTAAAACATTCACGTTCAAGTACTTAATTACGTGTCGTGTTTAACGCCTCAGCGAAATCTTTAACTAATATATCTTTAAATGATACACTTCGAATATAGGATCTATTACAGCAAAATATATTTGATATTGTATTGAGATCTAGAAAATTTATTTATGTCTTTACTGCCGGGTATATGCAAAATGTTTAGGCAAATAAATGTAGCTGTTGATAAGTTATCATTACAATCTATCGTTTGGAGATTTAAACCGTTATTATGAATGACACCTCACCTCACTCGACACCGTAACCGTATGGTCACTCGAGTCATATTTTAATATAAATATATATATATATATATATATATATATATATATATATATATATATATATATATAAATATATATATTTATTTATATATATATATATATATAAATATATATATATATATATATATATATATATATATATATATATATATATATATATATATATATATACGGGGTGATCCGGTTTGGGATGCTAATCCGTTAAGGCGTGATTCCTTGGTTCATTCTGAGAACAAAATCGTATGGGGAGGGGGCGATCTATTTTTGATATCCTTTGAGATACGGGGTGTTTAAAAAATTCGGTCCAAAAAAAAAGATACACACAAATATTGAACTGTAACTTCTGAAATGCTTATTCGAGAGCAACCAGCTAAGTCTAATTAGACTAGTAATTGTATAGGCTTCGTTTATAATATTATTCCACCATTAGTTACACCAGGGCAGATAACACGAGGAACGGTTAATCCGCATAGGTTTACGGTGAAGCTACCGAAACCTCGAACTGAAGATGCAAAGCGCGAATTTATTTATCAAACATCTAAGAAGTGGAATTCGTTGATCGCGGTTTTCAGTTTCCGTTGAAATATAAAATGTACAAGTTTGAGGCAGCTATCAACCATTACTTGAAGGATCGCGCGTTGGGTGCAGAAGCTTTGACAGTTACAAGGAGCTAGGATAGTCTAAAAGTCCGCTCTGCACCCAAATAAAACTAAACGTTAATATATATATATATATATATATATATATATATATATATATATATATATATATATATATATATATATATATATATATATACATACATATATATATAATTTTTATATTGTTTAAATTATCGAAATCAGCAATACGTGAATTCTGAAAATTTTCTATTTTTGTAGCTTCTTATAACTAAAAAAAGAAGACCTATACACTTGCAATCCGAAGAAATTAAATTTCTGTCGAAAGACTGTATCGTTTGTTGTTTAGTGTTGTTTGGTTGCTACATTGCGCCGAGTAACTAATTCTAAATTGAAAGTATACTTTTGATAAAATCAATTCTTATGATTAGGAGTAAGATAGTCATTCCACTTTCTGTATATAATAAATTAAATAACTTTGGTTAAGCCAATTATTTTCTGCACGACGACAGATAATTGATACTGCCCATTATATATTTAGCGGGCAAAAACGCTCTCGCTACTTTGCCGTCTTAAGATTCCCAGGGACGACGTGTTCATATCAGAAAATC
Source organism: Tipula lateralis (assembly GCA_963932295.1). Taxonomy (NCBI): domain Eukaryota; kingdom Metazoa; phylum Arthropoda; class Insecta; order Diptera; family Tipulidae; genus Tipula; species Tipula lateralis. Next base: position 86,906,156 of record OZ010737.1, read on the forward strand.
ATTTGTCATCATTGGTATATAAAATTGTCCATGCCATAAGCATATTTCCTGATTGTTTTATTAGCATTGGCGTCAGTTTTCTATGATAATCCGTCCGTGCCAAGCACGGTCTTCTATTGTAATAGCCTTCTTTTGCGCTTGAACATTTTGGATTGGACAGTTGAAGCTTTTGACAGAGAAACAACGTGTCTTCAGACACAAAATTTCCATAAACTGTTGGTTCGCTTGTCGCAGCTTAAGAATTTATAAACATAACTCGTAAAATATTAATCCTCGGCACATAGCTGGACAATTTGATTTAATTTGGCGACATATATAGAAACCTTCGATACTGTCGGCGACTTTATGATATTAAAATATCTTCAATAGCTTGGGATGTGGAAAAAATGGAACAAAATGTGTATTTTACGGTAAAATAATCTTTTATTTTTCACAAATCATATGAACAAAAATTGATATTGCTTTGGAAATCAATTTTAAAACATCAATAAATATCATTGATATATCATGCAATTATTTTTTGTTACCTATGTTATTTTATTTCCTACGATATTTAACAGAAACCTATTACATAAATATAATTTTTAATTTAATAAATGTTTAAAATTGTCGCCTTTTGACTCCAAACATTTTTCTACTTGTACTACAAAATTTAAATGAACTTTTGAAATATGATTGCTAAACATCTTTTATATTTTTTAAGTCTTTTACCGATTAAATCAGGTTAAATCTTTACATTTCCCTGTAAATAAAAAATCCAAACAAGTTAAATTAAGTAATCGTATCAGTAAGGAAATTCTTGCAATTCATTTGTTCGAGAACATTAAATTTAATTATAATTGGGAAGTTGTACCAAAATGGAGAATTGCACCATCCATCTGAAGCCACATTTTCTGTCTTTCAACAATTTCTGTATCTTTTTTTTTTGTATTATGGTTCGGCTCCAATAATTGACAACCATGTCGCCACATATCATATTTACATTTATTTTTTAGATTTTAATACATTTTATACATTTTTCATTTTATTTACCGGTAGAGAACTGGATATTCCCTATCTTGCTGGCTGTTGATTTTAAATTATTATATTACTCATTTTCACAAATTCATACATTTCCTCATAAGCCAAACCACCCCCATTCATTACTCTGGTTAAATTATTTGCATTGTGGAGGATGCTGAAGCATGATCTTACACGATTGTATTTCGGGCAGACTAATATCAAATGTTCAACATCCTCCACCATGTCACACAACACACAATCTTTTTCCTCACTCAATCGACGTTTCCACAAGCATTCTTTCCAATTTCCATGGTTCAGTTTGATTTTCTCAATTGTTCTTACCATTCATACATCTCGTTTGAGTTCCTTATAGAACGGAGTTCTCAAAGGAGTAGCGCACAACTACTTCTTTCCTTTTTTCAGCATTTATCGTCATATTCACACTCCCACTTTCTCCACAGATTCATCTGAATCATTCGAAGTACATCTCTTACATCCTTCTTTTCTTACTTCTGAACCAATTCATTCATTGTACCCTTCTTAGCTAACATATCTGCTCTTTCGTACCCTTCAATCTGTCGATGTGATGGTACCCATTGTATTGTCACATCACATTGACACATGGAACATACTCAAAGATCAAATCCACATACATATTACCTTGTATTCCACCTCCACATTTAACCAAACCTATTCCATTCTTGGAATCGGAAAATATTACTATTTTCCGATTTCCATCATATACAACCAGTTTTATTCCTTCATATATTCCGATTAGTTCTGCGTTCATTATACAGATGCTATTATCCACTTTGAAAAATTTCTCTACATTCATTCTTGACATAAATACACCCACACATACTCCATTATCATTCACACTAGCATCTGTATAAATCATTACGTGCTGCGAATACTGTTGACCGATTTTCTCAAACATAATTTTAGCGCTGACTTCATTTGTTCCCTTATTGAATTCCTCCATATTCAGGAACACAGTAAGGTTATTAGGAGCGGGATGCGGACCGGCATTACCTTTACTCAAAAACATATCCATATGTTCAAGTGCAATGCTGGATCTATATGTTGGCTTGTACATCGCCCTATTTTGAAGCCTTACTACCATCTCATTCCAATACTCATTTTTCTTTGTATTCATTCTCATGGTCTCTTTCAATATGATCCACTCTCTCTTGTAATCAAGCGGCCATTCACCCATTTCAGATCACAGAGTATGTATTGGGGTTGAATTAATCGCACCCAATCCCACTCTGGCACACGTTTTCTCCACTTTCATTAATTGGCTGAACGCCCCTTTTGAACCATTTCCATACACACTAATTCCATATCCTATTTTGGAGGAAATAAGAGCCTTAACATATCAGTCAAACTTGGGTGAGCACCTCATTTAGGTTTGCTAATACTTTTAATTACATTTAAGCGTTTCTTGCAATCGTCTGTTAAGATATTCATGTCCTTTCCAAAATTCATGCGTCGATCAATCCAAATACCCAAATACATGTACGTGTTCACATGTTCAATTCTAATATCGTCTATCTTAATGTTAACATTTACATCATTCGTTCTAAAACACATATAAGCACACTTACTAGCATTTACTCTTAAATTTAGTTCTTTCATTTTTTCCATTAATTTATCCACTCCGTTTTGCGCTTTTTGAGCCGCCGCATCAATACTTCTACCTTTTCCTATTACCACAAAATCATCTGCAAATTGCAGAAGAATTTGGTTTTCAGCATTGATACAGTGTATCTCACTCGTATATAGGTTGAACAGGGTTGGCGATATCTTACTTCCTTGGAGAAGACCAATATTTGCCACCCCTTTCAACCTTTATCCGCTAAATTAATTTCAAAATCATTTTTCTTTCACTCATGAAATATTTTATCCACATGCATACTTTCCGTGAAAATCCAAACTTCGAAAGAATTTGTGGCAATTTCCACGGAACCACGTTATCATAAGCCCTATGTATGTCCAAAAATACCGCAACTACTTTCACATACTTTTCACACCACGCGCTGTTGCGATATTTCATCGCTCTACCCTTGATTTTTTACTTTAGTTGTTTTTCGTTTTGGTGTTTAACAAGCAGGCTAGCCAGTCTTATGTTTTAATTTGCACAGCGCGCACATTAAAAAAGAAATAAAATAAATCGTATTGGAACAAAATTGTTTTTTATTATAAAATTCCACAAATACAACATTATCCTTTTTCACTTCCCACACAAACTTTCCCACACACTTAATAGCAGAGTGTTTCTTTCGAAATCCGAATGTTGTTGCTGGCAACAAATTATTTTCATTCATAAACCATTCGATTCGTCCTTTCATCATTCCATTTAACAATTTTATAAAGACATTTAACAGACATATGGCGCGATAATTTGTTGCCACATTCGGATCTCGATCTCGTTTAGGAATGGGCACCACTCTACTTTCTTTCCATGTATCTGGTAATTTTGAACTCATCCACACTTTATTTATTACCTTAAGTAGATTTTCTTTTGCTGACTCATTCAACATCTGAACCATTTTGTAGCTAACACGATTTGTTCCGGGAGTGGTAGATTTAGAATTGTTTAACACTCGTCGGTATTCCTCACACTCAAATTTTCCATCTAAACTTTCATTTTCACTTATTCTTTCAACTTCCTTTAGCTCATTAAATCATTTTCCACATTTAATATCATTCTTAGAAATTCTTCACCTTTTTCGCGGTTCTCACTCACCACATTACTCACATTCACTCTATTGTAAAGAAACCCCATACGTCCTTATTTGTTGTGGTATGTGTCAGTTGGGACACATACCCCCGCCAGCCTTTCCTTTTATCTTAGCGAATAGCCTTCTTCAACTTTCCAGTCATTCTACCATACATAATCTTATTCTCACTACTCTTATTCCTATTAAATTCACGTAAGACTATTCACTTTCTTTCATACCAGAATTGAACTTCATTATTCCACCATGCACATTAATATCTTTCTGATCCACATTTCTAATACACTTTTTATTTACTCGGTCTATCCCACTATCTAACTGGCATTGACTCATTGGATGTTCTCCGAGAATCTCATTCATTTCGTGCACCTATGTCCTACTTTTTATTATTTCACACTTCTTTCTAAACATTCTATTATCATTCTTGATTATTTTTATCATGAAATGATCTCCACCCAAATTCTCTTCTTCGACATTCCAAGTGACTCGGCCGACCAGCTCATTAGATGTCAAGGACAGATCTAGTGCACTGGCCGTACCACATACATTCGCCATCCTAGTTGGCCTCCCATCGTTGAAGAGCACTTAACCGTAGTCTTGAATTAGGTCAGCCAACTGGTTATTAGCACGTACACAATTATTAACACAACCCCACATTCTAGCATGCGCATTCATATCACCTCCAATTATAAAGTCACTTTTACCTCTCACCAAATCAAACAGTTTCTTCAAATCACTCAACGTTTTTCTTCTATCATCTTCCTCACGTGAGTTAAAGTTGCAGTCGTGGAGGAGATGAAATAACTTTAACAACAAAAATCTTTTTTAAAAGGTTTATTCGGAGTACAATTCAATTCTGCGTTGATTTTACAATTTTCCACTATTTATATATTCTAGTTATTCTTATTAAAAAAAGGAAAATAATAAACATATGCAATATGTTTATTTTACAGTTAATAAATGCATATAGACAAGTGTTCAATTACTTTTATTTTATTATTATGTCCCAGTTTTAATTAATAAGAGATAAGATTTATATTATGGGAAAGAAAATACATAATAAATACATTTGGAGAAATGCAAGTGTTCAAATTACTTTAGTTTGTTTTATTTTTATGTTTTAATTTTAATTAATATGAGATAAGAGTAAATATAATAAACTGGACATATTGTGGGAAAGAAAATATAGAATAAGGAACTACTAAGAATTATAAAGTAGGTTAACTTTTCAATGCATTACAATGTTGTATGTTTCATTGTATTGCATTGCTGCTTGTTGCATCGTGTTGCTTTGTGGATGTCATCAATACAGAATCTGGTGAAGTAGGGATACGTAACTCGTGCTTGGGCTACATACACACTAACTAGTAATAACTTTCTTTCCAAATTTGTGGTCGATGCGGCAATTGCCTCTAGAAATTCAAACGTCGGAAGCGGTTTTTGTTGGAGCTTCATACGATTTTTAAATAGTATTGCCACTCCACCATAACCATCGCTTCTTGGTTTGGACAGAAATGTATACCCTCTTACATTCAACGTCTTGTTCACACGCTCGCAGGTTTCACTTATAAGAACTACATTCATATTGTTCTTGGCCAGATAATTTACCAACATATCTTTTTGGCATATAAACTTTGAGTATTTATCTGACCAACAAATATTCTATTACTCATTTCCTCATTAACACATTAAAAATATTACATACCGGGCAAAAGATGTAAATCTTGAATATCCGTTCCAATTTCATCAGACGTAATTCGATGTAGTCATTCATGTGGGTAGATGCTGCATACTGTTGCAAATTGCTGCTTGTTGCTTTTCATCGACGTTGTTTTGTTTATAATAAAGTTAAATGTTGCATCTTGCATAAAGCGTTGTAAGTTGTTGTTGATCCATTGATTGTATAATAAGCCATAAATTTTTATTGTATTTGTTGTTGTTATTGTGGTTTCGTATTTGTTAACCGTATTATTTAGATTCCTTCGTTGTTGTTGCTTTTGTTCGGTAATGATGGTGTTACAAATGTATTACTGGTTGTGTTGTGTGTACCAGCTGTTGCATTTTTATGCTCCTCCATGAACGCAATTCTATTTTTGGTGCTGGTATATCTGCCTTTTTTGGTTGGACGTCCTCGCTTGACAGATTGACAGAAACATTTTCACTTTCTGTGTCCATACAAGACGAATCAGTTTCTTGTTTTCTATCTTTTAGATTCTCTTTAATGTTAATTGTTCTTTGTCGATTTTCCACTTTGTTTTCTGCTTCCTGTTGTATATTTGTTATTTTTGTGATGTCGCTGATTCGTTCGTTACTGTTTTGCTCGTTTACGACTTTTTTTGTATGGGATCTGCATGCATTGATACTCTTATTTCTTTTTCTTGTGATGATAGTGAGTGGAGTACTGTTTGTTGTTGTTGTTGTGGTAACTCGTTGCTTTGGATGATAATTTGCGGGCAATGTTTTTTATGTGTATCTTCTCCACATATAAAGCACCGTTCTTTCATACCGTCGTAAAAAATTCTGGTTTTTATGTTATTTATATATAGAAATTGTGGTATTTCTCGTTCAATTTCTATATATATTCCTCTTACACCTGAGAACACCGGTAGTAGAGAGTTGGCGCCAAATTTTTCTCTACGTATTGACATTATGTTTCCGAAACGGAGCATCGCCTCACTTAATGTTTTGTCGTCGATTTCTGGTGGTAAATTAAATATTCTAACGTATCGAACTATTCCACTTGCACCTTTAACAGATACCTCTGTTGTTTTACCACTTGTATATGTGAAAACTACAACATTTGTCTCTTCTACAAATTCATGGTATTTTTGTTCTAAATTGAATTTTACATAAATACAGCGATCGTATAAATTCTGATACAACGTGGGAATATCTTTTGCGGTTAGATTGTTATCAAAAACAAATTGCATCATTTCTTGATCGGTGAGTTTTGGATCTGCCTTTTGAAACTGTACTTTCGCTGTATTTTTTCGTAAACTTTCCATTTTCTGCTGTTTATTCCACAACCTTTTTACAGTTATACCATATGTATATGTGTTGTTTTTTTACGCAAGATTGCGCTTAAATTTTGGCACTGTACACTTTCACACTTGTCACTTTACTTTGTTTTTAATTTTTTACTATTTTTTATTTTATTTTTATTTTCACTTCGATATGCACTCTACTGATGTTCAAATCGGAATGAATTTCTGTATCTTAAATGTTCCATAAAAAAAAGTTCGATTAGACATGATCCACTTATCTTATTCAATGTGGAACCACGTTAATTCAATAATACATTACCTCTTAAATATTTATTGCCTCGTCTTAATTATAATATTTTTTGCTCTAATATCATTTGAGATATTCCTCTATCTCGGATTGAAGTTGGTGGGTCATTTCATACTGCAGCTAGCACATTTTAAAAATTTAACCAGAGAACTCAGAACTAGTCTTTTTTACGGTAATGTGAAACTTATCTGCTAAACTTTTTTATACATCTTTTTCAAAATGTGGGTGTCGTGCAGCATATATTATAATCGCAATCCGCATTTTTTCGATACTCACCGTAGATCATCTTTATGATGTTTCATCGATATTGAACAACATAACTAGAAACTTTTTCCACCGATAATTTAAACCATCTCATAAAACTTAAACTCAAGCGTAATAAACGAATTAACGTTTTTATTATCATAGATATAAAATAAACAATTGCATAATAAATCGAAGAACTATTGATATGATCTATTTTAATTTGTTATTGCAAAGTAACATTTGCCATCTTTAAAATTGTGATAGTTCAGTTGTTTTATTAAACATCAATTTTTACTCATAAAGGCTAGTATTTTCCATACGATTTTACCAAAGTGAACTCAGAAATGAAAAATTTCATTTCTGTTTTCACTAAGCAGAACTCAATTCATTAGTGCAAAAACTATAGTTATTTCAATGCACCAAAGATGGCGTGCGAAAACTCTACAAACTTGTTTCACGTGAAATTTGAACATTTGAACTGTTTGAACATTTGAATTCTCCAAAAAAATTTCATTTCTATTTCACGTGAAAATAAATAAATTTTTGGAGACCGCGATAAAATTTCATTTCACTTTGATCTGAGTTCATCAAGGTCACTTTTTCTTTAGCAATATTAAAAAAAAATTGGATTACATTTAATATTTGATATTTCCAACACGCATGACACCATCAAGATACTAGAAATAATCTTCATGTACATTCAAAAAGTAAGCTTGATGATGTCCACAAATAGATCAAATCTTCGCTTTGTACTGTTTACATATGTTCTCAGTATTGGGTCGGAATCATTAAGCCTTTAAATAAATATTTATCGTTATATCGGGCTCACGCGTATATTGTCAAAAATAATGTTGTTCAACGAAAGATTTATTTTAAACATCCTACATCTGACGTATTTGTTTGTAATTTTGCGTTCATTTTCATGCTATGTGGCAAACATTCCAGTTTCTTAGAAATCTCTCCTTTGCCATATACAAAATAATAAATGTCTTCTTCCACGAAAGGTAGATAACGTATTTTTTGAAATATGTAGATATCTACCAAAAAATTATGTGAAAATGTTTTCCCTGTTGTTACTCCCTGTATTAGTATCAAACAGGAAAAGCACTTCATACACACATTTTCATTTTGGCATTTTCTTTTTGTTTTTGTATATTAAAATGTAAATGCCGTTGGCAATTTTCAAATATTTGAATTAACTTAAACAAAATATATAAAAAAAAATCTACTCTCCATCCACGTAAAAATAAGTTGAAGTAATTTTTTATTTTCCTTCGTTTTTCTTCACCAAAGCATAATAACAATAAATAAGGAAAATGCAAAATAATAATTTATTCGGTTTGTTGTGTATATATGTATGTACATATAGGATACGCATACATGATTCTTCTTACATTATTAAGGAAGTGTGTGCTCCTAATGTTAGCATATTATTTTATTGTTTTGTTGATTGTTCTGTGTTCTGATAATGATTGTACACGATAATGATGTTTATCTTTAATTTTTTTGTTTTATTTATCTGCGTGTCTCAAGTGTTTTTTCCGGGGAAATGTAATGAATATGAAAACAGAATATATAATAATATTATACTCGTCGAATATATACAGATGCTTAAACATAAGAAATCCAAAAAAAAAATTAAATGTAAATATTGTCTCAAGTGATCTTACTTGTTTCCTACTATGTGTACGTACGAGTATTTGGCTATAGATACAAATTAAATGTAACATCACAGAACTAACACAGGATAAAAATTGTTAATTAAATTAAAAAAAAATTATTTATTTAATTCCCGAAATAAATTTTTATTTTAACTAAAAAAAAGTTAAAAACTAACTTTAAAAAAAATCAGTTAAATCTATTTTTTTAGTACGCTGTTAAATAGCAAATCTCTAGTGATTAACAGGAGCTTTATGATAATTTTTTGTCATTAAATTGAATTAAAAAAAAGTTTTCTGGTATGTATGCTATTAATTTAACAAATAAGCTTTTTCATTTCACTGTACATATATGCCATGTAGTAAATTTTTTTTGTACATTTGTAGTTTAAGCCGGGATTATATTGTGATTTATCTAAAATTACAATTTTTTATGTATGTCGGTTGGTTTATATTCATATACATAGCTGGATAATGAATCGAAATTAATTTAATTGGGATAGCTAAATGAATATAATATGTACACATGTTAGTATTGTAGCGTCCAAAATTTTAGTTTTCGTTAAAATATAGAGAAACGAAGTTTGGAAGTTAAACCTTTTACATTATAATTGGGTCAAATTTATGAATAATTTCGTTTTCGAATAAATATATGAATAGAATCCTCTGGGACTACTGCCTTTATCGTGATGTTATCATTTAAAGAAAAGTATTGATGTAGTTTCCTTCCAGTGGGTAGCAGTGCAAAATTAAAAAACCCACGTATTTCTGAAATATATAATTCAATAAACAATATTAAATGAATGTTTGAAATCATTCGTTGTGTATTATTTACGATAAGGCAGCTCTGTTTACTGTTTTGAACAATCAGAAGAACTTGGTAACACTGTCGCTTATATTAAGTTTTTAAGTAGACTTAGTGCAGAAATCATCTACTACCGGACTCCGCCCGCTGTTTGGCGTGAATCTACATTTATTGTAGTTGGCCATAGGTTAACTATAATTGTTCTTTTCAATATAAAGAGGATGGTAATATTTTTTTAACACTGGTGTTCACTGGTATAGGAACGGCTTACTTTCTACGATGACTTTATTGTTTTTGTTAAATCATAGACCCATGAAAAACTCTGACGCATTATGGAAACATGGGAATGAGATTTTATTTTTATTGGTAATTATTGTTGAAGATACAGATTTAACTTAAAATTGGTTTTGATGAGATTAAAAATCAAACAATCTCAACTCAATTCTCAATAGACGATTGAGACCATTAAATTTTTCATTGAATTCAATATTAATGCATTGAAAACTGAATGAAATATCGACTCAGGCATCTATCGAAAATTGAGTTGTTTTTTATAGATTATTTTTGAAGTGTGCTAATGAGTTCGAGTCAGTTTGAATTCATAATATGTAATTGAACATAATTTATCCGGGTGGAAATAAATTATTTCAGACATGCATTAAACTCATTTTTGGATATTACACTCAGATGACAGGTATATACTACATGTAATAGTGAGACTTGGGTCAAAATATCAAGGATTGGTCAATTAATAGCCATCAAATTTCGAGTAAAATTTACTATCGGCCAAAAATGAAGATGTTGATTCAGGTTTGACTACAAAATAAAATAAACCAGTTTATTATCTACCTGAAACCACCTCACGATAACTTTGTTTGAACTAGGGATTTTTTGAACAATTTTCTTGTAATATAAGTAAATTTTACTCGAAATTAGATGGAAATTATTTGCCAATCCTAAATCCTAAAGTATGTTAAACGCATAAATAACATTCAATTGATTGAATTTGTTCTAAAAACTTTACATCCATAAATTTTAAGTATGATAGTACATATGGTGTTGTCATCACCTTATAAGTGGGGTTGTAACCGGGTACACGAACAACATCGGTTCCAAATGACGTCATGATTGTGCTGTTACGTGTGTGCCAGTTAATGTCTGGATAGGATTGTATCTTCGTATAGCGATAACTACGCAATACTCCGGGGGTGGTCGAAGTTAAAGCCGACAATTTAACTTTGCTATCGGCACAATATAGTCTTGGAGTTTTATCATTGGAACTTCAATGTTTGCAATATTGGCACACGGTAGACAATGCGGCAAAATGAACACAGTGAAAATTGTTTTTAGACTATTTATAGTCATAATTTAAAGCAGTGCCCTTCGAGTCAACATTCACCGTTAAGTTGCGTTTGGATGAACCTGAGCTGTTGGTCCTTATCGGAATCATAAAACTCACACCGAACTTCAAAAGATTGGAATAATGATACCGTTAATGGATATAATGCACACATTTTGAATACCATAAAACAGTGCATTAACATTCAAATTTTCAATTTAACATAATGTGTTAGCTGCAAAAAGGCCGTACCATCTCGTTACCTCAGTATCATCTTTTATTTATCTCGTTAATTTTGTGTTTTTATAAATTTATTTCATGAGATTTTCAAGTTTTAAATCTACTAGTATCTAACTAAATCTTATGAAAAGTCAAGGGTAATCCAACTGCGTAGAGTTCCAATAAGTTTGTGTTTCAATAAATATAATTCACCAAAACAATACAAATGGAACAATAAATGATAAGAAAAAAATCGCGTTTAGTCTTCAAATAAACAATAATTACTATAAGGATTTTGAATTTGACTCTTGCACTAAGTATGCAAATTACTTCTAATTTAAATATTAATACGATTGCTGATCCATCCTAACATGACCCAGATTTTCTTGCCTCGGAAATATTTTGTGTCAATGTCATAGCATTAATCGAAACAGATCACGAACTTATCACAAAGTTGAAATTTTTGTTTTCAAATAAGGAACAGTGTCTGCCCCCAATTTAAATAATCGTCTAGAGCTTGTATCAGTAAAGAACTATATAAATTAAGAATAGTCGAACCAAATATGATAATGTTTTCCTACCAGAACTTCTTCTTCAGAACTTAGTTCCACATTTAGGTTTTATAGCTGTAAGTGTTAGTGTGGACACGTAAAAATTGATTAGTGCTACAAGGTAGATATAAGTAAATAAGGCCTTTATAAAGAGTGATACTTCATCACTGATTTCGATCTAAATTACCAGCCTGGTAAAATAAACACCTCGTTGAAAACTCGACAAAATGAAAAATAATTTCTATAAAGATGAGGAGTGTCGTCTTTCTGTTGTGCTTCGAAGACAGCCAAACAAATTTGTAGATAGAATAAGAATGAATATATCTAAGATTACTGGAAACAACTGCATTAACTTCGATGTGATACTCGAAAAATAGTATGGGTCATTTGTGACCTACTTAATGTTCTACATGTGTAAAAATAGACCGCCGAAATTTTTATCGAGAATTTGTCATATAATCAATGCCATGCAGAGATTAAGAAAAAAATCCACCAGGAGTTGACTTATTTCGGTTGCTAGAGCTACGAGATTTAGGCGATATAGAATGTCGATGGTAGTTGCGGGTATTGGTTATAGATACTTTGACCTTTATATTGAGATATAGATTAATAAACTATTTTAAAAACTTTTATCATGTGTTAGATAAGTGATAGTGCCTAGTAATTTTTTAATTTAAATAATTCTATTTTATTAACTTATTTAATTTTTTCAATTTTTTTTTGTTGTTTTGTGGAAAATGTTCACTGCTGTTAATTTTTTGATAATTGGTCTAAGATAGAATTTCACTGTTTCGTTTTCCCACAACAACTTTAAGTCGTCGTTGCCATGCCTCTACGCTATTCTGGGCTCTCGGAAAATTTTGTTTCCACGCATCTTCAATGGACCAAAAATCTGGATCGTATTTCGGAGCAGTGTTGTTTATCCCTTCTATATAATTGGTTTTTAGCCACTGTGCGATTTTTTTTGGTATCAGTATCTTTTAAATACTTATAATAAGCTTTTATTTCTGTAGGAGGGACAACAAGGCTCTTAATCATCCTTATCTCGAAGCTAAAAGCTTTGCTTTTCCATATTTAACTGCTAATTTTGGTTTCTGGACCTGACGCCAAATGATTTGCGCAAAATGAAAAAGACGTCCCTTTAAATCCGTCGATGGAAAAAACTCACGTGCTGCAGAATGTATTGTTTATTTCAAAGTCGGAAATAATCCGTTTTGGTTTAAATGGTATATTGTGGTCCGCCGCTATACGATGAAGTTCAAAAAAAATTCTCTATAGCAGTTTTTATTTTTCTTTAATCAAAATAGTAGCGGTATAATTTGGTTTTCAATTTTTCCGTGGATACTAAATAGTTGCGCCATAGCTGTCGGTACAACATAAAAATTACCATCCATTAACCAGCAAGGTGATTTACTTGTGATTTTTAATAAATTGTGATTTTTAATAAATAAAAAAAAATGTTTAAGTTAAAAACCTTTAATTTAATTCAAGGTAAGTTCTAATAAATAAATTGTAAAATAAAACGTTTCATTTAATATTAAAATGACTATTTTTTCAAAACACTTTTAAAACAGTAAACAAAATATTGTAGGAAGCAGAACATATCTGAAAAATAAAAGTCATGATTTGATGTATTTAGTAGTTTCTGTCCAACAACCAATACTGAAAATTGCAATAATTCAATGTTTTCTGGAGTAAATTTGGTAGGTTAAACTAGTATATGAGTTGAAATTTTTTATTAATCTCAATATTTGTATTTCAATATTTTCAGTCAATCTACTCAAGTTATCTGCATAGTAAACTTAGCTATATAAGAATAGAAAGAAAATTTTTTGTGATAAGTCCAACAGTTAAACCAGCGCGTGTTCGAACGGTATTTTAGAAACCAATGAACGATAAGTATTGATTATACAAAGCTCTAATTTAAGTTTTATTTAATTAAATTGGTTTTTAATTTTATTTTTATTTCATTAATAAATATTTGTATTTTTGTTTAGATTTCTACAATATAGAACTCATAAAAGCGGAAACGTTAGAGGGCAACCACTTAAATACACCACCGGTAGTTTTTTGGATATAGTTTTAAATTGGAATATTTACCTACCAACATGTAGTTTTTGGAAAACAAATTCACCTAAAAGTATCTTCATAACCTTACAAAAACGTGAACTACCAGGACCATGAGTAAAAACTGATTTAAAAAATATACAAGTTTTTTTAATTTTATTATTTATATATATTCATTAAATTTTTTAATTGCAATACTCATATGCGAAATTGTTATTGAAAAATAAAGTTATTAAATAAATATCTGGTGTTATTATTTTGTAGAAGTACTTTAATAAAGGATATACAATATATATATATATATATATATATATATATATATATATATATATATATATATATATATATATATATATATATATATATATATATATAAATATGTTTTTGGCTAAGCTAAAAAAGCAATTATTTAATTTAAAATATACAGATGTGCAATGTTATTCTAAGCAGTGGTGCTTTATTTAATTTACTTCTTGCTTTCATAATTAAAACAAAAAAAAAGTTAGTTTAATTATGCTCTGTTTTAACCAGAGACAAGATTGCTTTGTTAAATTAACACTTAAATTTAATTAAATTAACAAAGCGCATAGATAAAGTTACAGAAAATGCGGTTATATTAACTACATACTCATAAATGGAACTTTATTAACTTTGCAATAAGTGACATTTACAATGTTAAATTTTAATAATTTACAAAGCGTTAAGTTTGCTGTATTTGAACTTATTTTTTTGTAAAATTTTTTTTGCTTTCTTGTTAATATCAACATACTTTTTATTTCAGTGTAGTGAAACAAATTGTATTATTTACAAAAGCATTTTATGATATGCATAATATTGTAGAACAATATAATACAATTTTCTATGTGTTATAACAAGGTGCATTTTTTAAGAAATGTAAATCCCCAATTTTCATAATAATTTTTATTAAAACATGTGCGGCGCCGCCATGTTTTAGTAAAAATTGTAAAAAAATGTGAGGATTTTTTATTTTGGGATTTTATAAATTGGGATTTTGGTTTTTGTATTTGGGAATTTGATTTTGGGATATCGTACCCAACCCAAAAATAAGTTCTCAGTGGCAGAAAATTCAAAAACTAAACTTTAAATGTTCAGTATAAGAAGTAATCGTATCCATCAAAAAAAAGATAAAATACCCTATTAGAACAAATTATCATCGATGTCTATTCCGTTTCCTAAAATATTATTGAATTCGAAAGTGGATGTTCCAGTCGTACAACCGACGTGAATCATATCACAACGGTGCCGTACACTGATATTACAATTAAGCACCGAGACAATGAAAATACTAACTCAAGTCTTAAGTATACGGACTTATTTAAGTATCCGAGCTTTAAAGCTTATTTAATATACAAAAATACTTTGATTGGCGCAAAGTTTTTTATACCCTAATTTTCACTGCAATCGTTTGTTATTTTTTGACCCAATTTTTCAAGCGTATTCATGCAGCTTTCATTCGATTGAACATTTAGATGCGCTTGAAAATTGTACCATGACTGGGCATTTTGGTTTACAACTGAATTGAATTTGAAGATTTACATTTTAATGGGGTTGGTTATTTGGAAGCGGATAAACATTTGGTGGGTATAAATTAATTTATAAATTTTGATTTTTTCGAAAAATTCTTCTACCTTACATAAAAGTCAAAGCCTACAGCAGTAAACTTTTCGGTATTTTCTTTTAAGAGCATAGTCAAAGTTAAAGTAACCATACATTTATGTACTCAGCTTATTCTACCATACGTGTCAATCAATATAAAAGCAAAACGAACACTTAGGTTGTCTGGTTTGAATGAAGCACTGATCGTGATATTATCACCGCATCGCCCAGTTTTGGTTATAAACAAATGGGTTAAGACTTCGGTATACCGAGAATAATCATACCGAGAACTGATCGTTGCCATTAAATTTGATAACAGCACTCATTCAGCAGTGGATTCCATTGGTTCCCATTTCAGTCTTAATTCAACACAGCGGAATATTTATGACGATTGTCAGTGTGTATAACCATTTTATGAGGTTGGGTGAGAAATAAATAGAAATAACATAGCAATAACGAAATTCCAACCTAACGTTCCATACAGTGTTTTATAATTTGACATCTGTAAACGTTGTGTGTGGCCATATCTCTACACTATTTCACCGTACCACCGTGTATACCAATCGATGTAGAGCTTAAAAAAATTAAATCTCGGATGAAAAAAAAAATCTGAAACTTTTTGTTTTTTATTTAATTTTCAATTATTGACATCTGTGAACTTTCCATTGATTAACTTAAAATGAACTGAATGGTAAACAATTTTTCTACTGTATTTGTTTGAGCGAGGTAGTACGAAAAAAAATCTGGTCGAGTTGAAACTATATGTGCAGTGGATAGGGAGGTGGATATTTTATACGTTTTATCCAATTTTATTACATTTGATTTTACAGAATTTATGTTTAACCTTAACAGATTGAAGTAATTGTGTACAGAAATTATATTAAAATAGTATAGATGCGGGGTACATGGTATTTCTTATTAAATCGATTGAGTTTGACATGTTTTAACTTACTCTATGGTGGTGCCATATACTTACTGTGCTCGTTGGGGGTGGCAATGGAAGCCACTTTCTCATCAATCGAACATTAATATTTAGAGCTTAAATTTATTTTAATTTTTATTATTAATTAATCATTATTGCACATTATTAGTTCTTAATCATTTTTTTATATATTAAACTTATGATTTTGTGTTTAATTTTTAAATTTATTTTTTAATTTAATATTTTTAAATAATTAATATTACTGTAAAAAAATTAATTTAATTAAAAAACAAACAAAAACATTTTTTTATTTAATATTTTTATGTTTTTATATTGAATTTTAATTTAATTATTGCATTTTATTAATTAAAGAGCTTTTTATGATGTAAATGCTTTTTGAAATATTTTTTAATATTTACAAAAATATAATTTAAAACGTATTTTCAGTCTATTTTTTTTTAATAAAATAATATTCTTTATTTATTTTTTCAATTTGTGTACATATATAAAATTTTTATTTATTGATTGTAATAATAATATATTTTATTTATACATTAAATTATCTTATATGGAAAATTATTCAAGAATGGAATCATGAAGAAAAAATACATATATTTTAGACATTTCCCAATGCTGGTAGTTGATTATCCTTTGATTCGTCCTAAGTAGGTTGGAGCAATGAAAGCACACAATGAAAAAGTAAAAAATAAAGAAAAAATTAGACACAGGAGAAAAGGATAAGATTAATATCAACAATTTATGATTATTTTTCCCATGTGGGCATTTTGTGTTTGGGAAAATTGTCTTCACTCCACAAACATTTTTTTGTGCGATAATTTTTAGTTTTGCTTCATTTTCATGTTTACTAAAATTGTTGGTGTTGTTATGATTTCAGAAATAAATTGTATCCGATAAAAAGCACTTAATAACAACAACAACAACAATAGAACAACTAAATAAATTGCAAATCATCAATTTGCACATAATTTGATCCAATTTATCTTATGAATCACATTATATACAACGAGAGGCGAAACAATAAAAATTATACCCCCCACCTCCAACTAAACTACATTTCATATATGTATTGTATAAATGGTGGGCGATTCGTCTGGGCGAGATAAAAAAAACACTTAAACTATATACGTACCTTTGAATCACAACTTTGATAGCCCGGACTAATTGATTCAATTATTTCAGGAACTGGCGTTATATTAGCGTAATTACCTAAACACAAATTTCGTAAATTTGTTGTGGATTGTGTTTGATGATTGATTGTTGATTGTGTTAGACTTAATAGTGAACGATCAATATTTTGATATTCTTTACCCGAACGTGGGCGTAGTGTTGAGGTTGGCTGGTGTCGAATTAATCTGTAAATAAATGAAAAATCATTTGTTTCGATTTCACCTTCAGGCATTTATCATGGTGTTAATGTGTTTCAACACACTCTAAGAGCCAGGTAAGTAATAATTAAAAAAATATAAGATTTATTAACGCAAGAACATTGTTAAATCAAATTTCGAACGAATTTGTATGTTATACAATAGTAATCCTCTATAAGCATTAACATTGATTGGTCCTATATGAGCCAAATCGATCTGTCGATTGATCCGTCGATCATTTGAAGCTAACCACGATCAGAAAAAAACAGAAACCCAAAAATTAGATTGGTTGGACGTAATGGCCGTAAGTTAGGAGAGTGCAAATATTAAAATCATGTGAGAGATTTATAAAAAAAACACTGAACTAAAATTCCCAAATGAGACACAGGAAAGTAGAAAATATTTTTACAAAATCGTCATGTTTGTTTTCTGTCGTGTTGTTAGTTGAATGTTTGCGATTTGCTGCTATGGTGTTGTATTCGATTCGAAGACTGTGTTAAAGTAATTAGAAAGCACTACGAAACCTGCATACTTTAGGTGAAACGCGTTTTGCGCAATTAATGAATACACTGCGCACATTAAACCCTGGGTGGCGAAAAGTTGTTCTCATACTCCAGATAATATCATTGTTGTGAAACAAAGTAAGATTGATAATTTAAAATAAGCATCACATTTGACGAAGTTATTCAACACTCAAAAACTAGTCGATGTACTTGAAATTTTGACCCAACGTTTTATTAGAATGCGCAGGTGATTTTATATAAAGATGTCACTATTTTCATGTTTTTTTAGAAAAAGAACATCCTTTGTTGGACGTAATAACAAGTAAACATTGAACTTTTTATTTCAAAATACAAACATTTGGACTGAATTATTTCAGTCCAAATGTTTGTATTTTGAAATAAAAAGTTCAAATCTGGAATGACTCATAAACCCTCAAAGTGTCCTTACACACTATTTTCGACACAATATAATCAGGTCAAACAAGATCAAATTGCAGTGATCAAGAACGTTTAGACGATAATGACCGTGTTAGATTTAGAACTTTTGCAACGACGCCAATACTTTTTTTTTTAAATATCTCAATGATTGAGCTTCATTTCACTGAATTTCTTTTTCATACGAACCTGATATTCAATCATAATTTATTCAAATTGAAAAAATGAATAATTTGTCCTTATTTCACAAAAATGAAATTTAGTAAAAAGAATCCCAGCAGTGTGCTGCGCAAATTGAAAAGTGCAGCATAGACTTCCCAAAGAGTTGGTTCTTTTCTTTTCCTTGTAAAAGCATTTTATTCTTTTTTTTTCGAAAATGAAAATTATCAATAAATTAACGCCATGCTAAATCGGCATTGGAATCAGAAGATATATTGTTGAGTCTTTGATATAATAATGCTGTTGAACAGATTCCTTCAAACACTGGAAAAGACCTTCGCCAACGAGATATCATTTTGCAGTGTCGAAACTAGCAACTACAACAAATTGCTGTGAGGTCAGCTATAAACGGTGAGCAACATGGATGCTACGAACTATTGCAATATCTAATTATGTTTCTATTCAAAATGGATAACACAGGTGAACAAAATTAATGTTAGTTCAATACATTATTCTTTGATGGTAAGTGAAAATTAAAATTAAAATAATCATATTCTGAAATCAGTTCTTCCATCAGTACACCGTCTATACATATGAGCGTCAAAGTGAAAATAGAGTTGGAAAGATAACATTCATTAGGCTTAATCAAAATAAACTGAACTTAGACGAATATATACAATTGTGAGACGCGTTAAGTAATGGTTGTCCCGATCTAATCCTTACATTTACATCTTATCAAGTATGAGATGCAATAAAACAATAACTACTTCCAGGATATACTACTTCCAGGATATACTCCAACGATATACCAGTTCGCACTTTCAATCAAAAACGAAAGTGTAATTATTTGATTTCATCCGTTCACTCTACATTTTAGGAGAAATACACTGTCGGATGGAGAGGGAAAGACGAGAATTACGGACCATGTGGAGCAATCAATACAAATTCACCATGTATATGATCGGTATTTCTTTTTTTGCTGTAGTGTTGTCTGTTACTCAGGCTCTAATGGCCAATTATGACTTCCCACTATATTACTGTCCCGACTATAGGTTCGATTTACGTAGAAACCGTAGAAACGGGTTCTAACCTCAACTGGATCTCAGATGAGTTTATTCTCACCACCGATCGTACCGCCCCAGACGATCGATGGTGAAAATCCCTTTTCGCATCCTGGACCTATCGGGATTCGATACCGGTACCTCCCGCTCCATGCCGTTGTGTTCTAACCACTTCGTCACATGGGCGGTATGTATATGATCGGTATAGTCGAGAAATTTTAAACACACAATTACTGACAATGGTTACCTGTTATTTTACTAGTATGTTACGTACTATAATTATGATTATGACTATAATTATGATGGTATGGTTAGTATGTCTATATTTAAGTACAGAAGGAAATGAAAAATCGTGTATTTTGAAAGTACTAAAAAAATTGGTGTCGATAACCTTTGGGTTGCTCCATATTCCCCACGGTAGATTACCACTACACATTTTGAATTTTAAAATTTTCCAAAGTTATGCAATGGCACACGCAAAGTAGTTAATAAATGAACAAAAAAGGAGCTACCATATTATGATTGGCCCTCATAAAGGTAAAGTAGTACTACTCTCACGAATACCACAAATAAGCTTTCTATTCAAAAAGTAATTTTCGAATAGCAAAAGCAACGCAAGGCCACGCATTCTCGATGTATTTATATTCGCTAAAATCCTTTTATTTACTTTTCAAATCATTGCGTATCTGACCGTTCCAGCGAAGTATGGTAAGGTTTAGTTTCTGAGTATGGAAAACGGGACAAAAATTAGAACTGAACCATTTATAAACCAATCACGATGAATTTAAAAACAAAAATTAAATGGCAACGAACCAGCACTAAAAATTCATCATCCAGTAAATAATTAAATTTGAGGCAATTTTTTTTTTAAATAGCTCCTTTATTGATATGACTACTACAATCTTAAATATTATTAATTCATTAGTAGGGTTGACATTAGTACTTATGAGAAAAGCATAAAACTTGTTTGGGTCTGCTGTACCAGTGTCCAGTTCCCTTGTTATATAATATTTATACTGTTAACTCATGTGGTTTGATTCGTTGGAGCCGCCTTACTTCGTTTGTACTGTCCAGTAGTTGTACGGCATCGACGTTGGTGTGGGTAAGAAGTATCTTCTCATGTTTTATGGCACATTCGCGGATGACGTCGTCTATCAATTGAATTTCTAGATCATTGTGTATTTCCCGGTTAGTCACGAATTGGTAAGCGTTGGTGATCATTCGAAGAAATTTATTTTGACTACGTTGTATAATGTCTCTATTAGACTTACGAGTACAACCTCATAGCTGCGCGCCATACATCCATATTGGTTTGAAGATAGTTTGATAGACTAGTTTTAATCGTATCTGTTAATCGACGTTGTTTAAATCGTATCTGTACAGCTTTTTGTCTCACATGATGTTTCCAGTTGAGCCTTGAATCTAAATGCAGACCAAGGTATTTTGCCGAATCAGCCTGTGGCACTTGCGCTTCATTTAGGTATAAGCGTAGATTGTTATTTTTGTCTCGAAGTGTAAATATCACATGGGTTGATTTAAGCTCATTAAACACGATTTTCCAGTCAATTGTCCATTTAGTAACGTCGTTCAATGCTCGTTGCAGATTTTCCACTGCCTTTGATTGTGATTTGTCTACTGACATAATTACGGTAAATAAAACATTATTCGTTGTAGGTATGTCCGCAGTGTAGAGGAGGTAGGGAACAGGTCCCAAAACACTTCCCTGCGGAACTCCTGCTAACATTGGATAAAAATCAGAACATGTTTCTACATGGATGACTCTCAACTGACGATCAGAAAGATATGATTCAAGCAGCTGGCAATAGTTTTGTGTTAGCATGTTGCTCATTTTGCATATCAATTCCTCGTGCCAAACCCTATCAAAGGCCTGGGATTCATCCAGAAATACGACGGAGCAATATTTCTTTTCTTCTAACGCTTGCTCTATTACCGTAGTTATTCGATGGACTTGATCTATTGTAGAGTGGTTGTTCCTGAACCCAAATTGAAAATCAGGGACGTTTACCATTGACTTAAGACGTTTCAGTTGTAGTTTTTCAAACAGCTTTGATAGGGTATAGGCAGTGAAATTGGTCTGTATGATGTTACTTCTTCATCTGGTTTACCAGGTTTCTTCAGCATAATTATTTAGACCGATTTGAAGCATTTGGGTACATGCTTAAATCTCATACAGGCATTAAATAAGTATGTGATCATGATGATTGCTTTACATGGAAGCTCCTTCAACAAACCCGGTGATATTTCATCAATTCCTGGTGCCTTCTTTTGGTTCAGACTTTTGTCGATTTCTTGAGCAATTTCCATTGGTGTAATCCTTTGAAAATCCTGATTTGGTCTTGTCGAACCCAACTGCCTCGAGCATTTCTTAAAGGTGGTATTCGAACTACAGGTCGTTTACATTTTCTGGTTGCTTTCCATAACGAGTAGTCCTTATTCATTTCTGGACCTAGTCCGCTTAGGTAGTTGTCGAAGCAATTCTGTTTGAAGCTTGTGATTAGTCTATTGACTTTGTTACTTACACGATTGAAAGTTGTCTTGTCATCGGGATTTCTGGTCAGATGCCATATTCTCCAATTGGAGGAAAATGAATTAAATTAATGAGCAACATATGGAAAGAATTTGCAAAAAAATATACCTAAGAATTTGATTTGACCTAAAGCAACGAAAAATGCTAAAATTGAGCAGTTGATATTAAACAAATTCGTGCCAGCATTAGAATGTTTTCACTGTAATCAGCATTGGATTATAGAGTTCGTTCAGAACCCTAACTTTGTCTTTAAACTACGCTGTATTTTTAAGCATTTTACACTGACTTTTTCGAATCTATCACTATAGACATATAGACACATTTGATACAACATTCGTTTGTACCTTATAGTGGTGAAGCTTTTCTCAACATGCCACGTCCTCGAATTCGATTCTTGTCGTTGACTCAAAATTATAAGTGGTTCGATGACTAAAAGCAATCAGTGTATTCGTTTGTCTGACCATTATTTGAAGACCTGCAATTTGCACCAATACTTATAATAATTCGTCATAAGATCTTAGTCAACCGCCCAGGTGGCGCAGTGGTTAAAGCTGCGGCAGTTGGAGCGGGAGGTACCAAGTTCGAATCCCGATAGGGGCAGGATACAAAAGGAATTTTTCACCATGAGATTACGATCTGTGATCCGTGTTACGATCTTACGATCTGTTGGAGTGCAGAACTCATCTTTCTATTTGAGCACTATAGGCTGGCAAGGAGCTATGCAATATGCAGATGGTTAGGAAAATCGAACCTATAGCCGCACGTCCTCGAATTAGCTGTAATGGCGTAAAAGCAAGGACGTAAACAAGTGAACCGCGAACAAGTAGGGAGTGCCTTAAATAGATAATAAGATAAATAATATAATAAAAAAATAAGATAATAAAAAAAAGATCTCAGTTGACGCGGTTTGGGCCATTTTGAAAAACATAAAAAGAAAAAACAACAATAGAACCAATTAGCACAGAAACCTAAAACAAAGCTGTCTCTTGACGAAGGTATAATGTTATTGTGTGAGCGAGTTGAATCAAGGTATTATAACGCAACAACAAATGTTCAATTTTTATTTATATTCAAATGTTAACAGTATAATACCGAGGGTAAAGCTAGAACTATTTTAATATAACGGAAAAGCTTTCTTAAACGAAACTAATCGAACTGGAAAGCAAAAGCAAGCTAAAATAATTAACCTCTTATCTCTATTAGAGCTCGAACACACTCCAATATTAGACCAAAGACACCGTCAGCATCAAGACGTCAATGAATAGACATCAAAATAAGCTTACTTGATCCCCAGATTAAACAAAAATCCAGCAATATGAGTTACAATGTAATAAATACTAAGATGTTATGGTAAACTTACAAAACAGAATCGAAACAAAAAAAATCTTCTATCTTCTAATGGTATAAATCGAAGCCTACAAAATCCCGGAAATAAATATTTTCCGGACTAAGAGGAACTTGAAAAGAAAGTCCAAACCAGACAATATAGAGTAAATGTAAATAAAAATAGAAGACTATGCAAAACTCCACCTCCAAAGGTATCGCGACCGCAGAGTAATGAAACCCCACCTGTTTTATTGCAAGGAATAACCTTAAAAAGTTATAGGTTTACATCAGTGTATAAATTGCCAATAGTTGGGATCCACCAAGAACTTCTGTGATTGAAGCCAAATGTGTCAAATGTGCAGAGAGCCACCAAACCAATGTCAAAAGCCACGAAATGTTGAAGCCATTTACGATCTTATTTTCGATAATACTCTGGTCATAAAAAAGTTATAGAGTTAGCGACTAACTAAAGTACACAAAGAAGCTTGTACTGAAAATTATTTGAAAGGACTGGGTTCTGAAGTTGACAAAAATGATCCTTTTCGGAAAGCTACTAAATATAAAAGCGGCCAATAATCCAAGTGCCACCTATAAGGAACATAAATCGAGAATGGAAGCGATGTAATTTGTAGTAATTGGTGAACTTTGTAGAATATGAGACTGATGCTAAGATTGCTGTGAACGTGACAGCTGATAGGAGTTATATTGCTTATATACCTGCCGTAGCCTAAGCCACTGAGCCATCAGGTCGGTAAATTTTTGAGCTCGCATTTCGAAAGTCATATTGTTCGTCAACAATCTAACTGTATCAGTTTCAATCACGAGCCCGATCTTCATAGTCTTGTAAAGATCCTGAAGATGCCAGATCGCTTTCTACGTCGTGGATCCGTCGTCCCTTACAAAGGACCATTTCGCTCTTAATCTTGTGTCGGGGTTCGTTGTTATATTGGTTCCCTAGCGGCATCATAACAAATCAGGTTTTTCCAGTGATCCAATGATATTTAGTAGCCTCCAACGAAAAGCTTCAGTTAGTCCAGTATGGGTATAAGAGCGGAATATTAACCAAAACGCGAACAGCCCTACCTACAGAAGTCACAGTGAAATAAGGGGTGTGTGAAATAAGTCACAGTTAAAGTGCGGTTTATATTAATGTCATTACACCCACGCCAGTGGGAAGCGGTTAATATTACACTGCTTAAGTATTCATTTGTTTAAGAATAAAGTTAAAGTTAATAATCCGGACTAGAACCGCAAGAGAGTCGTAATGCGATAAATACATTTTATTTATTTCTTACATAGATTAAAATAAACTGAACATACCTTAGTGCCTCAGCTGTATCAGATGAACTGTGACTCGAATACGACGATAACGTTTCAATATAATCCGACATATCGGATGTTCCACTACTCGTACTTCTAGAATCGACATAGGTTGGTGCGCCCGTTCCATTATTTTCACTTGTTGAACAAACCGGCACCTCTGCTTCGGCCGATGTACTCTTCTCTGATATTTTACTTTGTTGAAATTGAAATGAAATTTCTCGTAACGGGTCAAATGATTTTGACCGCCGTGGTAACGATGAATGGACACACGTTAAAGTTGGTAATATATGACGTTGGTATTTTTTTACCGATATAGAATTTGACATTGGCAATTCCAAATCAGTAAAGTTGGCGTTTTTTAACGACGTAATCGACACACCTGAATCATTTGAACTCGACGAATCACGATTGTGACCTTTATTGAATGGAATACTAATAGAACGGCGAATGAATTTTTTCTGTGATGCTTGACTGTTTTCAGTCGAAACATCATCAAGCTCACTTTCATTTTCAATTCTATCTAGTTTAGAGTGATCGCAACATTGTGATGGTGGTTTACTTGGCTTGCTTAAATTGTCTCGCAATGATGGATTACTAGCTGATTTTTCGTTAAGCAAACGTTTAAGTATATCGGATTTGCTTGGGAGTGGTGGTGCTATGTTGTCTTCACCGCTGGTTACGGGTACCATGGGTGAATATCCCTGTTGGGTTATTTTCGTTCTATCAGGTTCCATCATCATGTAATCATCATCCTTGTCGGGTACTTCTTGTGTTAAATTTTCACAAGAAATTCCATTCCGTTTTATTCCGTAGCTCGAATGGCTGACACATAGATGACAAACTTTAATAACTTCATGAGGCTCAAACGGTTCGTCAACATTTAAATGTGGATTCGATTTATGCACTCGATTCAACATTTCTTTTGAATTTTCATAATTTTCTAGCGATTTTTCAAAATTAAAATTTACATAATTCAATTTTCGTTCCTCTTCGGCTAGTTTTCGGCAAATCTTCCTCGTCTTATCTACTGTTGCATATATTGCGATACTTCTTGCTTGCTGATCAATCACAGGAAGTTGTTTATTCTGTATATGTGGGTTGGGGCCAATACTCATCTCATCTACAGAATTTCCACGACGGCAATATGGAAGTGTCATACAATTCCAAGAAATAATTCGTTGGCAGGTACAGTTTATATGTGGTTGGGAATCATCCTTTCCCGGTAATATGGGCATATCGTAATTGCTAAACGAAACCGTTTTCGGAGTATCGTAATTCTCGCCGGATTCGATGGTGTGCGAAATTTTTGGCACATCATAATTTTCATATGGACCAATAAATTGATTACTAGTGGTGGTGGAAGGTAATGGCATCGGTGGTTTAGAATTTTTGCTAAATTTAGGTGGACGATTTGGTGGTGTCATATAACATTGACACGTGATTGATTTGCGACGCGTAATTGAAGTTGTATCGCGTTCATACCAATTCGAATCCATAACACTTTGTGATTGTTTCATTTTGTATTTAAACGATTTAGGTATTGAGTAATCTGAACTATTGCTACTGCCATGTGAATCGAGAGATAAACAATCTAATATTTGTGTATGATTTAATTGCTTTTGGTTACAAGTGGTTTGATTATCTAGCATTGGAAAACTGGGGTTATGCTCGGTACATGGTGTTCCAGTCATTGTCGAACTACGCGACATTGATGGACCGCCTAATTTAGACATACAGCTCATGCAACGAGACATATTACGAAATGAATTATGCATTGCTTCGTGTTCAATGTTAAATGCATCGTTACTTTCTAGTACTGAAACATTATCGCCACTACACTCATAGTTGGTGTCGCGTGATTCTTGTGACGGCCAATATGACGTGTGTCGGATTGCGCATGTACACGGTAAATTACTATTCAAGTTATCTTCGTTCGATAAGAGGCATGTTTCCTCGTGAATTAAATCAGGAACTTTGCTTTTCTTAACTAATGGACGTTTCTTTGATATTAATCGACCTTGTGACGCTAGTTTTAGTGTATGTGTTATTTCGTCACTTTGGTCGGTAACAAAAACGTACAGCCCTTCACCTTTGCCACAGCTGGAGCCACCCTCGAAACAAAGTCGGCCATCAACAACGCCATATCTACGAAGGTGGCCAATTTTCCACAGTCCTGATAATTTCGGTGGAACACCGGTTGTTAAACAAAATCGATGGTCTTGTATATGCATGCGTGCTGGTCCTGAAGATATTTTAGCCTTTTGCGGTGACGATGAGACCAGCACTAGATATTGTATATCGTCACCTAAATTTGTAGAAATTTTAACTTGCCACTGTATCAGTCTTTCTCTCGTATCGAACGCCAGAACAACAATAACGTCTTCACATATAATTGCAATCGTATTTGATTCCTTGTCGAGTGTGAACCCCGATTCAATTCCTAAAAAATGTTCGAGTGATAAGGATGCTTTTGTTTGGCCATTTTTATATCGCTCCTTTGAATCTCGATATAGCTGAAGATGCAAACAATCTGAAATGAATCGAAAGAAAAATAAAATTAAATTTAAATTGCATTTTCCAGTCTATTGAATTGTTTAGAGTTATTTACACAACACAACTATGCACATATATCTATAGGTGTTTCACTCTATAACTTGTTTTTATTTTTGTATATTTTTTGCACATAGACAAAGTTATCCTTAAGGATATAATTTATAAAACAAAAGGTGTTCTATAGCATCATCATATTTGGGGAATATCAAAAGAAAATATCCCAAATGAAATTTTATACGAACATACATACATACATACATGCATATACACTAGTACATAATATGTGTATGAAAACTATTAAAAACACTTTGTAATTTTCAATTAAAATTTTATTAGGAAATTTTATTTGTGTGAAAATTGCTTAAAGTGTTAAATATGTATAAAAAAAAAATCTGGCTCATATATATATTGTAAATATATTGTGTTACAATGCAAAATCTGAAAACTCATAAATGAGAGAGGGAAATTCATTTTCATCATTTTCCTCATACACAAACCCAAAAGCAATTACCTTGTGAACAGATTTCATTTAATTACTTTGATTACCACAAATATAAAAAAAACACGAATAATATAGAATAACAGCATTGCAACGTTAAGCTTTTTTGGAGCTTTTATTTTGGCGTTGAACCAAATGACAACAACATACATATGTAGCTATCTAATTATATAAATATAATTACATACGACTATAAAGCTTTTGTGTAACACTTTCTTCTTCTGCCCTCGTTATATAGGGGTATTGTAGCAAAAAAGCTTATATTTTATCAATGTAGTATGGTGTTTTTCATAAAACTGCTTTCTTCATGCTGGTTGTGTAAACCGAAAGAGGATTATCATCTTTCAAACGAAATAATAATATATATATCTTGTGTGCTGTATGTTGGTGCAGGGTAAGATTTTTACAGAAACAAACTTCATAAAACAATTTATATCGAAATCATTAATTTTCTTTTTCAGTTTTTCTGCAATTTCCGGTTTTTCATTTCTTGGAAATTGTAAATATTATAAATATGAAGGTTGGGAAGAAGACTAAGTATAAAAGAACTATATATAAACACATTCACAATAGTTAAGGGAAAATCGAGCTTGTAACATAAAAAAAAATTTGGTGAACCACACAATTTTTTAAAAAGTTTTGCTTTTTTTTTGGTTCGTTTCTCAAGACAAAAACAGGAAAATGTGTTTAAAATTTATTGAATGAGGATTAACATGAGCTTGAAAAAATTTAGAATATTTTTTAAGAAGATTATATTTCAAATATATATTTTCTACACAAATTGGAAGATAAATTGTAAAGGAAAGCTTTTCGTTCTGTGGTTGTTTAAAGCTAAAATAACTGGGGAATATAAACATAAAAGAAATTTTTAAAGTATTATTAAGCTTTTTATACATGATCGGGTTCGATGTAATTAAATTATTGGAATTTACGAATCCATTCAATTGAAATAGAAGGTAAATGGTTTTATAAAAAGGATATAGGCTTGTTAAGAATTTAATTGGAAAATACTTCGCAAATATAGTTGTGTGTATTTCAATTCCGGGTGCATTTGCAACCTTATTAATAAATTGTCAAAATCACCTATGCATGATAGATTTGACTACACATAGGGAAACGATATAGGAAAATAACGTTTATTCTGCCACACATAACTGTTTTTAATCGGTTGCCCAAAAGTAAAGTAGTACACCAAAAACACAAAACACTCGAAGGAAGTTCATCAATAATACATTGAAAAAAGATCAACACCTCTAAAGAATGGGTTCAAGTCCAGCATTAAAATCAGAACATTGATAAAAAAATAAAGAAGAATTCTTGACTGTCAAATCTACACCCGAAAACGAACCATGAGAATTTATTCAAATTACAATTTAGATATCATAGTACAGATATAAAAGGTTATGAATATTCTAGACTGTCAAAAAATTTACCAATCAACAAGTTTGTAATAGCAAAACTTAAATCTGCTGGAATGTATCCGGTGCGCAACTTCGGGCTATTTTGAAAAATAAGTGTAGCTCTGCCAAGCCATAGGACATTCATCGGAAGAAATCATAATTCCAAAGGGCCAGGTCTGGAGAATAAGGCAGATACTAGCAAATCTCATCTCAGGGTTTTGATGGTATTCTGAACGATGGGAATGCTATGGCATGGACTATCACTGCGTGCTGCAATATCACTCGTTCGTGTCTTGTGTCTCATTCTGGCCGTTTCTTGAGCAATACAGGATTCAAATAGATGCTGTGTTGAAAGTGGGATTGCTCATTAACAGTTTCGTTTGTTTTTAGTAGCTCAAAGTAAACAATTCTTCCTGTTTCCACCAAACGCAAAGCATTGTTTTAGTTCAGAAGTTTTTTGGCCGTCACGAATCGTGGTTAAATACACTTTTTTTTAGATTTGGGATTCTTAAATAGGTCAATTTCTTAGCAGGAAACTTTATCTTTCATGCTGTGAAAGTAAAATTTTGGAAGGGGCTCGTCATTTTTCCGTCTGTCTTTCAGTAAACTCATTCGATAGAACAATTTTCAATTCTTTTCAATTTTTCCCATATCATGTAAACATTTGGAAATACCTTGACGAATCAAATTTAATGTTCCAATTGATCTTGAGTGTCGATTTATTATCGGTTATCGTTAACAACTCTCTTCGCTATGAAGAAAACACAACTTCTGACATAAACACTAGTACCATCTACGTGTGAAATCTGGCAACTAAGTTGCGCACCTACTATTGCAACAAAGACTATAACGGAGGTATGAAAGACCAGAATTCGAATTCGAAAGAGCCATACGCAAATTTAAAACTTGACAATTTATCATCATACAAGAAATGAATAGACTAGAGCACAA
Organism: Tipula lateralis; assembly: GCA_963932295.1. Lineage (NCBI taxonomy): Eukaryota > Metazoa > Arthropoda > Insecta > Diptera > Tipulidae > Tipula > Tipula lateralis. The sequence goes on from OZ010737.1 coordinate 86,936,757, forward strand.
GCTGTTCAGTTTAAATTTACACAAGCGAACTCATATATAGAAGAAATCTAAAAGCTATTCCCAAAAATCCACATCTTTAATAAAATAATACAATTCATTAAGAAAGAGTATATAGAGTAAATAAAGAAACAGGGAATTATATATGTACCAATACCAAATAGAACAAACACATTGGAAAGACATATTATCAAATAGCGGCCACGATTACGTAGACTAAATATTAGTGTAAATAAAAACTTGCTTTCATGTTGAAATTACGAAGCTATCGGATTGAGTTAATGAAGTCGATCGTAATAAAAAAATGCTACTAAATATAGTACTAACATGACTAACTTGTCGTCGGTTAGTCATGTTAGTACTATATAAAAAATAAAAAATAACACGCACCGGATGACATGAAAATCATATCTTTAATAGGAGTTCGATATTTTAAAGAAAATAATCATATAATGAAAATATGGGAAGCCGATAAATTAGGCCACATGAATACTGTTAGATTGCTCACAATTATAAAAATAGGGATTCTATAGAATAGCTCAAATGCTGTATGAGATACCTCTTATCGATATTATTATCAGTTGCGATATTCTTAAAACTGGCCACAGTTCAGCACTCAACTATAGTTAACTATGTTAATACATCGTTCGAAGTATAATAAGACGATTTTCCGTTGGAGCTAATTTTTTTGTCCAGAAAAATTTCGAATATTACACCGGCTCTTAACAATAATTGTATTTTGCAGATTCATCATCCTGAAATTTTTCTTTTAAAATTTTCCTATGATTTTTTAGAAATTATACTTTGGTCCATCATTTATGGCGAAAACTGCAGTCTGAACCATTTTATGTTGTTCTACGAGTCATTTCAAGTGTTCTTCTTCTTAATAATTTGAATGGGGAACTCAAATTCTTAAGGTTTAAGCCTGGATGACATTCTGCAATATTTAATTATCACTTTGTTACTAAAGGGTTCAGGATATGATGATATTTTTAAAAAATTATCGGGAAATCATTCCGTTGCAAGTGTCCGAAAATCCACCCTGGGCCAAGTTGTATATAGCCCTACCTCATAACTACACTGCTCTAATCCAAGACATGTTTAGTTTCGTCAAACCAGGTGAATAAATGATGAGAATTTTAAAATTTGTATGAACAACTTGACCCAGGGTGGATTTTCGGATTGGGCGAGGTTTAGATGAAATAGTTATTGCCACAGCAGAAGATGATTCTTGTCAATATAAACCAAAACGTCATAATTGGCAACGTAAAAATATAGTTCCTGAAGGTAATGCTCCCTTTGAAGATGTTCCAAACGAAGAGAACAAAAATGCCCTATGAATACTTTAGCCAATATTTAACGGATGAACAGTTTGAAACATTTTCTTTTCATACTAATATAAATTAGTATTAACAATAACAAGAAGATTCAAAATTTAACAGGACCGACAAAAATGAAATAAAAAAGCTCTTTGGCTTGCATGTATAATGATTGGATCCATGAAATTGTCACGATTACGTTTATATCGGGAATCACAATTGGGAATTCTACCGTTTAAATCAAGCGTCATACATGAGACCGCTTCAGCCAGCTCCGAAATAATTTACATATGGTAAATAATTTGTACATTTGCAAAGAGAAAGTGGTATCCATAGACAAACAGATCATTCCGTACACTGGCCAATTGGCAACCAGTACATAAAAGGTAAACCTAATCCTTGAGGCATAAAAGTATATGTGCTGGCTGGAAAATCAGGTCAACCATACGGCTTGTTCTAGTGTCAAGAAGCCACATCCGGATTGTCCGCAAGTCTTTGACTTGTCAAGTCAAATATGGGTTCGGAGCATCTGTAGTTATTAAACTGGTCGAAAGACTAAATAAACCTGGGCATTTAATTTTTTTCGACAACTTTTTTTCTACTCATCAGCTATTTGAAGATCATTTGCATAAAAAGTACAAGGCTATAGGAACTATAAAAATAAATAGATTTTGCACCCCACCATTCTTCACCGATCAGAGGGACTATTACGAAATAAATCCGATTCGACACGGATTGACCCTATTATGAAATTTGAATTATCGAATTTTTATATAAACAAATCTGAAGTTAGCCTCATAAATTTGAGGTTAAAATTTTATTTATAATAGTTTGACAACTAGATTTGTTTATTAATTTGAAAGCATATAATTGAGTACCGAGTGTTTGTGAAAATATTTAATATAAAATTAAGCATCTTTAATTAAAAAAGATAATTTTGTGTTTGAATTAATATCATTGTATTTAATTTAATTAATGGATAGTATTGGATATTTGGTTTCTTTGAGTGATGATGATTCTGAAGATGACGTGACGCGGATGTCTAGACAGAGAAAGTGATTGCGCTCTGAATCAAATCCTTTAAATATGACCAATAAAAGTTAATTTTTGATTGTTTTGAATATATAAGTTTTAAATATATGCAGTTTATTATTGTAAAATTTTTAGGTTTATGAAATTATTTCGAATTACAAAAGAATGTTTCCAAGTAATTCTTAGTCACACAGAGCAACTTTTTACAGAACGAAATAACATTGATGCGATTCCGCCAATTTTAAAATTATCAGTTACCTTGAGATTTTTTAATAGGAATAGCTCAACCAACTGTATCTATGGCAATTGCTGAAACCCTTGACATATAAGAGTCGAAAATGTGTAAACATTTTATTAATTTGAAAATGTCAAAAGTAGAAAAATCCAAATGGAAAGATTTCTTCTCGAACAAAACTGTTTTTCCAGGTGTAATTTGATGTGTAGATGGCACTCATATTAGTATCATCCGGCCGGATAAAAATGAGCATCATTTCTTTAATAGGAAAGGGACCCACAGTCTAAACGTAATGATGATAAGTAATCGTAGTGTCAAATATAAATAAAGATCATATTTTACATCGGTAAACCCACGATCATGTGAACAAGAATATATCAATTCTGAAGGAGGCATTTTTATCTGGAGATAAATCATCTTGGATATTAGGTAATATTAAACATACATACATATATATATATATATATATATATATATATATATATATATATATATATATATATATATATATATATATATATATATCCATATATAATTAATATTTTTATATACAATCAATCAGGGGATTCCGGATACACACTTCAACCTTTGTGTATGACTCCATATAGAAAAGCTTCAGAAGGATCTCGCGAATCTCGATACAATACCTTACACTCTAGAGCTCGTTCTATAGTAGAACAAGTATTTAGTGTTCAAAAAGGACGTTGACGATGTCTACTACATACTCGTGAGTTGCACTATAAACCCGAAAAGGCAGCCCAAATTGTGAACGTATGCTGTCTCCTTCACAATTTATGCATAAAATATAATGTTTCAATTGATGAACAACTATTAGAAACGGAAGAACATATCGAGCGAAATGCACTTGATGAAGTAGATTTTGAAAATTTACCAAATGAAGCCAAAAGATTACGAGATGAAATTAGGGATAAATAAATTTAATGTTTATAGTATTCAAAAATTATTTTATTTTATTTGTCATCACATTTTGTAATTCATCACATGTTTTTAATTCATCATATTTTGTGAATTCATTATATTTTAAATAAATAATAATTTAAAATATAATGATTGTGTTATGTAATAAATAAAATATTGTGTTATGTACATATTAATAATAAATTGATAAAAAAGAAATATTTATAGTTTTATTAATGTTTAAGTTCTCATTCTAATTTTTGTAGTTCCATTTTCATTTTATTCTTTTCAATAAGAATTTTTTTTAGACAGCCATTTTGCTTTATTGAATTTAAACGTTTCCCGTTTACATTTTAAGATGTCCTTATTCGTGTTACGGATTTCTTTTAAAATTATTATTTTGTGTTTCTGGTATTCTTCACACTTTTTATAAAATGCTTCTTGCAATGTTATTTGTTGCTTGGAAAGCATTTTCCCCGTTTCTTTTGTTTTTTTTAGCGACATTGGCTCTAGTAGTTGTTCTTCGGTCACTATAAATTGAAACAGGTCGCGGTGTTGGTATCCGCGGTGGAGTTTCTTCATTAATGCATTCCCTGACTTCTACAATTTCGATGTTTTCATCAATAATATCATCGGAACAAAATTCTCTCGCGTTGACACCATCTTTTTCCCCTGAAAGATAGAGAATCTTGTCAACACGATCCTCCAATGGAATCAGTCGTTTTATTCGACAAGGTCTCCCTCCTGTCCCGTTATAGGATTTTTTACTGGCCCGTAGTTTAGATTTTACCGTATATTTAAAATCTTGCCAAACCTTTATAAAATATAAAATACATAAACATTATTTTGTATTAAAATAAATGTATCTTAACCTCACTTTTTTCCAACCATCTACAGTTTTTGATGGAGGTCCTTCGTTGTTTAGCTGGATAACAATGTCGTCCCATAGTTAATTCGTAGTCTCCTTATACTGAGGAGCATTTAAAAAATTCTTTGCTTTCCCCTCATTTTTTTCCATAAAACAAAATAAAATTTCAAATTGATTGGCGTTGGTCGCCCTGTGTAACAAATTAGCATTATTTATTTCGATAAATTTAAAATTTAAATTCTTATTTTATATAATAAAACTTACATGTTAATTGTTATATGTTATCTATTAAGTAATTATTATTATAAATTAGTAATTATTTTTTTAAATTAACGTTAAATTACGATCACTGCATGCTTATATTTATTTAGAAACGTCAAATACGATCAATCGAACGAAAATACGTCAGCTAAATAGCAGTCGGATTTTGTTTTGTGCACTCGGAAAAAAATCCGATTCGATTTTGCTTTTTAGTTTCATAATAGCACGGAAATATCCGTTAACGGAAAAATCTGCCTCGGATTTGTTTCATAATAGACCCCCAGGAATTGAGGAAGCAAGGTCGTTTCGCATGTGACCAAGAAGTTTGCAGTAATGAGAAAGATATCCTTGTTAAGTGGCAGGATAATAAAGCCAATAACATAGGTTCAAATTTTGTCGGAACTGAAGAGGCCGATGTCGTGCAAAGGTAGAACAAAATTACCAAACAATATCAGCAAATTTCCCGACCCGAAATAATTCGGTTGTACAACAATGAAATGGGAGGTGTGGACTTACTGGATCAATTTATATCGTATTACAGATTTTTTATTAAATCTCGAAATGAATTTTGTTCACCAATAACCACGAAAAGAACAATGGAAGTTCGTCCTACTCGTGACGGTCGATGTGATGAAATTGGACATTTCCTATTTCATGATGGAATAAAAGAAGCAACAAGATGCCAGATGAACTGTAAAACTTCCCAGCACGGAACGGCTGGAAGGAACCATTTTGCATGCAGAAAATGCCAAGTGCATTTATGTATAACGAAACAGCGGGACTGTTTCGAAATTTTTTATCCGAAATGAGATGTAAACGTCTCCTATTTTTTTTATTTTTTATATTCGTATATTTGAATTGAAGTTTCTATATTATATTAATGAAATAATTACATATTTTAACTCTTAATTATTATCTCACTTATAGTTTTATGTTTTAAAATTAATAAACGCTAAAGAAATAATTAATTGCAATAATAATTGAATATCTTGTATTTTCAACAATCGAAACGTGTTATACATTTAAATGATTTTTTCATATCTCCAGGCCCAAATCATTTTTTATGAAAAATCCAACGCTAATCCAACACTAAATTTTTTTTTTTTTTTATATTTTATTCTATGCTAACTTTTTTGGGGCTCAAGGCTCTCCCAGCTCTTTCGCGGTTCGCTTATTTACGTCCTACTTTACGCCTTAACGGCCAAATCGAGGACGTACGGCTATAGGTCCGATTTACGTAGAACCATCTGCGCCTTGCATAGTTCCATGCTAGCCTATAGTACTGACATGGAAGATGGGTCGGCCCATGAGTTTTGCACTCCAACAGGGGGTCATAGATGTATTCACTAACACCAACGATCGTAATCAGATGGTGAAAATCCCTTTTGCATCCTGCCCCTATCAGGATTCGAACCCGGTACCTCCCGCTCCAACTGCCACAGCTTTAACCACTGAACGTTAAAATTGATCACTAATATCCCAAATTTACTGAAAAAAAATGTTCGTTCGATCAATTTAATTTCCGTGCGAAAGGGATATTATCTAGCGTACATATTCAACGAAAATCTATTCACTGATGTTTTCCGGACCACTGCAAAATTCATCCATATTAAAAGGCTTCATCATAACCGCCCAGGTGGCGCAGTGAATCCCGATTCGGGGCAAGATGCAAACGGGGTTTTCACCTTCGATCGGTGTGAAAAATGAACATATATCTGGATCCCCGTCGTGTTTAGAATCCATGGGCCGACCCATCTTCCATGTCAGTACTATAGGCTGACATGGAGCTATGCAATGCGCAGATGGTACTACGAAAAAACTCGGACCTATAGCCGTACATAGAGTGGTATCACAACGGACCGGTCGCCGGTCTAAGTGTGCGATAGCAGCCACAACAACATTACCTAAAAGACTTCATATCTTTCTGACCATTGACAGTAAATTCTCTAAATTATTTTGGTTTATCTCACATAGTCTACATGAAAGTGATATTGAACTCCAAATTTGTTGCTAATATAACCGGGTATGATTAAGAGAGATTTAAGCTCATACTTCAGTTAGACTCATACATCGGAGGTTTATGTTAAACAAACGCCAATACTGCTAATACCCAGAACATTGTAATATCACAATATTGTACCGTCCTTTTAAAAATCATGCTCAAGAATCTGTTAGTGAATCAAGGTAATTGAAAATAATATCCTGACATCTTTAGCAAAACATGATCTTAAGAACGATTTCACTATGAAAATCAACACACTTTTGGTATTAAACCTTAATCTTTGAATAACATGTGGGCGTTTTTAAGATCTTGAATGAGGTTACATAACAATAATATAACCAAAAATTCGTTTATTTTACATTAAAATGCTTATTTTCATCTATGTTTCGTCCATCACTGTAGGCTAAAAATTTAAGTGACAAATTGTTAAGTGCACAGTATTTGTTCCTCCCACTTCGATGACAGTTAGTTATTTTAAATAATATTGTACCACGAGCGAAATTCAGTATACATTCTATATGGATGAATTATTTAAAAATTACTTCTAATTTGTTCGACTGTAAGGACACCAGCTGTGCAAAAATGGAAAATCTCTCATTATACATTTTATTTTTCAAATCCAGTGGTCATTTATAACATGTAAAGTATCATGACGTTAAACCATATACAGATCTATATATGTATAGTATATAACACTTGTATATGTTTATACATAATTTTCACTATATATACATAGTTTTTCATTTATGGTTTTTGTTGTTATAATTTTGTCATCATCATCATAATTTTAATTATACATATACAATCTCTCGAAAACAACAAAAATTAAATAACGACAAAAAGACCAACCAAACAACAGAGATGAAATAAATGGATCCAGCAAATCGCCCCCCTCCCCAAAAAAGTCCAATATTTATTATGTGACTTCAAACATCTGCTCTATATGGAGAGTCGTCTCCCTTTTTTTTATTCTTTGTTGTTGGTACTGCTGATTATGTTAACTAAATACATAGACGGCAAAGTATATACTCGTATCTACCAAAAATTTTATTAAATTTTTAAGTAAAAAATTTCATTAAAATGAAATTTATCATAATCAAAAGCAGAGAGAAGGATATACCCACCAATACAATGGATACAAACCAACCTCTGGTTGTTGGTCAGTTTAGATAAAATCTTTAATAAAAAAATGAAAAAATAAATATTAATGATTAATTAATTAAAATAAAATTAAATTTCATTGCACTAGACGTATTACATGCATTCTATAGACGTTTGTGTCGGGGCTAAACTTTTCGTTTCACCCAAATACAATATTTAACATAGATACGAATACGAGTACGGGTACTCGTACCTTAATAGAATATAATAGAAGATTTAATTTTGTTGAATTTTATTAGTCTCCAGATTATAATAAATTTGATTTTTATTAAATAAAAAATATTTGTTTTGTTTTTATTATTACATGGATAAATTGGGTAAGAGGTTTGGTTGCCCTCATATACCCAAAAGCAACCCCATCCACCACAAATTACAAAATGTTGGATATTGATTTAACATTTTTTTTTCATCTATGCAACTATCAACGTTAAATTGGTGGTGGATACGATGAGAAATTTATAATGCATGTTTGTATTTATTTTGTCTTGTTTGCTGTAAAATGCAGGTAAAAATAGGAAAAACAGTTTTCCCATTTTTTTATGTATTAATTTATTGGTTACGCATTTATTGCTTTCACTATATTGTATATATGATATTTACATATACGGATATACGATATATAAATATCAGGAAAATGGAAAAATAAATAAAATCATAATAAAATATGAGTGGAAAATAAAAAATATTTTTTTTTTATAAAATGAATTGAATGCAATTAATTTTAATTAGAAAGGGTGTGGTTGAATTCATTTCTATATTTTTTTTATTGTGAAATTTTATATGCCTACATAATATTTTGTGTGTATACAATCATACGTATACGCCGTGAGTGAATTGAATTGACGGCAAAGTCAATTAATTAAAATCATAAAAGTGTATTATTTTGTATTTAATATTTGTTTCATGCCACTGTGGTTAATGTTTATGACGCAATAAAACTTGAGTAAAAATTATTTATGGTAGCAGAAATATGGTAATTAATACTACGGGTTGTAGATCAGTTCCCCTTTGGGAGTGTTGGAGTAAAGTACTTTATATCGGAAAATTTACTTAATCAAGTCAAACGAGTTTTTAATTATAACATTTGAATGTATAATGTTCTGTCAATTTAGTCGGGGCGAGGTAGTCAATCAAAGGCAAGGTATGAATCTGTCTCAATAAATATAAAAATAGTTTCTTTGTTTAAAGTCATTAGCCATTAATATTTCCACAGTGGTGAACTTGGCTGATGGGACAGAAAATAATCCTTTTCTTATGGTATTAGTAAGATGTTTTCTTTAGCAACAACCAACTCGAATTAACATTCCATGAGAGTTTAAAAAAATACAAATAAGCAGTGTTAAAGCTGCCTAACTAAATTATAACAAGAGGGGAAAATACTAAAACAGATTATCATATCAGGCAAAACAACATTAAAAGTACTCGAAAGAAAATTAGCAAGAAATTTCCAGTGGACAGAAAAATATAATAACCCCTCACAGTTAACATGGAGGTTTCCTCAGCAAATCGCGATTGGACCATAAAGAAAAGAAAAACAGAATCATTGCCATTAATATATAGAAAGTGCTATAAACAAAGTTGATATTAAATATTATCCGGCTGTGATGACACCAATAAAGAACCATTGCTATATATTTACCATACATATACCCTACTTGCACTTATTAACGATAACTGGAAGATTAATATTTCAGACACAGAAGAATATGAAAATCCCTCTAGGAAGCTTAACGTTCACTGGAACTCATATAAAGACCAGTAGATTCCGATTCTGCCTACAGCACAGCTGCCAACAGATGAGAGTAATTATATAATTGAAAAGTTGTAGAATAAAAGATTTAAAATTACAAACATCATTAAAAAAATAATTATAAATTAAATAGGATCCTCACTGAATGGTGGCTACTGTTTTCCATGCCAACTCAAATTGAAATTGGCAACTCATTTGCAACTCACCTTGAAAACACGTTCCAGGCTTTACCTAGACAAACAGTAGATGAAAATCACCGGTACATAAAATATACAACTATGTTATACCTCCTGTCACAGTGCAAGAATTAAAATGGGAAATCAAAACAAACCTAAATGGAAAGGAATTGCCAGGATATGAACTTAATTAAAGCATACATAATAAAAGTGCTATCAAAGGTTGATTGGATACCAGTAGAACTTAACTCCCAGCAAATTAAATATGCAAACATAGACTCTTAGGAAGAAGTAATGAGCTTCCTTTACATAATAAATTGCTATTGTACCGGCAAATTCTTAATCCTGTATGGACCTACTACGGTATTCAGCTCTGGGGTTGTCCCAAGCAAACAAACGTCAACATCATCCAGTCATTTCAAAGCAAAGTCCTACGTGGAATAGTTAATGCACCGTGGTACGTGAGAAATGACAACCTTCATAGAGATTGAAGATGGAGTTCGTTAGTGTAGAAATAAATAAAAACGCAAGAGAACACAGGCAACGGATAAGTCAACATAAAAATGCTGAAATACGCCGAATGTTGGATTTCACAAATCCAGTAAGAAGGCTGGAAAGGAAGAAACTTTTCTTTATTTTTTAGAAATATTTTTAGTCGATCCAACCAGGATTGACTAAAAATATAATAAAATTATGTAAAGGGTACTAACCAAAGGGCTATAGCCCACCAATGGTGAATTTAAATCTTGCAAGATAAATTACTAGATGATTTGTAAATCAGTTGTAATAAATAAATAAATTAAAAAATAAAAATAAACTTTTGTCAACTAGTAAGTTTCAAAAAAGGTCATGATATTTGGTCAATAATAAAAAATATCAAAAGTAAATTAAACCTGTAAGAAAAAATTTAACAAAAAAAATATTAAAATTTCAATCACACTCAAAAATAGTGTGTGCCAGGATGCATATGGAAGGCCAACATTCAATAAATTACCATTGCATCAAGGTTTAGCTGAAGAACTGTGAATGATACGGAATTGCTCAAATATGTCTGATCTATACCATAGAAGCCCTATCTACCGTCAAAAAGACCAAATCATATAACTTGTAATAAAGGTGCATGAACCATACATGGTTCAAATAACTTATTTTATAAGTTCCTCAGTTACGTATGTTTTTATCATGGCCATTAAGTTCGCATATAGCATGATACGTGATTACCGGATTTACAAAATCATCCCTCCATAAGAGAAAAAGAGAGAGAGAGAGTGTAAGAGGCAGATTTGACATTGTTTTTTGTTTGTTTGTTTATTTCTGTTTCTACTATCTGTCTTAGAGCCGAACCACTACCAAATTTTTCAAAGTCCTCTTAACAACCCTATCTTATGCCGAAGCCGAATCGGGAAGTCTTGCTTTTGATCCCATTTGCGTGCTCATCTGCTCATCGATTTGCTTCATGCCAGACTTTATATACGACATAGGCTATAATGAGTTGTGTACTCCAACTGGGGTCGTAGACAATAAAGAAACATATGTAAAATAAATCTACGCAAGCTCAACCATCAAAATTCAAAGAAGGAAAATATTAGAAATTAGCTGATAACAAAATTCACGAAATTCTAAATATTAACACAAATAAATCTCTTTGATTCAATCTCATACAAAAAATAAAACTAAACCAATAATGTAAATGCTACAAAGTCTTTCATATACTGATCCATACTCCCAACCATACCCAAGATATTTGAAAAATTGCTTAAAAGAAAATAAAACCCATTTCTTATGAGCAGTTTGTTTTCAGAGAAAACCACTCGACAGTAGATCAAGGTCAAGAAAGGCTCACACAATTTGACGTTACATCGCTTGATTGGATTTTCATTGGTTTCATCGAAGGCGCTAAAGGTCGACTGTTTAAAAGATCGACTGTTATAAAAAACGATGAGAAAAGGCTGAAGTTAAGATTTGACTACATAAATTGATGATGTCTCTGGTGGTACTGATATCACACATGCTTCGATTGAGCAAACGGATAGTATCGAATCAATTTTACAACGTTTGGAGATAGCAATTTAGTCGATAATTTTGCCGAATTATATTTCATATATGAGTATAAGTAAAACCAATTATTTATGAACAAATAACACCAAAAACCATTAATTCAAACTGAGTCTTTGAAAGTTAAAATGGACTCAAATGACTTTAACTGTTATTACTAAGAATCTTTTGGCTAGCGCCAAAAAGTCGAACCTCAATTTTCTGGTGACGGTAATTCACATGTATGCTAGCTAAAACAAATTTAAACACTAAATAAAGCCAGTCGTCAGATCAATCCAACTGATCAAATCTGTCGTTAGAAAAAATATGGTTACTATTGATGCTTTCAAATAACAAAGCATTAAATTAGAACCCGAAAGTTATTATGAACTCTAACCATATCTACCATTGCCATCTAAAATCAATTTTACACCTCGCAAAAAAAATTATGACAGATGCTGTTTAATAAATTTGAAATTTTTATAATTTATTTTTAACTCAAACCAAGCATGATTGATTAGATCATATTTGAATAGTTTAAATACCGATATCGGTTGCAGCTTCTACCTTTCCGGCAGTGATGATCTAATTGACATTTAAGGTTATATTAAAGAATTACAGAAACATTTACGGAATTCTAACGTTTCAGCCAGTTTGTGTGCCGTTATCTGTCAAATTTATTTTGACATTGCTTTGAATGTATTTAGGCTCTACTGAATTTTGATTTACATTCAACTGAATTTTAGAAGAGTACAGGATACCACAAGCGTCTGATTATGACTGATTATAAACGAAAAATGCTCAACATAAGTCACTATGAAGTACATTTTTTTAATAAATTAGTTGAAGTTTATAGAAAAATAAATACGGTAAATACGCATGTTGCGTAGTTGACTTATGGGATGGCGTTGCAGATACACGATGTAATTTACACGATTTTTTACATGTGAAAACGTGTTATTTAAATAAGGTCATTTTTAAGATTCTATATGTAAAAAAAGTAAAAAACGATTTTATGTAAAAGAACTGACGCGCCATCTTTTATTAAATCTAATTGTAACTAAATACCATCTGTTAAAAAATCTTCTTACTATTTTATGAATGAAATTTGTGAAATAATTACCTGTGTAAAAATTTTTTTCGATTAAACACTGAAATTTTAGGAACTTCCTAAGTACCCGGAAACATAACTATTGAAGTGAAAAGGATGGAAGTAAATTCTTTGTTCTGTGTATGCCTCAATTACTACGTATATTTAGTTTGAAATGTATCTGAATATAACTTTAACAAGTTATTTGTAGTGATATTCTCGAGATCTATTGGTGTCGTCGAATTTTCTTAGCCTCTTGTCAAAATCTACTGTGTTTTTAAGGGTAACTCTCGCTCTGCTATTAGAGAGGGTTTTACAATTTACTGTTCCATGTGTTATCTGAAGTCGCCTGGTAATGTATGTTCTTTTTGCACAGTGTATATAAAACCCTGTTTTTTTTAAATTTAGTTTTAAGTGGGTGCAGGGCGGTCTTTAGACTGTCCTAGCTTCTTCAAGTAAAGGTTGATAGCTGCCTTAAACTTGTGCATTTTATACTCCAACAGAAATTGAAAACCGGATAAAGAATTCCACATCCTAGATGTTCGAAAAATAAATTCGCGCTTTAAGTCCGATTTCGATTATGAAAAAAATTTTGTCAATATTTATACTGAAAAAACCAAAGCGAGAAAAAAATTAAAAATGCCATTAGAGTAACAGAGATCGTTTTTTACTTTTTTCTTTTTTATAGTGGATATATTCTGACAGATGCGTGTAACATAACCAATAAATTTCAATTTATTTTTGTTTTTGAAAAAAAGGCAAAATACACTGTAAATCTACAACAATAAATTTAAAAAAAAAACTTAACATAATTATTCATTATTTCAATTATTTTCACAATGAATTAAGATGAATGGCACAAAAAGAAATGTTAAAATTATGAAGTGAACATAAAAAATCATCAATTTTTATTTTTCCTATAAAAGATTTCTCCAGTACTGAATAAAAATACTTCTCTTCATATATTTTGTCAGTACTACTATAATTATTTTCTCAGTAACCATAAAAATTTACTCAGTACTGAATAAATTTTTTGTACTGGAAATATTTTTTATTTCACTCGCACTTTAAGAACAACTATATTTTTTATCCCGCCTTGACTATTTTGTCAGTATTTTTTCATAATTGAAATGAGGCTTTACACCTTCACTTCGAGGTTTCGGCAGCTTCGCCGTTAACCTATGCGCATTAACCGTTCCTCGTGTTACTCGTCCTAGCGTAACAAATAGTGGTATATTCTCCTTTAATTCTGCAGAACATTAACCATTCATTAATCTATAGAACCCGCAGAGTTTTGCAACATCTCTGCGTTGCTGTACACCTTACTAGATCTTTCGTAAGTCTGGAGTTTCGTATTATTCGGATGGCACGCCGCTGAACTTTATCCAGCGACTGGAGAGCAAGGCCATATGCTCCACCCCAAACCTATCAGCAATATTCCATACAAGGTCTAATATATCTAGAGAACCTGATGCGATTTAAAAAACCGTCAGGTTCCTCTATTGAGGAACCTGAGTTTACGTGAAGCTGTTTGGTCAATGCGATAATGTGTTCATTCGATTTGAAATTGTTGCTAATTTAAACACCAAACAGACGCATTTAGTCACAACCCACGAGAAAGCGGCCTTTTACCATAAAGGGGTATTCGTTGTGATTTTTACGCGAGAATGTTCATACTTGTGTTTTTTCTCGTTAAATTTGACCTGATTTGTACTCAAATCGGAACTAAGCGAAGTGACAACTTCCAGCCGTCGACCGTGTAACTGTGAAGATGAAATAGAAGAGTGCAATGTTGCATTATCGTCAAAACTGTGAATAGGTTTTACTTTTTTACAGTGCTATCAAACAAGTAGAAACCAGTCCATCGAATTGTAAAGGCTTTTTCGTGGTGCAAAGGGACCGGTTGGGAGTAGCTTTCGCGGAAGCCATATTGGCCGGTAGTTTGAGAGGTCAGTTTTAGCTCGACCACGTTTATGAACCGGTTGCACCATCGCAGTCTTCCAGGCGTTCGGGTATTTACCTTGCTTATAATAAAGGAAAATTTTTTTAGTTAATATTGGAGCCAATTAACTGGCAAACTTCTTCAATATTCGAAGAGGTATTTCGTCAGGTCCAGGCTTATTCATGTCCATTGCCTTCAGGCTCCTGACGACAATTTCCTCCGAGATGTTGATAGGATCCATTTTGGAACAACAATACGGAATTGTCGGCGGCGTTACTCCATTGGGGACAACTAAGACTCAAACATCTATTTCAACGCTGAAATAGATGTTTGAGAAATATTGGCTATCGATGCGACCATCTGGTAAAAGTTGCGATCGGAGATGTTCAACTCGGAAGCCTTAGCAGCTTTCTTGTTGTCGGCTTTTTGCGCTTCCTTAGCACAGTTTTTCTTACAGATGTTACGCGTGGCCTTATATGGAAAGCCTGATTGTGTTATATAGAAACCTGAAATCTTCCTGTCGTAAACAAATCTTATTTTGCACTGGCAGAAAGACTGTACTTAATCCTTTCATTAATCCCTTTCAAAACTTGTAAGGAATGTAAGAATTTCAAATATATTTTCTGCTCAACTAATAGAGTTAATACCATAAGTCAAAATTTTTTGTTTGCGAATTTTAAAAGGATCCTAGTTGGGTCTTGGAGGCGATTTTTATGGATCATGGTAGCTCTAAAGATCACCTACATCGCATTTGTCTATCTCGTTATGTTAGATGCGAAAACGTTCTGGAAGAGGATGGGCCATTTGCAACTGGTTAGCTTTTGATAGAATTCTATCTTTAGTGTTCAACTCTAGGTCGATTAGTGTTAGTCAGTTATCGTCCAACCCTTGGGCTAAACTTGTCCAAAATCCAGTCCATTTTGAATCACTCCATCATTTGTGTTACTGACATTTAAAATGTCATCTGGTATATAATCATTACCTCAATTGTCAATTTTGAAAATACAGTGATGAGTGATTGAGCCTAAACCAATGCTTAAATCACGTTTACAACTATAGGCAAAAGCGATTTTACAGACTAACTATTAGCAACCATTTTTAAGTAAATAATCCAAAATTCTACCCACAATTCTGGGTCAATCCTGTCATTAAACGAATTGAGCAAAATATATTGTATTATAACCACTGCAAAATACGAAAGGGTTACACCATTTAACCATAATTTGAATATGCTTAACATTTAATTATTCCATATTAAATCCTTCAATTAATTTGGAATTATTTTGTTTAACTTTTAATGGGACCAACAATTTTTTTGTTCGCTTTAAGGATCATTTAGTTTTATGTCCCTCAAAAAAAAAAATTAAAATAAAAGACAAAAACTTAAGTAAAAAAGGTTTAATCATATGTACTTAAACAAAAAGTTTTTCTTACAAACCCTTAACTTAAAGTAAGTCGATATTATTTAATTTTTTATTTTATTTTATGTGCCAACAATTTCTTCGCATCATATAAATATGTATGTGTTCAAGATGAAGAAAAGAAAGATCATTTCACATAAATGTACATATAACATTTACAGTTTTTGTTGTTGTTGTTGTCTAAATCTTAGACATATTACAGATATATTTCTAGAAAAGTTTATTGTACATACTTTCCATTGAATGTATGAACATAACATATACATACATATTATATACATCTTAAAACCCTCTTAAGTGTTTTGTGTTATGGAAAATGGGTATTAAGTATAGAGCATCGTATAGATATCTGTAAGAAAAATCCTCTGTATAGCAATATATATATACACACAGCAAGGATCATGAGGAAGAAAAATTATACTTTATTCATTCCATTTCATCTTCTTAAAAAATGAAACTAGTACAACAAACCAACGTACTATATACACAATACTTTGTATAAACAGTGTTTGAATATATGTACAGACAGACAACATTAAAAAATAAAATGGAATATTTGTGTATCACATTGAGAGGAAAATTTATTAAACACTCATAGATGGGAAAATACTTTTGAAAAGCATCCTTCTATAAACCACATCCTATATTGCTATTATTTATGTAATATGTTGGTAAATAACATCATCCATCATATTCCCATCCAATTTATGTATTTAGCCAGGTATATCGAGTTAGAATGAAAATTGACTGTAACAAATTTAAAAATGTCATCGATAAAGTGCAAACCGATTAGTCATACAAAATTCTCGTCTGATTAAGAAAACTAAATTCTCCGTGGTATAGATTCAAAAATCTATTCGTGATTTAATCATATACACGGATATATACTCAGGAGCTTCATGAATATTATATAAAGAAAGGTGGAAAATGATAAAAAAAAATTCGATAAAATATTTGTTTAAATTTTTCATTGTACCCCAAAGTGATAGGTGATATATGGGTTATTTGTTTTTAACTATATACAGATTACGCAATTGCCTGCCATATTCCATCTCCTGCGGCTGTTTCGCCCCATATTATATGTTATTTTAATTTATCAACTTGTTCCACAAACAAAATCCTAACGAACAGATCTTGATATCGATTTTCCGGATGTAACACATACATATATAAAGTTCTACAACAACAATAACCGAACTAGATAAATCTAATCAATCAAATAGAGAAGAAAAATGTATAACTCGAACTTTTTTTTTGTAACAAATCCTATTAAAAGTTTTTTCAAAAGTTAATTTGTTGTTGTCTTTAAATGTGCTGTGCGTATAGTAGGA
The DNA here is from genome assembly GCA_963932295.1 of Tipula lateralis. Lineage (NCBI taxonomy): Eukaryota > Metazoa > Arthropoda > Insecta > Diptera > Tipulidae > Tipula > Tipula lateralis. The sequence continues at coordinate 86,954,294 of OZ010737.1, forward strand.
ATATACGTCTATAGATAGGTTGTGCGTTACGTATAATAATATAAGTTATAAGTTGGTTGTTCATTTAAAGGTTGACACCCTCAATTATAACAAAAATATCGAAATAATCACAAAAAAATTGAAAATAAATAGAATTGTTATTCATTTGGAAAATGAGAGATTTTTGTGTAGGTGGGTGTGTGAGTGTGTGCAAGAAAAACTTGGTGATTTATTTCCATTTTGGGAAAAGTTTGGTTTACTCTAAATATAAGAGGGAATACCTAATGAGCGCTTACTTAACACCCGTTAACAATTCTCATATTTTTTTGGCATTTTTTTTTCATTATAAAGATTTCGATTTATATGGATCATCCTAAAATTCTCCTGTGTGAGGACAGTACAATGTACACAGGTTAGTTGTAAATTCTACGATGAATTACGTGATCACCATTTAACATAGGGTTCTCCCAAAAACTGGTTAAAATACCATGAGACTTGAAACCTATAGATGAGTGTACTGGCTATACGATCCGGTTATAGTATCTTTTGTCTCATATATGCGATGGTTTAGAACAACAAGTGGAGTCGAAAAAGCACAGAACCAAAGACTTATTTATTTAGGCATTGTTGAGCTATGCATATCACACCCAATGTATTACTCAAGATTGTGGTGCTACCACTTGATCTTTCGATGAAAAGAAGTGCAAATAATCAATCTTATCTACTGGGTACTGCCACATGTAGATGAAAGCAAATGCTTGCATGATCTTCTACACAACGATATCGAGCCACTATTTTGTTTAATTATCATGGAAATCTCTAACGAAGATGTAGTATTCCTTACGGTATGCCAACTTATATTATACAGTCTAAATCCTGACGTATAATTGCATATTCTTTTTGATATATCGCTAGTTGTTTAAATTTAACTCCAATGATTTGGTTTTCGATTTTTGATTGGGAAAACAAACTTTCCTTGGCTTGGGCGTATGGGTACTAAAGGAAGTGTGGTGACCTTAAACAGCGTTAGCAAACTTTCTCTTAAGAGAGTAAACACTATAATTACAGTTTGCACGAAAAGAGAAGGGACATAATACTACTTATATCTAAATCAAAAATTGATGTGCTTTTAACTCCTCTTTTCGACCAGATGGCGTAGTCTCGGAAGTTCCAACAGTAGTTTACATATCATTCGATTAAGATCGTAGATGAGAATATTGGAGTGCAGAACTCGTGAGCCGAATTATCTTCTGGAGTATAGGCCGTCATAGAACAAATCAATGTGCAGATGGTCTTCGTAGTCCGGGTGAACAAATTCCTTGATTTAGCTTCAGCGTAAGGTTAGACATTAGAATGCAGTTCAAAAGAGTTCAGAGTGGTTCGGCTTCAAAACAAATAGTAAAGACAGAAACAAGCAAATAACGACATAACTGTCTTCAACTATAATAAACGTACTTATAATTGTTGCTATTATGCACTGTCCTTTTGAGCAATTACATATTTCAAAGAAGATTCGACAAAAAGTAAATTGTGAGTATAGCAAAAGAATTGTTCAGTCATATCTATGTTGCTGTAATTCTTATTCTCTCCACAAATTAAATGGGGTTGGATCGCAATACAATATGAGGGTCAACTGATAGCCTTGCATATAATTGATATTTGGGCAATTAATTAAATCAAACTGATTTTGGGCTAAATAAATGATTCAACCCACAAAAAATACCTGTGATGGGACCCAACCAACTATTCAAACTAATTTCAATTTCTTACTATATACGCAGGTGTTTCTTTCAAAACTACCCTTCAATCCCTATAGGATTAGTTCACAATATTATATATTAATTATTTTCTACTATTATCGATGGTGAGAATAATAAAACTTTATATAGTACAGTCAATTGAAATCGAATAAAACTTATAAGGGATTGATACGAAACCAGCATCAATTGATAAACGATTAAGAATTAAAAAGTGTATTAAACCGTAATTGTATTATTTTTTAAATGATATAAAATGCCACTTGTAGTCAATTGCACTCCGTAAAAGATGAGATTTGAGATTATGCAGAAACAATTATTTAACGAACATGACGGGTTCAACTCATTCAAATTATAAGTTAAAAGTCAGCACACTAACATGAAATAGTACAAAACCACCAACGAAGTATTATGCCACAGACGAATAAAGTATTTTCTTAAACGTGGCATGTAATTAAGTATTTATAAAACACATATAAAATGCATATTATTAAGATATTCATCCTTCGAAATTAAAAAAATCCTTAAGATTTAATACCTTGAACGGCTTAGGCCATAGAATCAATTCCATAATCGATTCCATCATTTTGAATCGTTCATTTTGAATCGTTGGGCAGCCTATTTCCAATTTTTTTTAATTTCTCGATAGGATTGTATTCTGGTCAATTTCTAAGCCAACACATCACTAATCACTAGTTCATACTTCTGGGTTCCATGACCGAGACACGTCTACTCTATATTGCTTTAAATTTGGTTAAATGTTTATTTACTATTTGTCCTATCTGTCACTTAGTTTAAATTTGAAAATTGATTATGTGACGTTCTTGAGCAACTCCAACAAATACAATTAAATTATCTTATCTCACGCCACAATTAATTAATAAAAATATTTCGAGTCAAGTTCTTGTAATTCACTAGTACTGTCGCGACACAACTAAACATATTTATACGAATCGCACAGTATGAACATCAAGTCCGGTAGCATATGCCTGATGAGATGGGTTTGATCTTTTCGATCATTCAGTCATTCAATGACGTCATCATCAGATTGAAACCGGCCTAGTGGATTACAAGATACAAGGAACAACTCAGATTTACATTACAGCAAGCTACACGCTTCAATTACTTCTGCGAGATACGAACAACTTACTAAAATTCACTCCCCAACACAAAGCGATTACATTAACTACAGCTGATTTCTAACCCGGTTTATTCTACTATAATGCATAACAAAGCTAGTCGACAAGTCAAGTCACCTTTATAATCACATTGTTTTCTATCCCGATTTGTTACATGCTAATAATTTTGTGCTTTGTTATTCTTAAATCTGTCATAGTTAAATGCAAATCAAGAGTATTTGAGCCTAAAGGGTCTTTAAGAAATAAGCACCATTAAACAAATTTTGGATATCTTTGGGTACAACGATAGAAAGTACAATATACAGGGTGGGTAAAAGTCCCCCTACCAATTTGATTGCCTATAACTTTGTTTAAAGAAAAGAAAAGTAGATTTGGTTTTCATGAAAATTATATCGGCTAAATGGTGACTGAGATTTAGTATGCAACTTTCGACTCTTTTTAAGGTATTTTTCATGACATCCTGCAACATCTAAATTTCTTCAATTTCGTGACGAATATTGTCTTGAAAATGTTGAATCGTTTGGAGCTTATTCACATAAACTTTTTATTTTAAAAACCCCATAAAAAAAGTCTGGTGCTGTTAGATCCGGAGATCTGGCTGGCCATGCTAAATCGCCATTTTGCGAAATTAGTCTTCGTGGAAAAACCGCATTCATAAATTGAATTGTTGAACGGGCTGTGTGTGCTGTGGCCCCATATTATTGAAACTACATGTCTGCTAGTCCTTGCTCTCTCTTTTCAGGCACAAGAAAATTTCGAATCATGTCTTGGTTCCGTTCGGCAGTAACTTCAACACCTTGGTTATTTTCAAAAAAATAGGGACCAATGATGTTTCCAGCCTGAATACCACACTATACAGTTGTCTTAAGTGGATACAATGATGTTTGATGAATTAATTGAGGAATCGCTGTTCCCCAAAACCGACTGTTCTGTTTATTGACATTGCCACTGAGATGAAAATGAGCTTTCTCGTGCATTATCAATTAAGACGAAAAATTTTCAATTTCACCAGACAGCCTTAGAATTGCATTACCGTACTCAACTCGTTGATCAGGATCACTCGATAGGAATTTTTGGACTGATTGAATTTTGTCCGGGAACATTTTCAAATAAGTTTTTAAAATTCGCCGTAAACTGCGTGCAGAAATGTATACCACGGGAACCACGTCTCCGAATTGATGTTTTTGAAGACTCTACAACACTATCTCGAACCAGAGCCACATTTTCAGCGTTACGAGACGTCCGTTGTCTAACAGAACAAGGTATGTCGGCTGTCGTACCGTACTGTCGAGAACTCGCATGCAAACGATAAATTGTGGTTTTGTAAGGCACTGGACGACTAGGATATTTTTGATGCAATATCCGCTGAGTGGCAATGATAGAACGATTATTTTCAGTAAATATTGTCACTTTTTCTGCTCGTTAATGTGGCGTATATTTATTCATTATAAAATTGGGGCATATTCATTATTCTATACAACACAATGGTTAAAGCGAAACTGAGCTAAACATCACATGACCAAGATGGCGCGCAATTAAAATGGTAGTAGGACTCTACCACCCTGTATTATTTTAATTTAAATAATACCGGGTTGATATAAAAACTGAGAATTCTTGACAGCTTAATTTAAGATAAATATTAACTATTACTATATATCGTAACAAAATGATTATGATAAATTAGAATTGAGTTTTTCGATCAAACGTTCGAAACTGACCTAGTTAAAACAACAATGATATCGATTAGAAAAAAATATTTAATCTAACTGATAATATTGTAAAATCGAATTTCATAGAATAATAAACATATTAATCTGAGGTTTCGGTTGTTAATGCCAATACGCAAATTTAGCCTCAAAACTAAAATTTGTTTTATGTTAAATTTATATTCAAAAAAGTTGCCAGCAGTAATATTGAATAACAGATCTTCTACGAAAAGTTTCATATAACGTAATAATAATAAGCATATTAAGAAAAATATACACACAGATTCCATTGTAAAACCAACATACTACCACAGTCAATAACACAACAATCGAAACGAAGCCACTTCGGTAACAGATTAAATCATATTTCAAACTAATCAAAGTTTGCAATGTACCATACAATAATTACCTTACACCACTCAATCTAAATAAAGTCAGACTTAAAATTGAGATAAACGATCATGAGTGCCAAAAAAAGTGCAGCGGCTTTAATCAGCATTGGCAAATTTTCTCTTAAGAGAGATTATTTATGAGAAATCACTATAATTACAGTTTGCACGAAAAAATATGCAACATAATACTTCTTATATCCCAATCAAAAATAGATTTTTGGATCAGCTTTGAAAGTCATAACAGTTGAAGCGACAGGAACTGAATGCAAAATAGAGTTTTCATCATTCGATTAAGATCGTGTGAATGAACTCATGAACGACCCCTTATGTAAATGAACTCATCAACGACTGGAGTGCAGAATTCCTGGCTGACTTATACTTCAATTCACTTCTAAAGGGTGGCATAGAGCAAATCAATGTGCAGATAGTCTTCGTAATTCATTAGACATTAGAATCCAGTTCTGGAGGTTTAGTGGTTCGGCTCTATACAGATAGTAAAAATAGAAACAAACAACAAGATTCCAGTGTTCAACTTCTCTAGACATGATTATAACTGTTGTTATTATGCACGATTCTTTTGAACAATCATATTTTGAAAATAAAGATTCAAAAATAAGGAAAATGTGAGTAGGAACTTTTCAGACGTATCTATGCTGCTGTAATTCCTAATCTCTCCACAAATTAAATGAGGTTAGATCGCAATTACAAATGAGGGCCAACAAATAGTCGTAAAAATATTGGATATCTGGGTGGTTTTCAGAGAACTAACTGTTTTTGAGAGTGTTCATAAAATATTCGAGGCTCAAAAGTTTAAAAAATCTAATGCTACAAATTCAATGGATATGTACATAAAGCAAAATGATATATAATCATTTGCAAAGTGAGTGCAAAAGTAAAGAGAAGAAATGTGTAAACAATTTAAAAGAGCTCAATAACTTATTCAAAAGCTGAATAACTATCTAAATGGAAAAACTGGAACGACCACAAGTCAACTACACTGAAGGAAAATCTCAGAGTATAATACATTATTAACTGTTGTTCCCATTATCAACGATTTGAAAATCTTTGACACCAATTAATTTAATTTAATTATTAAAAAATAAATGAAAACTAATAAGAGGAAAATATATAAAATCAAGTTAACTTCTAAATATAGCTTAAGTCGAATCGCAAAAAATACAAATAGACCGATTGATTATTGGAAAATACTTAAATTGTTTTACACAACTAAAAATAATTAGATTTCCTAAAATTAGACTAATTAAACTTGTAGAATTAAAAATGCTCAACATTATTTTTGATAGAAGTAGAATAATAAAGTGATAAATATCGAAAGGTGTTTAAAGTGTCACTGCTTTGGAAAGTAGCAGAATGAATTAAAACTATTTCCAAAAATTCTCAAAATATTATAAAGGGGTTTACTAGTCAAGAGAAGTAATGTATAAAAATTTTAAAACATCAAACAAGTACTTAATCTTAATTAAAATTGGTTACATATAGCAACAAGTGAAATTATGCAGGAGCGTAATCCATCAGTAGTATTTTTGAACGATCCAAAATAAGAAATTAAAATTTATCAATAAGTTCAATATCAATATCAGAAATCAATATCAAAACGGGTCATCACGAGGCTTCAATTGCCAGACTAATTAAACTTTATACGGCCACATACCACGATCTTTACGCAGAATGTGTTGCATGTTAAACCGGTTGAAATCATTTCCGATACACGATACGATCGCCACCTCTACGATATTTTCGGCTGAACGAACTCGACCAGCACGAGCAGGCATTGGATTGTCGACTACGTAGCCCGTATCTTTATTGACAAACTTCATATGTATATAAAGTTAGCCCAGATTTTATCCCATGAAAACGCAATGGCAGCACCGAAACTGTCATGACAGTAACTATCATCCCAGGAGTTTAACGTCAGCTCAGAAAAAAACTATTGTGATAGCTACTATCATCTCATGATTTAAATATCATCATAATCGCCTTACTATCACCTCAGAATTATTAAAATATGAATCGTACGTTCCGGACAGTATATAAATATTTGAAAAATAATTATTTGTTCCTAAAAATGTTCATATGAATCCAAGGTTTCAATCCTCTTCTTTTACAGTGGCTTTCTTTGTGTCAATGTGAGCCGGCCTTATTGATGTCACAAGTATGTTGTTGTTATTCTTCCTGCCAAGAGGTGTCTGTTTGAATCACGAATTCTTTCCTCTAGATCCTTTATGTGTACTAATGTTTACTCTTTTTGATGACTGGAACTACATCATCAACCTTTCCTACAATCGCCTGTCTAAGAGTCTTGCCTTAGTTTTTTCCACTTTTATCGACTATCTCCTATCTCTTTAATATCGACACCCGATTTCAAATTTAATATCGACACCTGATTTCACATCACCCATAGCAGAGTGACATCACTCTTTACCATCTCGTATCTGTTCTCCATCCTCAATATAATTGTTGTATAGATTATTATCTAGTCAGAATGTGGTTAATCATCTTTTTTCCAGTCCAGCCTTCCAGGGTCTCTATATATTGTCACACTCCTCATTCATAGCAGATAACATTTGTTCCGCTGTTGATAAAACAGCACGTAATGTTTACCACAGTTTTGGCATCTTATGGCAAATATGCTTCCCATAAGATGTTGAAACTGAGGAAGATCATCTTATGGAAACAAATCTCGTTTCCTTTACATCTCGAGTTGTATTCCTCATTTTCCTTGCCACTTCAATGAACTGTTATTTTAATTTAGTGCTGTTGCTCTGTTGATTTACGTATCCAACAAGTAATGATCTATGTTGTTTTCTGTGCTTGATTCTCCTTCCAGAAGAATCGTATCGGCGCTTGGTATTAGTGATACTAGTCTCGCTTTAAAGCATTGGTCATCCAGCAAACACTGAAGTCCTGGAATTGTTCTTGATCTATCAGTTTAGGCAAATTTTGATTCGTTGAATAACGTGGGTATTTCAAAATTCTCCGTACTAAGTTGTTGGACCACCAGAAGCTATTGTGCCTTATTACCGTCGGCGTCATCGTCGAATATATCCTGCTTTGTATTTGGGTGCCTTTAGACGGCTTTCAATTTCATACCTAATGCTGTCTGAAAAGCATCACTCCCACTTAGTTTATTTTGATTATGGGTTCCATTTTCTCATCACTTAATAGCACGATAATTACGGTCACCTATAACAGAGCTCTGCATTATGATAGGAAGGTTATGTTGTAAAACCGAATGTTACCTAATTCGGAGTAGAGATTAAGCATTCTCTTAGTCACGCAGCCTTCGGTGTATGCAGTGCCATATTTTATGTTACTGAATCGGTAAGTCATATAAACTATAAATTCACACTTCAGTTGAGGTCTAAAGCACCTTCCGGTATTTAAATTCACACAAAATCAAGATGTGAGTGTACCAAATCGAATACATATTCGATCTGACACGACACATTACCACGAAAAGTGGGATGGACTGATGGTTTAATTCCATAAAGTGGATGAAAACGTCTCAAATTGTTGATAACGACGTCAAAATAATTTATTTTGGTATTTCTCAATGCTCCGCTGTACAGCGTCTATTACTTGTTCGGTACGCACTTTTCGAAGTCTTACTGGATCCATAGTTCACCCGAATTAACCGTTCTTATAGACAATCATTATTTGATAACAAATTTCAACAATTGGCTCTGGCGTGAGTATAATATTCATTATAAAATGACAAATCAAATGCAACTGCCAAATTGCTAAAGGTCAAATAAAAGTTATAAGCATGAACCTCTTAAAAACAACATTTATTTATCGGTTTTATCTGTTTCAAACTTTACGCTATTACATAGCCAAATCTAGAAAGTATGGTTATGAGTACGATTAGCGTGTACCTTCTGCACATTGCATAGCTCCGTTCCAGTCTATAGTACTGACATAGAAGATGGGTTGATCCATAAATACTGCAGTCCAACAGGTGGTCATAGATGTGTTCATTTACACCACTGATCGTAATCAAATGGTGAAAAATCCCATTTTGCATTTGCCCCTATCGGGATTCGAAACCGATACCTTCCGCTCCAATTGCCGCAGCCTTAACCTCTGCGCCAGTTGGTCGGTAACTAGTATGACATGGTATTTTCTTGAGAGAAAATTATCGGAGATTTTCTATTTTAAATTTACTCGTGTTGTATAAAAGTAATAAGGCAATCGATTCAAAAGTACAAAAATAACTTATTTTGTTCTTATATTCAGAAGCTGGTAGCTGGTACTGAAAATCGAGAGTAAAGGAAATTTATTACTCATACTTATTATAAGTCATAATGCGTTTACCAATGAATTCTGGGGTCATAATTCAGTTTGGTCTCACCTACCTAGTTGTTAGTATTATTAAGTTTATTAAGTTAAAATTATACGCTGAGTTTAAGTAAAAAATATAATTTTATTTAGACTGAAAACCCATTTATTAAATCAAAACACGACATGTAATTTCGATAATGGTGCCGAAACACGGAGTGATTGTGAATAGACATATTTCTGAAATTCATATTTTAAATTTCCAATCACGATAAATGTGCCTTTGGATGGTATAATAGTTGCTGTATAAGCAATTTCAAAAAAGCTGTTTCCAATTCTCTAGCGCGATTGCGATAAGCTTCATTGAGCATACAGTCATTGTTGCACCTATAAATTTTCTTGATTAATTGTCTTGACTATAATTTTCGGTCTACACTTTATTGATTATCAGTGATAATTGTTAATCTACATTGGTTTAAATTCGTCCATACTCTTGTTCCATTGCGTGATTTTATTCAGTTTATGTTATAACGTTTTCTGATCTCACTTATCATAAGTGTAGGTATAATCATCGTTTTAAAGCTCTTCAGTTTTCATCTAATATGTTAGAAGAAATCAGAGCTTAGTGTGCTGTACTTCCAATATATTTGTCTTAAGCTATGTAAGACCAAACCATAATCGAATATTCCGGTCACGCTTTCGTATTTTTTATGATACTACACAGAAAAAAAAATCCTAATCATATTAACTATACCACTTTAGTTACATTGTTTTAGTAATAATTATAAAAATTTTATTATTTGTAACTAAATTAGACAAAAAATAATTGGATTGTTATTATTACAAAACCTATTTATTCAAATGATTGAATAAAATATTGTTTAAAATTTAGTATTATTCACAAAAAAATTATTTATTTTACAAACAATATTCATTGAAATCCGATTTAGTTACAATTAGTACGAGTTTAGTTGAAAAACGATACACATTGTTTTTCCAAACGTGAACCATTTCAATTTAGTGTTGAAGTAAACAAGATGTCATTTAGTGCAGTGATAAAAAATTAATACTTTTGACATCTAATCTCATAAATATATACATATAAATTATGTATGAAAATATAATATAAAAATAATAAGTGTGAAAATATATAATAAGTTCAATCAAAATAAAATAATATTCATTGAGGTGAGTAAGGAAAATTTATTTAATTATAAAAAAATGGAAAATTGTTCGCTGTAAAACATGTGAACTTTTTTTTCATTTTGTGTCAATAATATCTGTTTTAGTAATCCAATTTTATATGGTGTAGTATTTATAATTCATAATAATTTCTAAATGTTAATAATGTATTTTCAGAATAGTACTAACCTACAGCATATATGATACATAACAAGGTATGGAGGGATTGTTTTGAAGTAAGAAGAAACAACACTACATATTGTAGTTCAAAATAAAAGGGTTGGTCAGTAGTAATTACATTAAATTACTAATATTCCAAAAACCAACTGTATTATCTAAATATTATCAATCCTTAACATCAATGTTCTTGTAGGAATGGAAGAAACCATTTACTGTGCTGTCAACAATATGAGTGAACAAGATAAGTCAGTTAATAATATTTTCGCACATATTTATAATAACCAGATTCATTTCTTATATTTCAGAAACATGCCAACCACACACCTCATATTCTCGAATATTTAAATGGTATTCCAAAAATTTTATTATATTAACATTTTTTATATTTTAAGTTAATTATTTTCTATTTATATTTTAGAAATAACCTTAAATATCTATTCTGTTTTGAGAGCAATAAGTTGATTAACTCAACCTCAAAACACAAACTCAGAAAGATTTTATAGATTATGAAAGGACCCAAAATGAACATAATTTAAAAATTTAATAATCAAATGTACAACTGTCATCAATAATTTTCTCAAAATTATTGATGACAGTTGTACATTTGATTATAATTGAAAACCAATGGGATCATCTTTAAGAACAGTATCTTTTCATCTTTAACAACTGTATCACTAGATCTGAATCGAGTAAATGAACCAGGTAAAGAATACATATGATCAACCAATACCTGCTAAAAATGTCTTAGAAAATAATGACTTCACCACACCAAACATAAAAATTGGAGTTTCTTCGGTTGTAGGTAACATTTTATTTGTTTATTAATTATAGTTCTTTATTGATTAATAAAATAATAATTATATTTGAGAATTATTTATAGTTATTTATAGTTATCTTATAATTTTTAGAAACATTTCTGTATCAAAAGGTAAATGTACAAACGGTGAAAATGTATGCGGTGACATATTGGGTATATATTGGGTAATCAAACTACCCTTTCTTCAATCCACAATGAGGAGGAGACTACGAAGCTTTGCAATATTGGAATTAAAGTCCGTTCATGAAGAAATAGGCTGCTTTAGGAAAGAATAAATCAAAAGGAAGAATAAATCCAACTAAGGAAAATTTTTGTAAGAAAGGAATTTTTTAAATGTGTTAACTGTTAGAACTCTATTCAAGTTTCTTCATAAAATTGAATTTTCTCAATTTTTTGTAAAACTATTCGTAATTTATTATAGTTTTGTATTTATATTCAAAAACATTCATGTGTAATTAATTTAATAGTTTGTTATAATTTAAATATTCACTAGAGTGCTTTAACTAATGATATTTATTATAAAATTATTATCCTATTTATTTTACTAGTTTTAATTATTAAATTAAATAAATCAATTATTGTATTAACACTCTGTTTTGTAGTCAACGCATTATTTGTTATATTAAATAAATAAAAATAACTAAATATCTTGTTGTTTTCAATGAAGTACATTAGTTTGTCTACAAAATTTTAGTAAAAGTAAAATACCAATTGTTAAAATACTAAATCTTTCGTTAAAAATTTTGTGACGTCATCAACTGAATAGTCTTGTACTATTAAATGAATTAGTTCAAATCAACTAAACCTCAGTAAACAAATTTTATAAATAAAATTAACTATATATATTTTGTTATATTAAAAGGCTCTCTATTTGGAGTAAACCTTCATTTCTATGAACTACGATTTTAGTGAAATATACTTAGATTTTTTTTTCTGTGTATGAAAATTTGGATTTCCTTAACACAATCTAGTAATTTACTGATTTCGCGGAGTTTCTCTTCGGTTTTTGGCGTATGTAGGATAAGATTCGTTTATTGTTCTCTGTTAATCCTCTGTTATTTATTTGTTCCAATGTTGGCATTATTGTTATTGAAAGATTTTACTTTATAATTCGAGATATATTACGCGGTTGATTTTAAAAAATTTATTAGTTATGGTTTGTTAAGAGTTCGATCCTGTGTATCTAATGGAGAGTGTTGCCGAGACTTGTGCAGTTATAATTATGGTTTGTTAAGAGTTCGATCCTGTGTATCTAATGGAGAGTGTTGCCGAGACTTGTGCAGTTATAACTAGTCGATTTTTGGCGTCGAATGACTCGTGATGTTCCCTTTTTGCTACTAGCATTGATGGTTGCAGATGACTTATTTGTGGCACTATAATCACCCACTATCCTTGTATAGTATAGTTATTTTTGTATATTTTTCGGGCATGGCCTATTTGTTACATACTAATGGATACATATCCGTGGTCAAATACTAATCTTTTTCGATAATTCACTTTCACTTTTACAAAATAAACTTTCCCTGTTTTGGTGCCCAGTTAAAATAGAATTTAAGTTTGGTTTTAATAAATTGGACAAATAAAATTATAGTTTTTACTTTACAACTACAGTGGTAAAGTAAACCGCCAGAGTAATGTTTTATATCACGTGTACAGACACGTACTTTCACAGGTAGACAATTTTTTACTCATCTTACTGTACAATTTTTACACTGTGAATTCTAAATGACATACACAATGTTTTCTTGGTTCAATTGACTGCAAATATACTGAATTGATTAACTGAAACTCGATGTCTTAACGTTTTGGTTCATTACGAGCTTTGTATTTAAATGCGTCTTTACTTGTCGAGTGGGTTTACAATTTATATCAACCAAGGAGTTTTTAGAGCTTTGTTTAAAACGATATCGTTGAAACGGAATTATGGAAAATAATTTTATGACATATTATTTTCATCAAGCTCCATCCCTAATAATATGGTACACAAAAACCATTTCATATGAAAATTTAATTTGAAAAGAAATGTCTCGTATTTAACGCTTTTAATCCGTATACCCAAAATAACCAAAAAAAAAATACGAAATTCTAATTAATTTCGTTTCCAAGTCTAGAGCAGAGTAACTGTATATCCTTCTTATTATCCTTTTTTCCTATAAAGATACAACATATTTTTTTATTGTGCGATGAATATTGCTAATTGAATTTAATTTTTATGACTTTTCTAAGTCGATCCAGATTTATTTATGATTTTCGTTCTCGGGATATATATAAAAAGGACCATAATATATATAAAAAGGATATATAAGGATATATCTAATATATACACAAAATTTTATTTTGAGCCCATGAATTATCATAATCAGTTAAATATAATAAAGTAAATATTCGACGTACCGAAGACATACGAAGAAATCGGATACAGTATTGGCAATAAAATATTTTGAAATTCCATTTGAAAACCTTTTCCAACATTTGGTACGCCGTGGCCGCATAAAAAAAATTTATATGGAACTATCCGAATGTATATATATCTAGCATAACGATATACGAGTTTATAGATGATGGTGATGGTATATTGAAATCGATAAAATTTATTATTTTCAATATAAAAAAAAATCTTGGAAAACCCAATGAAGAAACTTTAACACACGAGATAAGAATGTGTAACAAAAACTGAGAATGGTAATAATTTTATTGATCTTATGATAACGATTTCAAACCGTTTTGTTTCTCCTCCAATTCTCATCATTTGGCCATTTATCGAATTGTGATAGAGAAATCAAAAAAAATTATCATCATCATCAGTTTTTCAATTTTATTTTTATCGACATTCTGCTAAATAAGGAAGAAATAAAAATTATTGTTTTGGGATTTTCATTTTAACTTGAGAAAAGAATAAAACATTTTTCCAACCAACTTTGTCTTCTCGTGTAATATGTTACATTTATAGATGATACGTTGTATACTCGTATGTATACGTTATCAATAGGAAATTTGTCTTTTAGCTTCCTGTTTTATTTATTATTTTTCTTATACAGAGCGATACATATGTGTATTATGATATGTTAAAAACGTTTATCAATTGGACATGGATGCTGGAAAGTAGTAAAATAAAAAAAAGGACATACGAGACCAACAGCCAAAAACCATCAAATAATTCCGTTTGATTGAAAAGGGGTTGAATTCATGCGATTTTCTTGTTGGATATGTTGCGAAATTTGCATACTGATTTAATCGTGGCGCCATGTAGTACCATCAAAATATTGTTGTTAAGATTTCAATCTGTATTTAGGGACGATATTTATTACAGAATAATTTTGGATTTGTATATGTGTAACGGTTGTTCTCATTATATACAATTACAATGCTAATTGGAAAATGACCAAGCAAAAATTGTAACTATCAGCAAAATGATGAGTTTTGTAGTTCGCCATAATAACGTTGGTATTAATTTATTAATTTTTAAGGAATATGTTTTATCTTCCTAATTTACCACGATCTGCAAAGCAGTTCTTGCTAGGAGGACAGCTAAACGAATTTGTAGACTGAAAAAGCGAGAATGGTGGAAAGCCAAGGTCTTAAGAGTACAACAACTCAGCAATGAGCTCAATTCGCGTGGTTTCTTTAAAGGAATCACCGAATTGCACCATATCTTAAGATCTCGGTCAACTGCCATTCGGGACCAGGATAGAAACCTCTGTGTTAACGTCGATGCGGTACTCGACACATGGCGTGAACATTTTCTGATTTACTTAATGTTCCACATGTATCACAAGCTGTGTTTGAATATCCTAAAATATAGACCGCCTAGATGTTCATTGAGGATCCATCCTATGAGGAATTCACAATGGTCATGCAGAAATTAAAGAAAAATCGTTCACCAGTAGTTGATTGCATTAATTCAGAGCTCTTGATATTTGGAGGGCTTGCTTTGTAGAACTGTATTTTCGACCTTGTTTGATTGGTATGGCGAAATGAATTTATGCCCGAAGAATGGAAAGTGGACGCGTTATGCCCAATTTTTAAGAAGAGTGATCGCTTGAAATGCGAGAGTTATTACGGTATAGCTCTCCTTTGCACAGAATATTATCGCATTAGCCAAATCAGCTTCACGTAAACTCGGGTTCCTAAATAGTTGCAGGCGGTTTTTTAAATCGCATCAGGTTCTCCAAATATATAAAACCTTTATTACACCGTGCATAGAATATTGCTGTCAGGTTTGGGGTGGAGCATATGGCACTGCTCTTCAGTTGCTGGATAGAGTTCAGCGGCGTGCCATCCGAATAATACGAAACCCCAGACTTACGAAAGATCTAGACAGTCTACAGCACCGCAGAGATGTTGCAGAACTCTACGTGTTCTATAGATTAATAAATGGTTAATGTTCTGCAGAATTAAAGGAGAAAATACCACTATTTGTTACGCCAGGACGGGTAACACGAGGAACGGTTAATGAGCATAGGTTAACGGTGAAGCAGCCGAAACCTCAAACTGAAGATGCAAAGCGTGAATTTATTTATCGAACATCTAAGAAGTGGAATTCGTTAGTAAGTTTTCAGTTTCCGTTGAAGCTTAAAATGCACAATTTTAAGGCAGCTATCAACTTTTACCTGAAGGATCGCGCGTTGGGTGCAGGAGCTCTGACAGTTACAAGGAGCTAGGCCAGTCTAAAAGACCGCCCTGCACCCAATTAAAACTAAACGTTAAAAAATACAAGTTACTGTAATACATCATCTTGGGAAAAATTACTCCTCTAGCGGAGGAAATGGTCGGTGACTACCAAGGAGGATGCCGTCTAAATTGGTCAGTCACTGATCAAGTTTTTTCACTGTGGATGATTCTTTCCAAGTACTACGAAACATTTCGCGATGTACACCAGGTATTCCTAGATTTCAAGCAAGCCTATGACTCGATCAATCGAGAGAGACTATGGTATGCGCTTGAATATTTAGGAATACCGAAAAAATATGTTCATCTCTGTAAAATGACAGTAACGCAGTCACACTGCAGTGTTAAAGTTGAGAACAGTCTATCGAGAATTTGTTGCAATTACTTCTGGTGTTCGACAAGGAGATGCGCTGTCCCCGATACTTTTTAATCTCATGTTGGAATACATCCTTCGTAAAAGTGAAACACCTCAGGGACAATATCTTATTCCGACAATCCAATCAACTTCTTGCTTTTATTTTTTTTTATCGGTTTTTACAGGCCATTATTTGCCCGCACCGTGTCAACAATCTGACTCCATCGGTTTCGATCACGAGCCAGCTCTTCAAACCATTGTAGGCAGTTTGAAGATGCCAGATCGCTCTCTACGCCTTGGAGCCATCGTCGCCGATAGCGACCTCTTCGCCTACCGAAAGGCGGTTCTCCCTTAAAGTTTCGCTGTATCATTCGGTTCGGATCAGCACGCAGAACGTGTCCGAGCCAGCGTACTCGCTGTCCTTTAATTTCATGCACGATATCAGGAATTTGCATTAAATTCCTGATCTCGTGATTGAAAAGAACTCGGTAAGTGCCATCGACGTCGCGTTTTGGACCATATATCACACGCATGATTCTTCTCTCGAATGTTAGAAGCCATCTTTCGTACTCATCCGTCAAGGTCCAACTCTCACATCCATACATGACAACGCCCACACTATTATCGTGAGTAATGAGAGATCCAAGATACTTGAATCTCATCACTCCTTCAACTTCTTGCTTATGCAGATGATATCTGTGTGATTGGATTAAATGGCAACGGACAGAAAGAGATACTTGATCCACTGGAACAGTGTTCAGCTTCCGTTGGTCTCAAAATCAACGAGTCAAAAACCAAATATCTAATCTCTGGTTTTAGAGACCAAGACGCAATTGATTTCAGTAGTGGTAACCACACGTTTGAAGGAGTGATGAGATTCAAGTATCTTGGATCTCTCATTACTCACGATAATAGTGTGGGCGAGGATATGAAGGTCCGCCTTGCCGCTGGCAATCGGGCTTTGTATCCTCTACGTCCACTGCTGAAATCAAAATATCTTGCAAATGCGGGTAAACTGAAACTGTACAGAGTGTTGATCAGACCCGTTGTCATGTATGGATGTGAGAGTTGGACCTTGACGGATGAGTACGAAAGATGGCTTCTAACATTCGAGAGAAAAATCATGCGTGTGATATATGTGAGAGTTGGACCTTGACGGATGAGTACGAAAGATGGCTTCTAACATTCGAGAGAAGAATCATACGTGTGATATATGGCCCAAAACACGAAAGCGATGGAACTTACCGAGTTCTTATCAATCACAAGATCAGGAATTTAATGCAAATTCCTGATATCGTGTATGAAATCAAAGGACAGCGAGTACGCAAACCTATAAGGAAGAACCGCGTCTCGGTAGGCGAAGAGGTCGCTGTCGGCGACGATGACTCCACGGCGTAGAGAGCGATCTGGCAAAGGATCTTGAGCTCTCTGGCTACCAGATTTTTTAAATCGTGTAACTCCTCGTCTGATTTTTCGCAACAGTAGGTTTACTAATGTCCTGGTTTGGTTCTTTTCAGTGTTCTTGATGAAGAGGTAGTCAGCAAAAAGCATGCGTCCACATATTCATGCTAGTTCAGGCGTTTTAGGTGTCTTGTTGCATGTTACTTAGTTTCATACAGGACAAGCTCGAGAGATTTGTAATTCATCCCCTTGTGGTACTCCTGATTTTATTTTTCTTAATTGGGAGTATTTATTATACTCATATTTTACTCGCAAAGGCTCCTCTTATATGTATAATTTTAAAATTTGGAAAAATTTATCAGGAAGATCTTGATGAAATTTGAAGTCTAGCTTCTATTGCCATACTTTGTCAAATACTTGCGCTACATCAACTAATATGATTGAGCATATTTGTTTGCTTTCAAGTGATTTCTCGATTACATCAGTAATTCGCACTTGATCTATCGTAGAATGTTTTTCTCTTAATCCAATCTGATGTGAGGGATACGATTGCTTTCTTCGGTAATTGGTTTTAATTTTCCGTGCTTTTCTTTTATTTTTAAGAAGTTCTTCCACTTCTCTTTAGATAGCTAGTTTTCCTGACTGTAATTTGGAGTGCTTTCCCACGCAGCATTTTGGATATAATGGATGAGCTTATCTAGTTCGTCTTTTATTTGGGCTGGTGCCTGTATTGGGCTCTGCAGACTAATTCTCTTTGTTAACTGTGTTTGGATCCCATATTAGCTTTGTATTTTGATAATTTTCCGTTACTCTCTTTCATAATCATTTTTTGGCTAAGTATCATGATAACTGGTGAATGATCTGATGATAGAGTTTTACTGATCTCTATATGGATATAATTGTCTGAAATCCCTGTTGCAATAAAGAAGTTTAAAAGATCTGAAGTCTAACTGATATTCGTAGGTTTACCGCTTAATGTTAGTGTACCGCATGAGTCAAACTCGCACTTTAGCTGTTTCCTGCTACGAACAGTTCTTTTCCTTTAGCAGCCGTTAACCGTGATCCCAAATAGGCATTTTTTGCATTATAGTCACCTCCCATTATAAATAAACTTCCTACTGTTTTGAGTAGATTAGTATTATCTATTTGTTTGAGATTGTATCTTGGGGGGCAATATATTACTGAGATACTACATTTTACTGTTTTGACTTGCATAGAAAACTTCTGGATTTAACATTATATCTTAAAACGATCTTTTATGTGGATACTAGGTGATTTTCAAATTAAATCTTGACCAATCGACTACAATCAAAAATGTGTGGATAATTCTTCAGAAAGGTTTACATTTGCAGTGGTATTAGTAGTTACAGATTAGTCCTATCTTTGGTTTGTTCAAGGAAGGTTGAATTTATATAATCTTGATGTTTTTCATCATCAATCAATCGATGAAAAAAAAAAAATAATACTTTTGAAATTATTTATCTGTCTATTTGTCTGTTCCTATCTTTGCAATCTGTTTTGGAGCTCAAGGCTCTCACAACTCTTTCGCTTATTTACGTTCTAGTTTACACCATTACGTTTGACCATGAGTTCTGTATTCCAACAGAAGATCAAAGATCACTGATCAAAATTAAATGATAAAACCAGTTTTATATTCTGCTCCAATTGCCAAGTACTTTTGGTATCTGTTTGATTCGCACGTTTACTGAATCAAACTATTTTCACCTAGAAAATTATTTGGTACCAGAATAATTTGAATACTAGATTTCTCCCATGGTAGACATCTGCGGTACTCATGACATTAAATCTAATCACATTAAACAAAACCTGAAATCGAAACCAACACTTACAAACTAGTGGAAAGTAGTCCGAGCCAAACAAAAGCAAGAACATATTGCTACAGCTAGAAGTATCATAATGCCCAACTTGTAGAACTATTGGCTGGGCGGAAGTTACTGGAAACGACATTCAACTATCTTAAAGTGTGGATTTTGAATATAATTACTGAATTTTTTAAGTACCAGCTTATCAAGAGATTAAAGGATTACTTAGCATGATCCAAATAAGCGGATGGTTTGAGATTGGTTATAACTATTAGAGCTAAGGTGCACTCAGATTCTAAATTGTGGTCTCTCAAAAACTCAAATTGTTTTATATAAACTTGATCTATAATCTCAGGTTTCACTGACTTTGTATGTTGAAATCTGATCACTCTCAGTTACTAATTACCAATAAATATTATTAAATGAGAAATTATTATAGATTGTAGGGAATTCTTTAATTTGAAGATTAAAGATTAGGATCGAATTATGAACAATCATCCAAATTCTTCCTTGACCTGGAAACCGTTCCATATAGTTAGTCAAATCTTTCTGAAACTTCAGTTCAAAACCTCCTAGCCACCAATTTTCGATCATTCATTATTATATCGCCAATCTTCCAAATTATTTTTTAGTGTAGATTCTTCATTTGGATAATCAGGTAAGGTTTTATCTGTTCCTTTAATTAATATCGACTGTTATTTGCTGTGCTTAACAGAAGTTAAACGGCGAACTCAGTTATTACAGAGAGTAATTGATAGTGGCACTCTTTCTTTTTTATGGTTTGTATGTCTTGAATCATGAAGTACAGGTAATTTCAGAAATATGTATACTTACTTAGAGAGGTTGTATTTATATGAAGTGAAGAAGTAAATGAGCTTACCTGAAAAAATAAAAACAAGTCATTGTTATTAAAAAGAATTTACAAAAATTAAAAAGCTCGAAAGTACATATAGGTAGGTAAAGTATTTGGTAATCTGAATTCAAAGTTTACTTTCATAGATTCGGTGGTTGTTGTTCAGAGCTTTGAAGAGGTCAACTCACTAGTATGTACGAAAGAAAATTTGGAAAAATCTGTAATTCACTAGAATACTTTACAAGGCGATATATAATGGACCAAAATCGCACAGTACAAACATTGCCCAATAGCACGTCTCTGTGATAGGCGATCAGCGAAATATAGAAACTGATAGAAGGGTAATTAAAGGAATGCAGCATATACATGTCGGTAACTTTCAATTTAGGTCCCAGATGGAAATATTTCAGCCAATATCAATACCCTATATTTATTACATTTGTTTTCGAAGAATTAATAACCTGGTGACAAAAAACAACAATCGGTTGGGTGAAGTTAGATTACAGTGGCTGCCTACACACTTTTAAACTGGTAACAATCTTTAGTGAGATCACATTTCTCACTCCTTCTTACATTACAATTTCTACATTACAATTTCTGAGCACTGAAAGGAACAACTCTTATCCTAGTGCTATAACAGAGAAAGTGAAAGTGAGTCACCGTCTCATCCTCGTTTTCGTGACCTCACATCTTATGTAGAAGTCATCAGATACATAGACCTAGCCTGCTCGCATATTAATAAACCAGTCATTCCGTAAATAATGGAGCTACTATCTATACCTTCCAGATTCTCTTCTTGGTACATATAGTCTACTTTTTCACATATATCTAGTGGGAACCATCTGAACTAAATGTAATGTCTTAGTGGACTGAATATTATTATTATTATTACTCAGCCAAACATGGTAAGAGTTTCGGTTAGCAATATGTCGGAACCTAGCTGGTGTCGGACTATATACATGTTCCATAATAAGGTGAAATTGTATGTATTATCCCTGCGGCACGTCTTTGTGATACAATATTGCGAGCAGTTTTCTATGGATATGTTGTGAATATACTGTCATAATCGCCTCTTTAACGGCCATTGGCATCAACCCTCTTTCCTTGAAACTGGTTTAGGAAACAATTCTTCACTTTACTCAATGGGTAAAGGTAAATTTGTTGGTCGATAACTAACTCTGGATAAATTATCCTCTTTTGTTGATATCTCTCTTATTATTTTATAAGAGAGATGTCGACAGTCACTTTGACGGTTTGCACCAAAAAAGATCAAACAACGTTACTTTAAAAATCTTCTTTGGAAAAGTAAACCAGCAAAGATATCAGATCTTCTTTAAGTATTATACACGTACGTTACGGTTCCTTCTGGGTTTCCTCACTACAGACTGCTCTTTGAGTAATGATATGTTTCATATGTAAGATCAGAACAAAGCAAACTGCAAGTACCGAGACTAGGAGAAACGGAAACTGTTGAGCATTTTGTTTTCGTGACTGAGAGTGTTTTCTTTGAAAAGGATACAGCAAATATTCACAATTTGGTAATTTGAACAAGAGATTAGCGGTATATTAAGATAATGTATAGTGTAACAAATTGTTTGTGGAATAAATTATTGATAGACCATTAGTTTAATTCTTTCACACCAGTTTCTGCTCAACACAATATCAAGCAAACACTTGAAGTTAAAGAAAATTGGGACAATAATTCACAACACTTCTTCCATCCTTTTGTTGGAAATAATATATTGCCAAAAACACAAACATTTCGATAAATTATGAGCATGTTCTCTGAACTGTCTCGCCTTTTAAATCTTAGAACTATAACAACGGAGATAAATTTTATAATTCTCTTATAACAAAAAAATAATTTATAAAATAAAAATTTATTACAAAAGAATTTTCAATTTAAAATTATTAAAGTGGAAATTGTACATCTTTAAAAAGTATTTAAGGTTTTTCATAGCGCACAGATCGAGGAGTTATTGAAAATCTATTTTGCTGTTTTTCCCGAAAAAATATACAAAAACAACAACATGAAGCTCATAAAATATTTATATCACAATTTTTCCCTATTATTTCCTTTAATAATAATCATAAATAGTAACAACAACAAATTCGGGAAAATCGACTACACATGTACAACAACGAATACAAAAAGGGAATAACAACAACACGAAAACAGGAGGAAATAAGAAAACTTAAGAGTGAAAATGAAAGAAAATAACGGAAAATCTTAATTTTCTTATTCGTGTTCGTCGTTTTCCCTTTATTATATTCAATGCATTATTTATTAAGAATATCTGCTCGATATGGATACATTCCTCCATAATATATACGAGTACATAATACTGATGCTGATTATTTACTTTGTTGTTGTTTTCGTCTTCAATTTCCTCTCCCAACAACACCAACAGCAAAGTGTAACAAAATATTTTTATTTATTTTTGTCTTTAACAGATTAAAAGGACTTTATGTTCTATAGATCCCCTTCGTTATATAGTTTTTTATTCACTCTGGAGCCAAACACATACATATAAAGCATTTTTATTCATTTTTGGAAAATTGAATTAGGTTTTCGTAAGATAATATTTTTATAGATACTAACAGATTTACGGACATTGATTTGAGATTGATATCGATAGTTTTTGTTCCAAATTAAAGTGAGTGTGACTGTTGAAGTGACAGACTATACAAATAAAGTCTTTAAATCGACAAAATATAGAGAAATGTCACATTTGATCAGAATCGGTTATATACTGTAAAAAGATAAAAGGTTCCTCGTTTCTAATGTATCAAATGTACAAAATACACTTAAACTTAAATGTTAAGGTTGAACTGGCTGAAATTTGGGAATACATTCATAAAAAGATTCGATAAACTTTTTCAAATGTTTTTTAATCTCGGTGGCAATATTTTTTGTTTCATCCTCCGAATTTTAGCATACTTCTAAGTGATCATCACCTGACTTCTGTGAAATAGGACAGTAGGCAGTTGGCTCTTCGTTTAAACGACGGAAGAGACGATGTTTATAAAGCATGACCTCTGCGAAAAACTGAGCAGAATAGTTACTTTAATTTTGCAGGTAACATCGTTGCAACTAGTGCTTGTCGATGTAAAATACAATTATGAATTGTTACAGGGACACTTCTTTTGTACATACTATTGAAATCGAGAATTTTTGTCTGAGATAGAAGGTGCTCCATCAATTTTCAGCTGTAGATTCATGCAATTTCTTCGGTATAAATGTTACAATAATGCATTTATCTTGAGATCTGATTAATAATATGTAGCAATACTTCAGATAACCGGCAGTGAAAAAATAGATAAATACATTGATACTAATTATATAATGAAAAGGTAGAAAAGTAATTAACCATAATTCTTAAGTCTTAGCTATAACACTCTACCTTTAATTAACTAAATCACCTGCCAGTATGATGAAATATTCATCTCAGGTGACTTCAACTTCGATTTACTACAGGATAGTATGTTCTCTTGAATCTATTTGAATATTTTGCACAGTCTTAATGTATCAGTACATAATACTGGTGAACCAACTTATTTTTGTCCAACCACTAACGGTATCGCTTCTTCTCTTATTGACCATGTTTTATCGTTCACCGATAACTCTATTTCTTTTCTATCAATTATCTCTCGGTTTAGGATCTCACCATGACCAATTAGTATTCTCTACTAATTGTTACTGTCGCTCGAGCTTAAAAGGTTTAGTTTTAGGGATTTTTCTAATATAGATGATCCTCATTTAGCACTACTTTGTAGATCTATTCCTTGGGATAACATTTTTTCTCTTGATTCCTCTACTAATCAAATCCAAGCTGGAAATCAATGGATTTATTAATTCAGTTTTCGATAGTTGCGTTCCTCTTAGATCAGTGGTCATTAAACCTAAATCTCCTCCATGGAGAAATTATGGATGCAATCAGATTAAGGGTAGATAAAGTAAAATCGGAATCGTCTGGTCTTGATAGGGTTAGTTTAAAATTGGAGAAACGAATTTTTCCTGTAGTCTCAAAATATCTATTACACATTTTTAATTTTATTTTAACCTCTTCTTCGTTTGCTGAGCAATGGAAACTCAGTAAAATTATTCCAATTCCAACAATTAGCAATCCTGTTGAGTTATCTCAATTTAGACCTGTCAGTATTTTGAGTTCCATTTCCAAAGCCTTTGAGATAGTAATGAAAAACCAAATTCAGTCCCAAATTCATTTAATTGATAATAGTTTACTTAATGTCTTTCAACTGGTTTTAGAAAGTGTCATGGCACGAATACTGCATTATTGAATATAAAGATGATATTCGGCGTAGTATAGAAAACAGGGAACTGACTTCTCTCACTTTGTTAGATTTTTCAAAGGCCTTTGATTCTTTGAATCACAATATTCTCTAAAACAAGCTTATCGCACATTTTAAATTTTCACTTTCAGCTGCTAGATTAGTTATAAATTATTTATCGGACCGTTCACAGACAGTTTTTTTTTGGTAGTTGTTATTCTTATTTTCTTCCAGTTACTTCAGGTGTTCCTCAAGGTTCGGTACTTGGTCCTTTCTTGTTTTCTATGTATATTAATGACATATAATCCTCGTTTTAGCATTGTTCGTTTCACATTTTTGCTGATGATGTCTCAAATTTATAGAAATAGTAAGTTAGATCAGCATTGTATTGTTGAGGATTTATATAGAGTATATAATTGGTCTATTTCCAATGGACTTGTCTTAAATGATTTTTCAACATTCACACTTGGCAAATATACACTTACACCATTTTCAATCACACTGGCATCTGTGTATACGTTTTCGATCCGTATGTGGTTTTTCACTTTCTCAAAAATCCTTTTAATCATAAAATCCTCAAATTTCAGACCAGTGTTTCAGATGTTTATTGTAGTGTCGATACTTTCTAGTATTATCCTAGATCTATAAATGTTCTAGATCTATTCACAAGTAATACTTTACATATATGAACTCTCCCTCTTTGCAATCTATCCACCAGTCCCTTCAAGAACTCATTCTTTCTAATTACAATTGGTACCGTTTCATTGGTACCATTTCGTTACATTTTAAAGGTTAATTACCCAACTCAAATTATAGGATGTGCATTGGTGTTGAATTTATCACACCCAATACACTCTGACACAAGCATTCTGTACTCAATTGACTACACGCCCTTTGCTCCATTTTCAAACAGACTAATACCATATACAATTTTAGAGGATACCAATGCTTTTCTGGGCATATCAGTCATATATAGCGCCCCATTTAGGGTTTCTCACCCTTTTGATCACATTTTAACGTTGTTTACAGTTATCTACCAAATACGGCATATGACGTCGATCAATCCAGATCCCTAAATATTTTTATATATTCAACTGTTCAATCTGTTTTACATCTGTTTGCATGTCAATATGTCATGCCCTTTCACTACCTTAAAATATCACAACTGTTTTTTTACTTTCCTTTCTTACTTTTAAAACAAGTTTTTTCAACAAGATTGCATGATGGCTCTTATGAAATTCATAAATTGTTGCCGGCAATAAACTATTCTTACTTATATACTAATCAAACCTCTCTTTCAACATTCCAGTCACCAATTTAATAAAAACATTTAACATATTGTGACGAATCACAGTGACACCTGAGATAATTAAAAGAGTTAAAAATTATAGCAGTAGTTTTGGGGCTAATGATTACACATGCGAAAAAATTAATAACGAAATGGGTGGAGCGAACAAAACACGACGAAAAGAATATTCGCGAAGTGTAGAGATGCAAACGGTAATGAAATATTCCACAAGGATTTACGTCGTTTAAATAGACCAGACATTTGAGTTATGAACAGTTTAATTTGAAATTTTAAAGTGTTAATATCGGAAAGTGATAAAAAGTGAAATTGAAGTGTTAAAATAATTATTGTGAAAAATAAGTGTAATAATAATTATTTTTGAAATATTTGTGGAATTTATTGCGAAATGAATTTATTGTAAAATTCAAAGTTTGCAAGTTTGATATTCACAATCCAGTGATCGAACTGGATAAATTATTTGAATAAACACTCGCTGCTTCGTGGAAATCTGTGTATAGAAATAGAAAACATTCTGCATTCCTTCCATTCTGGTCGTATTTTTTGATTTATGCACAAAATGTTGAGCAAATTTAACAGATTCGGTTTTGCATGAATGCTCAACAGCTGTACCTCTAGCAATCTACTAGATTGCAGCTCATTTCAGTCAAGCTCTTCATTCACTCTATCGTGCATTTCTGATCTATCAATACTTTCAATTTCAAAAATTAAAAAGTTCGAAAAAAATTTAAGTACGTCCATGTTATATTTAAAAAAAACATCTTTGCGAATTTTGAAATACCCTTTAAAATATTCTAAATGATGCAGTTTTCTACATACAACGTCTTCCCAGATTCCAACCAAACTTCTCTGCCACTTAATGTAATTTTATCTGATATACATCTAAAAAGTTCAAAAGTGAGTTACACAACAATAACGAAAAACTATATTAGCTTCATTTCATGATACTGATCCGGATTTTCCAAGCAAACCAATAATACATTTTGAGCCAAACTGAAATTTTTATCAAAATGTGTCTGGTTCTCATGGAAAATGTGATCTGATCTGAATCAATTGGAGTCATGAAATGCGGCTGTTATAAACGATTAGTTTTTTTAGGAGGATAAGAACTTGGAAAATATACTTGAGTACGCAAATGAGCAAACTCACCATAGCAGTGTTCCAAAATACTGAAAATATACTTTCACTCAAATGAATATTAGTGGGAAATATTCTACTCTCCGTACAAACGAATAAAGATTACCATAACTGTTCCTCGTAGAACAAGACTAGTGCAAGCTAGAAAACACACTACGAAACAAAATATTTATTGTGGGATCCAATAAAATCACTAAACACACCTACATTAAATCAAGACACGAAGAAAGGATTGGAATTAATAAATGGCCCCCATTAATAAATACTAAGCTACAAACAAATTTCTTAAGCTACTCATAAAATGCTTATTGCATGAGAAAATAACATGCACTATTACACCAAATTGTTACTCTTATATTATTGAAGATGTCAAGAAATAAAGGGATATACTCTAAAAAAAATTCCTAATGACTTGATTGAAATGCCTAACTAATGTGCCACCTAATCTAATAAAGCCTTAAACTGTGTAATTTAGTTCAGTTTTTAGTAGAATCAACATTTTTCAGCTTATTGTGAAACTAACCCCTTTGTGGCAGAACCATCATTTTTTCAAGGAGAGGAGGGAGACGATTGAGGGGTCACCGAAAGTGTTCCATCTTCTTTCTTCATTGTGCTTTTCTTGCAACAGTGTTGAAGTCAATCAATTATTCATCCCCGTTTTCTTTTCGTTTCATAAACGTTTACTCTTTAATGCCTTTAACTATTTCTGTACTGACAAGTCAAAGTGGCTAAATTCAATATTTTCAAATTTTCAGGAAGGGGATTTGAAATGTTGATTAAATATTTCATAAAATATGTTTAAAGGCTATTTGAAGGAAATAAGACAACTAAATCCTTTTGTAGTGAAGTAAAGCCTCAAAGACAACTAACCATTGAAAATTTGAAAAGATTGAGTTTAGAGACTTTGACTTGTGTTTCTTTATTAATTTAGTCTGTGGATTAGCCAATAATAAAGCAAAGTTTACCAGTCTGCCAGGAAATATTTGTCAAATTGTTTTCTTTTGCTCTATTTTTTCGATTTAGGTAATATAAAGCTCTGAATGGATTATGTCTGAAGCTGCTCAATATTCGTAATGTTGGATCTACTAGACAGAGTGAATTTGGGCACCTGCCTGTTATGTTGTAAATTCATAAAGTTATTTATAGAGTACAGATATTTGCAACGGGTTTCGCTTTTTGGTTTAGAGTCTAAATCCAATGTAGCATAAATCAATGGCTTAGAGGCCGTAAACGGCCCTATACGTCTCAACTGAGACCTTACGAACCATTTAACGATTGGTGCACATTATAGATGGCCAGCCTAATGAATGCTTTTACACACAATCGCTTTTTATGTCATCCGGTGTATGTTAATTTTTGGTCAACGACGAGAGCCGATTACAAAACCGCGGCGTGATGAGAGTCTCTTAATCATTAAGCTATAACTGGCGATATATCGCATACAATATCAGAAGTTTCTTTACTTCTTATATGTTATATGACCCATAATATGTTATGTCAACTTTGAGACTTAATGTCTTACCTGAAATCAGATTTTTGAACAGTACAATTAACCGTTCAATAAATGGAAACAGTCTTCATACTGTGAAGTTTTCTACAGATCTACGGATGTTATGCATGTGTTAGTTTTACACTGTTAACTCAAAATCCAATAAGAAGAATGATAATTCCAATTGAAATTTCTGAGTGAAAGATGGAGTATAGAAACAAAATTTCATTTATAAAAAATATTTATGTTGCTAAATGCATTAGATATGAATACAAAGGCAAAGATTTCATAAGAAAATGAATTAATAAAGAGTCAATTTTATTTTCACTCAAAATTGTACTTCACTAAATGAAATTTTGACAATTTTCTCCTCAGGATATGCAAAATCAATTAAGTGTCCGAAATTCTAAATATAATGACACATTTAATATAATGTTCATCGAACCTGAGTCCAAGTCTCTAGCATTGGCCGAAAATGGCCTTCAAATAGTTGGAGTCGAAATTGTACTTGAACGAATAAAATTTGGTGACAATTTGCTACGGGGGTTGGAGATCATCACTTATGCTCATTAGAATTTCGAATCAAGCTGTTTGAAGGCCATTATCGGCCAATGCTATAGATTTGGAATCAGGTTCGGATAACACATCAAATATGCCATTAAGTTCCTCATCTAATGAGCATAAGTGGTGGTCTCCAATCCCTGTAGCAAATTGTCCCCATATTTTATTCGTTCAAGTTCAATTTCGACTCCAACTGTTTGAAGACCATTGTCGGCCATTACCAGAGATTTGGTCTCAGGTTCGGAAAAAAAATAAATAAAGGCATGAATGCTCCGTCTTTCTTTGCATACGTTTTTTCTAGTCCCAATAATAATTTGTGGACATGTGATATTAATTTTTTAATTTAGCAAATAAAGAGGGTTTGTATGAACAATTTCTTATTAGGTTTAAGTTGTACTAATTTAGATTGTTTCTTTGACGGGTTGTTTCTTTGATTAATTTAATTGGAATCATATTTGATATTTGTCAATATTTTCCTATTCATATGTGTTATTATACAAAAATGTAATGAATAACATTTTTGTATGATAACACATATGGTTCCATTGTTGATAAAAACATTGAAGGATAAAAATGTAAGATCTTTCACTTAAAGCATTTAGTGTTTTGATTTATGTTAATTTAATCAATTTTTTGTCGCTAACTTTCACTAACTTTTTTGTTATATTTGATTATACAATATTAAAATTATATTTGATATAGTTCGTAAATATGTTTTTTATGTGAAAATATGTTTATTGGATTAATAAAATTTAATTTCATAACAGTGTACTTTTTGCACCAATACTAACGCAATCAATCAGAATCGAATAGGATCACAAAACTTCCGATTGGACTTGTATACGTATATTCACACGCATCTTCATAGTCTATCATTGATAAGATGGTTTGTTCAAAATCTGTAGTTTACTACCTAAGTTATTAAACTATTTCGGCTCGATATTTTTATATGAAACGTTATATTCAAAGCGTCTACGTAACTTTCATGTAATTTTTTAATACAGACTACAAAGTGTATTTAACTCTGGTTTATTTGAATCCCATTCAACCAGGAAGTTTATTGCAAGGAAGTTACAACCATAACTTAATTACAGCAATTTAATTGTGTGGAAAGTGAAATAAAATAGAGAAACTCATAAAATTTAACGTTTTAATAAAATCAGAAAAAAAATCTGTCATAAAATGTCTGTACATGTCATAAAAAATGTTCAAAAATAATTGGTATTTTGATCTTCCTATGTTCAGTAATAACTCATGTTGGTATAAAAGTTTATATAAAATTTTCAAAAATATGTATAAAATTAAATTTATAGCCCCAATGTTCTTATATTTTAAAATAAAAATTATTAATCAAATAAATAAATACAGTATTATATAAATAATTGGATAATTTATTATTTCTTGATATGTATATGTGCACAAAAACATATATTACTGGAATGTACTTGTCTGTCTTTGTGTGCATAGTAAGTAATCCTTCTTATTATATATTCCATAAAAAACAGATTATGTATGTACTGTGGAGGGTTATAGCATAGGTATGCACGAGTAGAATGTCGTCATATTTATATCCAAAAATTTAATTTTTTTTTGATTTTATAATTCAAAGAAAATTATTGTGTATTAATTTTAATTAAAATATTTAATATAAGTTTATGTTTTAGATTTTGGGATACATAGCATATGTTTGTTATAAAAATGATGTATTTTAGAAATTATTAATTTCTATTTTATTTAAAGTTAAGCTTTAGAAAAAGAAGACGTATAGCATTTGTTGAATAAATATTAGAACAAAATCCCTAACAAAAGGCACTCTTAAGAAGAAGCATAACTTTTTAGCTAAATAAATCAATTTTGATCTGGAAATTTAAAATTTATAAAACCCTATAACAGTAAAGGTTGAAAACAATAATCATTCGATTGTGATCGGTGTCGTGGATAAACACATCTACGACTCTCTGTTGCAGAACTCATAGGTCAACCCATAGGTCAGTATTCTACGCTGACATGGAGCTATGTAATATGCAGATGTAATCCATGTAATTCGGACCTTTAGCCATACGTTTTCGATTTGGCTTCGTAGTGAGGTAGACGTTATAAAAGAACTTGTCAAAATAAGCAACAATGCTTTGTTTACCAAATATTGAGACGTGTGGGCCCAAAGTCGCAATAATATCTTGATCCAATCATTGAAGCAAGATATAATTGCAACTCTCTAATATTACAAACCAAAAGTATTAAATTCTGTTCTAGAAAAAATTGAGTGCTCAGAAATTATAACATTGCGTCACTCTAACGAACGTTGAATATTCAGAGTTTTCGTGATAACAAAAAATACTGCTGACGTACCAGTTCTACAATTGACAGCTAAAGTAATTCGCAATGGGTTTAATGATTCATAGGTTTTTAAGGGTCGGTCCGAAACAAGAACGATAAGATTTAAACATTAAATACAGATGTGTGTAATTGGATACATAAAAATAATAGGTCATAAAAAGTCCCCACAAAAATATTCTTTACTGAAATTTAATTTCATTCAAGTGCATATTGACCAAGTCGTTGTTTTTTTGCCATTTTTTGGGTGACCTTTTTTTAATGATCAAGAAATTTTGCAGAGATCAAACCAAATAGTAGTCAGACGGTACAAGGTCCGGGCTATAAGGTGGATGTATCAAAACTTCCCAACCAAGTTCCTTCAATTTGTGCCTAGTCAACAAATATGTGTGTGTGTGCGGTCGCGCTGTGTCATGACGGAACACAACTCTCTTTCTGTTGATCAATCTGTACAGTACAGGACTAAATGATGGTTTCGCCACGTTGGAGCAGCTCATAATGGACAAATCTGACCAAACACTCAATATAACCGATAATCCAGGCTTTGAAGTCGATGGTGGAGGAACACCAACCTTTAACCATGAGCACTTAGTTTCTTCTCGCCTGTAATGATTTACTCTAAAGATTGTTACATTTCATTGCGTTTCAGCAGCATTTCACTGTTATTAATTCGGTTCATCAAATTTCTTTGCTTTAATTCTTGTAGTTCTCAAACAGGTTTGCTTTGTTTTTGCATGGAATTATAGAAAAATCTGCACATTTGAGACGGAGTATACATTGGAGAGTGATTCGACCCCAGAACATATTGCAGACATATTGTTTGTTTATGATCATGTATTAGCATCCAACAAAAAGTGACGCCCTATGGCTCAAACACACTCAACTTGTTCCATGTTCCGTTTAATAAATATTAAATCTGTCAATTTATATAAATAAATGGGAAAGTCTACACAATAAACCAACTTCAAAATGCGCAATGGAAACTGTAACGAATGACATTCGACGTCATCATTCCAACTCAGTCCACAACTTACAGTGTTTTAAGTGGCTGAGGCTCATAGTTATTAACTATTTCACACAAACAATTAGGCATATAATATATTGGATTGTAAGGCAGTCCCAAATTGCAGAGTGGTATAAAATCATTAGTCTGCGTACTACTGAGCTAGTGATAAAAGAAACAGAAAAGTTGTTAAAAGAAACAGAATTAAGAAGGTATTGGCCGTAAATTACCAAAAAATCCTTTGACTTTGTCTTGATAGAGTCTATTGCTTGGTGAAACCAGTGTACGTAGTAGAGATGGAGTGTTGCTTATAGTTATGTATACCAATAAAATTTCATAAAGTTGTTAACCAATGATTGTTTAGTTTTTAAGTTTATTTAGTTGAGATTTTTGAGTTTTTCATCTGGAAGAGAAACTTGGAAAGGTTGTCTTTAAGATGCTTTCTGGCGACGAACTTATCATAGAACTCGAGGTTCGTTTAAACGACCAGAAACAGTTATTAGCCGAGAGGTTCTAACAGGAATAAAAACTTTGAATGATTTCAACCAAACTACATGAGGCAACTACCGAAAGACCTCCGAAAGAGGCGGCGTCATGTTTCAGAAAACAGAATGAGTGGAAAAGTATTTGTACGTCGATTTACCATAAAATTGTAAAATCAGTATTTTATTATGGAATTAAACCAGGTTATGGAACTAACCCAGGAAGATAAAGGCGGATTCATGGTTGCGTTCCTTCCCTCGTTCCGACTATTTTTTGCAATATCATAATTGATGTAAAAGTACGAAACGATTTTGCTGCTATCTATAAGGCAATAATTTAAGTGATTGCAAATTTTGCGACCGTGTTTGGAATTATTATTGAATTTTGGTTTTGTGCTATTATTAAGTTTTTAAATGCGAATATTGGAGCGGATATAAATTTATAATAATTTATCACAATTGGTTAAGAAGGATAAAAAAATGTTAAAATAAATTTTAATTATTTTATTGTTAATAAATTTGTATGCTATTTAAAAAACTAAATTCAAATTTTTTATTTATTTATTATTATTCATACCGACACACAATTTATGACAATTGATTTGAAAGCATTTTATTTTTGTCTCTTTCGTTTTAATATCATGCTATCTCTTTCTCGCCATGTTCGTTCCGGCCAAAATATAAAGTTAAACCAACTTGATGAAAAATTCACAAAAAAAACACGCACGAATGAAATTGCTTAAAAAAATGTAAGACGGAAGGAAGGAAAGAACGCAACCATGAAGTCGTCTTTATAGAACTAAATATAAAACAGTGCTTGAAGTTAATCAGTGCATTAATCGGGAATGGCAAAATATACCTTTTCTTTTAAGTTTATTTGTAGTATGAATATATGCTTATTGAAATTATCTATATCAGCATATTCAAGCATTTTAGGATTTAGTCAGAGTACGGTATACGTTTGTTGCTCCTTGGGTGTATGACACGAAGCTGTACATCAAATTTGGGTAACACTTAATGTAAGAATCGAGTTTTTTACTCCAGTACGCATATTTTTATGGATAGGGCAAACATGTCCGCAGTGTAACATTCACAATTAAAAAATTAGATAATCTACTTTCATAGGTACATATGTAGCAGTAATTAAAATTTTATTCATCGCTAAACGTAGTTAAAAGTATTTGTACATTTGTATAAAACTAGCAATTGTAAAATTTAAAGGATCATTAAAATTTAATTTGTAATACATATAATGAAAAAACTCATTCTCTCAATAACTTTATGGTTTATGTACAAGCAAGTACTTATATTCTCACTAATGTATGAATATATTCTACCACAAATACAGATGCGTGAAATGAAAATTTATATTCAACAAACAAAAAAAAATATGTAGTTCTCAAAAGTTTTCTTTTCAAATTTGAAGTAAATATAATAGTATACAGTACCAATTGTACATATAAAAGTATACAGCATCAATTGTATTATAACAACAATACACTTATATACAAAGTGGTTTCATATAAAACTGGAATTGCTGCATTTACTTGAAATATAAAAGATAAAGTTGTCACACGAACTTTAAATTTTACCCCGAGATTGATCCGCACTATGTAAGGCAGTATACGATAACCAGAAGTTGTTGTAGGGTGGAGTTACATCAAGTTGCAATTAAAAAAATTCAATTGAATACCGAAAACCTAACACCGATTTTTTCTTAAGTAACATGGCACAAGATTAACGATTGGCTGGAACTAGTTGTTCCCGAAGAATTTTGACTTGATCATTTTATCGAGCTCTATCACTAACTACGATGTCAGTCGTAATTGTTGCTATTAATGTAAGTGATGGTAAAAACATAACTACTTATATAATAACAGGTTGGTATTTCTGATACGAAATTACAACCGAAAATGGAAGTAGAATGATTTACTTAGCGATTATTAGGGGTAGTACATAATTAAGACACTTGAACTTCCATTTTTACACGTGGATGCATGCCCGTAAATCATCACAAGCCAAAACGACAATGTGTTGAATTCAAAAGAGTAGTCCCGAGTTGTCTAGTGATTGGAACTCGGTGGAAAATTTCTTACACGTCAGAAGTAAGAAGGGAAATATACAAAGTGGTTCTTCTGTGGAGACCTTATAAATGAAGATGGGCTAGGAAAATTATCGAATTAATAAACCACATGTGTCATTTGTAATTTATTACCCTCTAATCGTTCACCTGGAGTTGATTAGGATTAACTCGTAGCTCTTAATATTTCGAGAATAAACTTAATCAATCTTAATTTGACATTATCCAATTTATATTTTTTTTATTATTGAAACTAGTCTTTCCAGACTAACCATCAATTTACATCTGAATTCTTACAAACTAAAATATAATGTGGTCACTGTTGATCCAGCGATGCACAGTGCCTGTTCGTTGGTAGGTAACTGTTCACATACTAACGAGCTCGAAGAGTTTGGTTCTTTTAAGTCTCCTAACCAAATGTCAAAGTTGAGAACAGGCTATCGAGAATTTTTGCAATCAATTCCGGTGTGTGACAAGGAGATGCGCTGTCCCCGATACTTTTTAATCTCATGTTGGAATACATCCTTCGTAAAAGTGAAACACCTCAGGACAACATCTTATTCCGACAATCGAATCAACTTCTTGCATATGCAGATGATATCTGTGTGATTGGATTAAATGGCAACGGAGTGAAAGAGATACTTGATCCACTGGAACAGTGTTCAGCTTCTGTTGCTCTCAAAATCAACGAGTCAAAAACCAAATATCTAATCTAGGGTTTTAGAGACCAAGACGCAATTGATTTCAGTAGTGGTAACCACACGTTTGAAGGAGTGATGAGATTCAAGTATCTTGAATCTCTCATCACTCACGATAATAGTGTGGGAGAGGATATCAAGGTCCGCTTTGTAGCTGGCAATCGGGCTTTGTATCCTCTACGTCCACTGCTGAAATCAAAATATCTTGCAAATACGGATAAGCTGAAACTATACAGAGTGTTGATCAGACCCGTTGTCATGTATGGATGTGAGAGTTGGACCTTGACGGATGAGTACGAAAGATGGCTTCTAACATTCGAGAGAAGAATGATGCGTGTGATATATGGTCCAAAACGCGACGTCGATGGCACTTACCGAGTTCTTTTCA
This sequence comes from Tipula lateralis, assembly GCA_963932295.1. Lineage (NCBI taxonomy): Eukaryota > Metazoa > Arthropoda > Insecta > Diptera > Tipulidae > Tipula > Tipula lateralis. The sequence continues at coordinate 86,990,616 of OZ010737.1, forward strand.
ATCACGAGATCAGGAATTTAATGCAAATTCCTGATATCATGCATGAAATTAAAGGACAGCGAGTACGCTGGCTCGGACACGTTCTGCGTGCTGATCCGAAGAGGTCGCTGTCGGCGACGATGGCTCCACGGCGTAGAGAGCGATCTGGCATCTTCAAACTGCCTACAACGGTTTGAAGAGTTGGCTCGTGATCGAAACCGATGGAGTCAAATTGTTGACACGGTACGGGCCAATAATGGCCTGTAAAAACCGATAAAAAAAAAAAAAAAAAAAACCAAATGTTCATTATCCAGTAGCCGAGAGGCTTCCGTATTGACATGTTCCATTAGTCTTGATTCATTTTAAAAATATCTAGCTTAAATATCTTAAATATTTTAAAAATATCTAGCAACACCAAAAAATCCGTAAATCTGTATAAAATGATCGTAGCGAAGACACAATTTTATGCCATAGTTGCGAAGAGGCTTTTAAGATATCTTGCAATCAATTATTCTGCCATTGGGAATATAAATAATATCTAAATTATTAAATTAAGGTTCAACGGACTAAAATACATACCAAAAATTGCTTCGTTATTTAACTGATAATGTGCGGTCACTCGAATATCAGATAAGTAGCCTAACTCAGGGATAGAAAGTGTTGACGATTTTTACAATAGTGTAAAGTATCGTTCCTAGCCTAGAAAGTGAATAATACAGTGTGGACACCATAACAGAGCTAAACGACACGTACCGAAATCGAGCATTAGATGTATACAATAGAAGTTTAACCTTAATTCCACTACACAACAGATGCTTTAACAATGCAATCATAGTTCTCGTAAACCTTTGTGAACTCTTCCTATTTGAGGAAGAGTTCAATAATATATCAGCATCAACAATCATCAGCATCAGCATCAACACCATTAGCAAGGTAGTTCAACGGTCCATTAATGAATCATCAACGGTCCATTAATGCCAATTAAAAAGTTATCTGGAAATTATTTTAGAGCAAGTTACAATTATGTGATTGGGCAAGAAGAGGCAACATCGTTTGGACAGAAGAGGCAACATTTGAGAGTGACGATAATGGAAACAGGCATACAGGTTCTAATTTAAAAGAAAACCTTAACTTCGGTCTATATCAAAAATTAATGAATGACCTTACTAAGTCACCACTAATTATAATTTATTGCTTAAGGCCCTAGTCTGTGAAGTTAGCCATAAAACAATGTAGCAACACTAATGGTCATAGAAATCATTTTAGATTTAGCATATGTGATGGTCAACTACTGTTCTATATAGATCAATAGCATGTTGGGTTGATAAATTTACGATTCGATCACTAGAAGTCCTTTAGTACCTAAATTAATACCAACTTTGGAAAGTTCTTATTTTAATGCATTATCACTCGCTATTCGATTTCATTTGCATTCAATTGTTTAAGCATAGATAATAATTTCAGTTGATCGCGGGTTTATAAAATGGAAAAAATAATGCCTTTTGCATGATGGATATGACATAATGAAAAGTTCGATCCGGGTTCTGCTCGATGTTTGGGCTTTTATTAAAAAAGATAATGGTAATCGACATTTAAATTATGATTATTGATACAACGATAATTGCTAAAATCTTTAGCGATTTGGTAGGGGCTATTATAGTAAAATGACCGAGTCAAGATTTTTGACTAAGTTATTTTACTATAATGGCCTCGACCAAATCACTAGAGATGGAAAACACGCTATATGAACGAGGTGCTTTTTTGAGTTGGAGGTTGGAGCAAACCCCAATACATAAAAGTAGCAGTGTATTACGGATAATACAAAAAAAAAGGAATATAAGTATAAGTGATTTTTTAAAAAAGTTTGTGTGTTTAATTTTTTTTACAGACTGAACTGTGGTGATACTGACTAATATGAGCTTTTTTGACAAAAATTATTGTTGGTGTTATCTAATTTTTAAATTTCAACGAATTTCTTTGTTAACAAACATTAACAATTTGATTTAAACACTTACACCGTTCCCGCCTGGTGAAGAAATCGAGAAGTCAGGAATTTGTCTAAAGTAAATCCATACGGGTAGAAGGTTCAACCAATTAAGAAGGATCAGCTGCTGAATCTTGTATTTTTCGAGTGTAGATTTGCAATTTTTGATGTTTTTTACTCCAAGGAGAGTTGGGTTATTGATCCAGAAAAGAACTGCCGTATCGAATCCCCGCAGGTGAGTTAAACTTAGATAATTATTATTGTTTATGTATTTAATTGTGCTTATATGTGGTTACCATTACCTGCCAAAACTGTATGAAGTGCATTAAAACGGGTAACCCATAGATTTATAAAATCGTTCAGATCGGATAGTAGCTTCACTATGATGAACTCATTCATCTGGCTTCCAACATAATAAAATAAATCCTAATTGATATCTAAACTTATACTAGTTACTTTTCTCTAGAAAACTTCATTTGATCTTTCGACATTACGACATTGTTTGGTAACGAAAAATATACTGACAGTATAATCAAAATAAGATAAAAATATATTTTTCTTTATGTGCGAGAGAAATAAAAACATTTCTAGTACAAAAAATGTATTCCATACTGAATAAATTTTTATGGTTACTGAAAATAAATTTCTATTGACAAAATATACCAAGAGAAAGATTTTTATTCTATACTGTAAAAATATTTTATAGGTAAATTGAATGTGGATGTGAAATTTTTTCAGTGCATTGAAGTCATTTTTTAATAACAGAGTAATTTCTTAAACATGAAGCATTTTATGGTAGTTTCTTTATAGTAAATTCATAATTTTAACATTTCATTTTGTGTCATTTGTCATTTATTTTAGTATATAGTGTGAAATGAATAATTATGTTAAATTTATTTTGTTTATATTTATTATTGGAGATTCAAAGTAGATTTTTGTCCATTTTTACAACAACATAAATATTGTGAAACATAACTATGTTATAAAGTCTGTCAAAATTTGCTATTAAAAAAAGTAAAAAATGGTCTCTGTGTTTTTGATTTATTCAGAAAGAATTATTGTTAGCATTCTTTCATAATGGAAAACAGGCTTAACGATTAATTTTTTCATTTAAAGAATTTACTACGGGGTTCGCTTAAACATTAGGAAAATAAAACCACACTGTCCTCGAGAAATCGTATAGGTTCAAGTTATTTATTTTGAAATAATTTGGTTCAAGTTATTTTTAAATTTGGGTTGCTCAATTCAATTAATTATTATTGTTATTACTCTTAATTATTATAAATGTATTTCTTGATTTTGGCACGCTACAACTGTTCTATAAAAGTGGTACAAACCGTACTCGACCCTATCTATCGTTTGAATAGGCCATAGAAATCATGTAAGATTGAGCATACATATTGGTGAACTACTGTTCTTGATAGATCAATAACATACTGGGTTGACAAATTCACGATTCGATTACTAAATATATGTCGATCGTTCAATACCTATATGAGTATCAAATACTTCCTAGATGTGATACGAAATATACTCGACACTTCATAAAAATCTTTTAAAATTAGGCATCAACGGACCTAGTTTGATTATTTAAAAACATTGAAGTGGTTTAAATTAAACGATTATATATTTTTTTTATTGTTTTCTGGATACTTTTTTATTACAATTATAGCTAGTTACATTTTTTTTGTTTCAATTAAATCATAAAATTTATATAAGAAATTAATGATATATCGTGCTAACAAAAGTTTTAGTCGATACTCAAATCACTTTTAATGCTAGTTTTAGAAAAAAACCTGTAAAATCCATGATAACAACCATTAGTGTTGCCACATGGTTTTTCGTGCAAACTTCTCAGACATTTAATAAGAACACGCCAACCAAAATACGTCCGTATTGCTACACATTGAAAGTGTTAAAGCCTAACGGAAAGCCTTAATCATACAGAGCTTATTGAGTATTGGTATACGGCGAGAATCGAACTTAAGACCGCACTACGTTAAGATACTCTCTTAACTAATGAGCTACAACCGGCGACAGAAAAATCACCAGTAGCCGTGCTTTAATCAAGTTGATTACAATTATTTTTCTTCTATCTAGCACCGTTGTTGAGTCAAAAGCCTGACATTTTTTTAAAAACATCCTATATCCTCGTATATATATATTTATATATATTATTATTTATAAGCGAAAGCATCTGGAAAGTTTCTCATAAAATATGTTGTTTTATACATAATTGTTATTTTTGTTATTACACGTAAAACATATACACACGATGTACATATGTATGTATGTACATATATACAGGACGATCTAATGAAAAAGAGCTTTTCTCGTTTTTATTTTGTTATTGTTCAATGGATGTGTTGTGAAACTCAAATTAATTCAGAAATTCTAATACGATTTAAAGCTTTTCCTTTCTAATATTTACATTTACAAAGTTTGTAAAAAAAACTAATTGTTTTACAAATAGAGTTCATCATGTATTCGTACAATGCCGGCAAAAAATTTCTGAATATTTGAATATAAATTTATCAATTGGATATTTATATTACGAGTATGTTGAAACGATAAACAAGCTTAATGTCAAAGCTTAATCGCTCTCTCGGTAAACGAGCATATACCATTTAGAAATATGGTTTGTGTACAATTCACCGATGATATTAGTTACTCAGGCATTATAATACACACTTCGTCGTATATTTATTCAATATCCGTTCTCAAAATAATACGGACCAACATAAATATATATCCTTCGAGATTATAATTTTTCAACCGTTCTAATTTGTGTTTTGAAAGCTTTAAATTTTTTTTTTCATTTATTTTTACGTTGATGATGAAAAAGAATTAAATGTTACATTTGGTAACAAACGAAAACAAAAAAAAATGTAATTAAAATGGTAATTTAAATACGCAAAATACGGTGAGTGGGTCGAATCTGTATTGTACGTTAGCAGACCAGAGTGTACCTACATTTAGAATAATTTTTATTGGGGATTTAGTGAAAAGAAAGTGCAGACATTTTTTGATTAGTCGGTTAATAATTAAAGGTTTTACAATTTTATTTTATTTTACACCACGATTCACTCGGATTCAGATGAGTGTTAGAGGATTATGTGCGTAATAATCAAGAATTTTACAATTTAGCGTGACCCAGTATAATGTATTAAAAATAAAATAAATTTCATCTGCTGCCGTTCTACCTTTCAGATCGCTGAGAATTCGTAATGACATATGATTAGAGCACTGTAATCATATAAGGCATTAACAGCTAGTATCTATCCAAGTGCTAAAATATTTTGTTGTTCAATGTTTCGTTTGTTTAGTTTAATTTGTGATACGTTTCTTAAGATATCTCTTATCAATATAACCTATATTTCATGACATATAGTACATCGTTATACATGGAGAACCATCAATATCTTAGATTAATTGATAATTGAGTTCATGACCAATTTCTTCGTGTCCTTACATGACGCGTCGTGATGAAATAACATCAAGCACTGTGATTAAAGTGCGTTCGTTGGGTGAAAAGTATCAAATTTGAATCCCGATAGATTCGAAACGAAAAAGCAATTATCTACATGTTTACAATCGGTGAATAAAGCGAATTTCGAGATTCTAGTGCATTTTTAAAGTTTATATTAATTAAAATTGAAATACATATTTTCGAATTGTTAGAACTTTGTTTTGGAAAGTGAACCTTGCGGTTAATAAATGAATAAAATTGCATTCAAATGTTTTCCAATGCAATGTTGCAGTACATTTGTTTGAGTCACTATTTCACTATTTTAATTCTGTTTTGCCCCAATCGTATCTAGATGATAAGCACAACAATTGTCCTAGGCGTCAGATGTTAACATCAACATTTTGACGGATAATGCAAACTTTTAAGATACGTCAATTGTATTCGTAGAGAATAAAACATCAGTTAACATGACACGATAACAGACTTCATTGACTGTTTGTTCGGGTTCTCGCTCATTTTCAACAGCAAATAGTAACTTTGTGAGAGTATCTGTTTCTTAAATGTCCCAAGTGGTTCTGTTCCTCAAATTAGATAATTTTCTGGTTTACAGCCGAAATGAAAATATGTTTTATCGGAAAACTGTTTGATTACTTTGAAAATAAGTTTTCAATATTTCGTTATGTTGATCAAGCGTATTTTGCATTTTATCCACCGCGGAAACATATTGAATTTCTGATATTTACAAAGGATATTATCAACAGCGGAATAACCTGTAGTTTTAAAAACTGTTACATATGTATTACATAAGCTACAGAAACATTCATGAATGGTTTTTATAAAAATACGAACGAAGTTGATCTTGAAGTCTTATAAGGTTCAAATGTAACTCATGGATCATTCGGAACATCATTCAATGATTCAGAACATCGTGTCAAATAACACAACAATTATTGCTGAATTTTCTTAAAAAACCGTCTTCTCTGATAGAATATATTTTCCAACTGCTGGATATGTTAATAAACAAAATTCTTTCCCTTGTATTTGGGATAAGAAAAATCCACTAATAATTCATTCAAATCTATACTGTTTGATGTGTATTATGGTGTATTACTTGCACTATTGGTTCCCTTTGTTCTAATGGTGATACTGTTTGATGTGTATTATGGTGTATTACTTGCACTATTGGTTCCCTTTGTTCTAATGACGGATGCAAAAATACTCAACGTTCGATTATGATCACTGACGCAGATGTTCTAATTTATGACTACCTGTTGGAGGTTATAATTCATTAACTATCCCATCTTCATGTCAATACTATATGCTGTCAATCTGTCATGAAGCAAAACAATGTGCCGATAGTTTACGAAAATCGGACAAATAGCCATACATATTCGAGTTAGCTGAATGTTAAAAAAACTGCAAAAATAATGGGAGTGCTACGGTCCATACACAAATTGCAAAGCAGAATAAAAAAAACCATTTAATGGTCCAGTGTCAGTTACAACTCTAGAAAAATGAATTTAGACGCTTTAGTAACAGTCTTTCGACAAATTTTGCCATAGTTCATAGTGTCTTGCTTAGTTTTGGTGATAATATTATTTGAGAAATTTTTCACTGAAATGGGAAGAAACCTATTGTAATTATTGCATTAAAAAATTAGGTTACAAAATGAACTGGTAACTCTTTGTAATACAGATCCTGTGATAAGATAATATCCTTGGGTAGCTGATGTTTCCAATGTGATAGAAAATACCCAATAACTTTTAAAATTCTTATTATTTTCAACCAATTTTAATGATTATGAATGACAAATACTGAAAACAAAAATTATTTGTATATCAATATTTTAATTACTTTAATATAACATATATTGTAATAAAATTTAAACAGTTGATTTATTCAATTTTTAACCAAGTTTATAAATGCCGTACAAAAATATTTAAAACGAGATTAATGACGTATGATTTACGAAAAAGAAACATATACTTGAAGTGTTGGATGAGAGATGGCTCTTAATAGCTGTAACAATATGTATAGTATTTTTTGCTATTTTAAAGCATATTCTTATACTTTAAAATAGCAAAAAATACTATAACATAAAATACACAGTTAAAATACACAGTGAAATTTTTTATTTTCATGCAATTCTTATACTTCATGTGTTACATTCACGATGGCGTAATTAAAATCGTTATGCAACGTTTATAACAGCGTCAACTTTTTAAATAGTTATAAGTATTTGAAATGTTTTTTGATTAGCATACCTTTATTTATTTACAAATTGCATTTCAAAATTAAACGGTATCCAACTTCGTCCATATAGATTTCTATTAAGTGGTTTCAATTTTGATTGATTACATTGGTTATCGAAAAAGTTGTGTGAACCCTTGATTAGGAAAGTGGTATAAGTCATATATTCCTTGTTGCGAGATATTAAGAGGTTTGCATTAAAGGATTGAAAAATATTTTTGTATTATGGAATTAGATTTTCCGACAGTTAAATAGTGCCACAAATAAGTATTTATTATGATTGTGAAATTTATAACCATTCTTTCAAGACAATGTGGTTTTGAAAGGTATACCATTTTCAAAATTAGCATGAATTTATAAATGACAAGCCATCAACGATTTTTTTTGTTATAATTTAACATTTGATTCAAACTCATTACATTGTAACTAAGTAATTAATTTTTTAGTATTTAGGGAAATAAAGTGTTTGTGAAAAATTGATTGGATATAGTGTAGTAAATCCATTATATCTTTACGTTTTTCTTCTGTTATTGGTCTTATGGTTTTCGAATATTTTTGGCCTTCTTCTTTTAGATGAAAGGTCTAACACTTTGAATCCGGATTTGTCATCCATTAAAGTTTTATAAAACATCTTATATGGAGTATTTTTTGAAATCTGATCCATTGTATTTTTAGTCAAGACTAAAATGTTGATTCTCAGTTGTTTCGTCGCAATGAAATGTTTTTGAGACATTTGTTCTACTAAAAATGGCTTTCTCTTTTTACATAATTCTATTAACTTATAATAATGCTCAAGGATGTATAAATAATTCGATTTTTTAATTTAAGTTTCTATCAAACCAAAATCGCGATAACATAAATTTATGATCAACTGTTTCAACATTATCATCAGATGACTGAACAATTGTTGAAAATATTAACGCTATGGTAATGTTACGATTTTGTCATGAGCAGGCATCACTGTAAGCTATGACATGCTTTTGTGTGGAAATGTTCCTTATGTTCTTTAAGATACAGGACGCAATTTCCTATGATTCTCTTGAGGCGGTTGTTACATAAATTTTCTGTTTCGGTAGCTTATTATAAGCGCAACATGTACGTATACAATTTTGGGTTTCATAATTTCCACAATGAAAAAGCTAAAATGTATGCATGGGACATTTTAGCTTTTTCATTGTGGAAATTATGAAACCCAAAACTGTATACATACATGTTGCGCTTGTAATAAGCTATCGAAACAGAAAATTTTGGATAAGAAAGTGCTTTCTGTAGATCAAATGTGAATCCGTAATAAACACTCGGGTTATCTTTTGTTTTTGAATGTCATCTGTTAAATTGTTTCTAGCCTGTTCGGCACTGCTAAGATGTGAATCATGAATTACCATAAGATGCAACTTCTCGTCTTCATTACTGGATGCTTCAATTGTTAGTTTTAGCGAATCACACTTTCGGCACGTGTCTTTACGTGGAGTATGAAAATTTAAGTTGAACTCCGTATTGAATATTTTTCTGTAAGTTCACTCCATCACACGCGATGTATCACATTTTTTCACATACAGCTTATACATTTTTCGAATATCTTAGTCAGGACTTAGATATTTTCTACCTGAAGTGTGATGTGATCTCGTTTAATGGCTCTCACTTTACCACTCGCATGCTTAGACTGTTTTGTTTCATATTATTTTCCACTATTTCTCTTAATTTTTATTATATTTTATGAATAATTATGTTGATTTTGTGTCCTCTTTCTTGATTTCATGTTGCTTTCTGCCATTTGTAAGGGTTTCGAATTCACTTTTAAAGTATGAACTGATTCATCGGAAGATGATATTATTCTTATTCGTTTCCATTTCTTGGGAGCATAACTTATACTTCTTCGCCGTATAATGTTTACAATTAACGCCGTATAATGTCTATGAAAAAAAATCTTTGCACAACCGAAATATATTACATTGGTGATCAAACACAAATCTCTATACTCAGCAGTTTCCACGAAATTAAAATTTTCTATAAACATTGGAAATTGATTAAAGATAGTATGACTGACATAAATCAAATTCATAAAAGTTAGTCGATATCGTATGACGAATCTTTGTCGAAACCTTTTCTCGGTGAACAATTTTTTACGTGCACGACTGCTCTAATATCAAGTCAATGATTTACAACCAATTTTTCACATTATTCCAAAGTCTAATTTACAACTGATTTGAATTCATTAGTAAACATGTTATTATTTTTAATCGGGTTTGAGAATGAATCTTTAACACTCGTTTGGCAATTCGAACACTATCAATTAGGCCAATTTTTTTAATTTGACTTGATGGTTTGGTTTCAGTTAACCCAAATCCACTGATTTAAAGTGCACGATCTCGAGACCGATCGCCACTTTATTTCAAAGAAAGGTAAATTAATGGAATGCATAATATATTCCATATATTAAAAGTAAATTAGTATAATAAATAAGTAATATACAGTGAAACCTCTGTATATTGGACATCGAAGGGACTGACTGATACTGTTATGGAGTTGTCCAATATATGGAAAATTCCTATTTTTTTCAATTAAAAATTAATACTATATTAACATTTTTATGAAGATATAGTTTATTTAATATAAATAAATAAAAATACATAGTTCCAATTCAACAAAATATAAATAAATAATACACACATGTACTTCCATGGTCTTTATATTAATACTAAATCAGTACGATGAGCGAAATAAAAAAACCTCACAGCTATGTACTAATAAATATACATATCAAAAATTCACTTTGCGCAATAACATATGCCAGTATATCTAGCTTTGTTTAAAATAATCAAACATTTTTGTTTGTTCTTTTGGTTTGCTGAGGTGAAAATCATTTAGTTTGCTTTTCAAAGACAAGATATCATTGAAAATCCCCGACAAATTATCCATTGCAAATTTTTTCACTACTTGTAGTGCTTTGAAGGCTTCTCCAAATGAAACTTTCGGTTCATCCGTTTCATTGTCAGATTCAACTTCGCCTTCAAGGATGGACTGCAAAATTGCTTCATCACTCGGCTCACAACAAACCGCTAGGTTATCTTCAGTCAACAAACTCGTCAAATTTTTCGGCGGGTACACCTTCTGTCTCATGAACTGGCGTAATCGCTAAAATATCGCTGGTCTCATCAGTAATATTGATGGCGAATCCGGCTTTTTTAAAACATTTTTGTATACATTCGCTTGATACTGACTTCCACGATATATCAATCCATGTAACAGCATCTAGTACATCTTCTTTCTTATAGATGTCCGTCGCCGTTGCATTACCGGTTTCGATTAGCTCCAATGTAGATACTACTTTTTTGAGAATACAGCTCCTTTAAAAGCTCTTAAAGTTTTTGATAATTCCTTGGTCAAGAGGTTGAATTCTTGACGTCATTTTTGGTGGTAAAAATCGCATTTCAACAATTTTTAACCCCTTGACCTCTACATGAGCGGGGCAGTTATCGATTGGATCTTTTCATATCGTTATCGATAGATCGGACCCACTCTTCGAAAATACTCGACGTCATCCATGCCGATTTATTAGAGCACCACGTTACAAGTAGATCTTCTGGTCTTAAATTTCTAAAACCCCTTGGCTTTTTAGACTTCCCTATAACTAAAGGACTTAACTTTTCCCCCGTGGCACTAGCACAAAGGAGCACAGTTAACCTTTCCTTAGAAAGCTTCTCCGTATGGCATTTTTCATTTTTGAGAACGAGACTTTTGTCTGGCATTAATTTAAAAAATAGTCCCAGCTCAGCTGCGTTAAACCAGTCTTTTTCGTTGTATTCCGCAACCATTTCAGCGAATTTTGCTTTAAATTTAGAAACGTCGATTTCACTCACTACGTTGGCCTCACCGCATAGAGCTTTAAATTGTATATCGTACCACACATGGAATTTCTCCAACCATCCATTAGAAGCTTGAAAATTATTCACGCCTAAATTTGTAGCAATATTTCTGGCACTTTTTTGTACTATAGGGCCCGATAATCGAGCATTAGCAGCTCGCATTTGTTTAAACCATTCATAACAAACGGAATTAACTTGATCGAAATCGGTTCTCGTCTTTTCTCTTTGCATGTTATCATTTTCATTTCTTTATCTTTCCATATACTCATTCTTCCGCTTCATGATGTTGCTCACAGTAGATTTAGATATTACAAATTTTTCTGCGTAACGCGCAAAGAACTGGTGGTCATATCATTAAGCACATCAATTTTTTCCTTAACGGTTAATTCCTTATAAATTTTCTTACTCATGTTATCTAAAAATCATTACTAAAACTTAGAATTTACATGAAAAACTTATAAATGTTGAAAGTGGTATACGAACATTATGTCATTTATTGCATTCTATAAGCAACACAAAATTTAAGAAACAATTTATTAAATCACTTTATCGACAATGGCTCGTTGGCATTATAACATTTACTACTGATTTATTGTAGCAACGACCAGAAATCAATCAAAGGCTTAAAACTTTGAAAACATTCCTAGCGTAAAGCACAATCGTAGTTGATTTTTAGAATTAAAACAATAAATTACGAAAGGATGAGTTAACCCTGAGTAAATGCACAAACGTATTGCAGAACATATACACTCAAACAATAATGTGTTTACTCTATTCTCCAAAATACTCTCTGATATTAATTACAACTGTGTGTATGGAATTGGTTAAATCAAAACCTGCAATATCGTATTCTATACAAGCCGTAATATAGTAATGCATATGTATATGTTTAGACGTAATTTTCGTGGAGATTAAAATGATTTGTGGAGTAAAATTTTTTATACCACTACAAGCATACTTGTTGCGCATTGATGTAAACGCTGTCCATAATACGGAGATAAAAATCATAGACAAATATTCAAAGCTTATTATTTTTAATGTCCAATTTCCAATACTCAGAGGTTATACAATATATAGAGGAAATTGGATTTTTTTTTTGATAAATTTTATATGAGTTTTCAAGGGACTGAATGAAAGTGTCCAAAATAGAGGAGTGGCCAAAATAGAGAGGTGTCCAATGTTGGAGGTTTTACTGTATAACGTACTGTAGTGTTCATGTAAGAGCGATTTGCTCATGCGTATCAATCCGATACCTTACAATTTGAACATCAGATAGGCATTAAAGATCGTCGATGTAGTAATTGAAAATAAAATCCCATTGGCCCAAATTAACTGAAGCACTAAACTATAAATGATTGCCAATCGATTAAACTAAAAATAATATAAAAAAATACCTATATACATTTGGGGATCACCGTTCGCTGCTGTGCTTCTAGTCAAAGGTCCTCCACAAATATTCATTTTCCTTATCGCACTTGATCTTTCGAGCAGCGCCAGTCAACGTTAAACTATATTATTGACATATTCACCAACAAACAAAAAATGGTAACAATGTCAATTATTTTTTATAAGTTATAAATTAAATTATTATAAATTAAAAAATAATTTATTTATTATCGTCTACTGAGAAAACCTTCGAATATTTTATAAACAAATTTGACAAATAAAAAAAAAATCAAAAGTATTTTTGTACACTGTGCTGAATTTTGTAGTAATTGTGTTTAAATGTAGAGGGATTTTGTTCTTTTATAATGAAGCGTTACGTGTTTGTAAATAAAGGGTATACCCTTTTTAAGCTTAGTTTTGATCATTGCGGCTAATATAATATATTTATAGAAGCTTTGGTTTCAAGCAGATACATTTTAAAATAATATTTCTTTCAAAATGATCTGCAATTACTTGAGTTTTATCTTCATTAATTTAACTATGTGGTCATTTACTTTAGGTAGTTCCGAAATATGCTCATATTTAGGAATTACCTAAAGATTTTTTATATTTCTATCTCAATTTTCTGTTTTTCAATTCTTATTCTTGACGACCATTCACTAACTCTCATTCTTTTCTTTCTTCTTCTGTTGGCGTTTAAACTTGCAAGCTACTGATTGAATTCATTTATTAAAATGTTAAACTGCTTGGTATATATCTTTCTCTGTGTGTAGTGTTATGTTTGTATTTAGTCCCTCAGTTACCTGTATCTTGTATGCCATATTCTGAATAAAGTTGTTGGTGGAGCTACAATAACATAATAACTCTCATTACAAACACTTATAGTAACAATATTTGGCTCTGATCGATCACTGCAATACTGTTTGATTTTTTTTTGGAAACCAGTTTTTGGAATGGCCACATATTGTAGTCTTAAATATTCTGTATACAATTTTCTTACAATCTGCATTACTTCATCAAGATTTAAAATAATTTTGAACAAAACAAAACAGAATGTGTATGCTTATTGCTTGTAATGTGGCAAATACTTTACGGGACTTTAGTAATAATCTATCTATATTAAACGGTGTCTCAACTGAGACCTTACGAACCATTTTAACGTATTGATGTATATTGTATAACTGACGACACTTAGCGTGACACTCTAGTACAAATAAATAAGTAAATACAACATTTAAAAATTAACCTAAAATTGGAATACTCATCGCATATATTCGTAATCCTTGAGAGGCTGTACTCTTGAGCCTTTTGTGTGTAGATATTCTTGAATTATTTGCAGGCGTGAGGCGAACCATTCTTTAGATGTTTAACGACCCTTTGTACTCGAAAATACTCCTTTGATGATTTGACAATACATCAATTATTTATGTAAACACATTATATAACTTTATTAGATTTCACTTAACCCTTCTCCCTTTTTCGAACACAATATTATCAATTAAGAGCACAAAAAATCTTTAAAAATGTTATGATTTATGATTATTTGTGCTATCTGTTATATAGTATCTTAATTAAATGAAATTAAATTACTTTATTTTATGTGTGTGTGTGTTTTGTCTTCAATGTATAATTTGGGTACTACTTATGCTATTTAAAAAGCTCATCATTCTTATTTCCGTTTTCAGCTCAGCTCCTTCCTGTTTAAAGTAAAGTATCTGATGTATTTATATACATAATATAAACGTTATATTATGTATATAAATACATCAGATACATTATCTTTTTTTTTTACAAATATACATAAATACCTCCACTTGCGTTCTTATCTCGTAAAAATATTTTAGTTTGGTGAGAGGGGGAGCAATCTAAGATAATCAAACGAAACTTGAAATCTAAGTGAGAAAAATATTAAATAGATAATGGAAAATAATTTACACGCAATGCGTGGTTTGAATATCAAAAAAATGTTAAAAACCAAAATTGGTATGGTTCGGAATAAAATCAATGTACATACACATATTGGTTTGGTTGAATAGGAGGTGGTGGATCGGAAAATTCAATCAACAATATGAATCATGGATCAACGTTGATTATGTATATCTACCTACAGATATATCAAAAGTAATTTAATTTATGGAAATTTTGAGGTAGAAAAAAGTTTTTTTTTCTGTCGGAATTGTGTAGAACGAGTTGTATTTATTTGATTCGATAACTTTTTTGTTACATAAATCATGAATAAATTTTCACATCAGCTCATTACATTGTGTATGTATGTATACATAAAAACAGTTGATTTTAATCTTAATAATAATATGAACGAAAAGTGAACTACGGAAGACAAAATGTTCGCAATTTTAATGAATTTTTCTGTTTACTGTGTAACATTCTAACTAAATAGAAAATCCGATTTAAAACGTTTGAGACGATAATGAACTTTGTTTAGACTTTTAGAGTACAAAAAAATGTATTTGACAACTTTTCATTTCATTAAAATAGAATTATAGATCTAGACAATATAAGTAGCTTTCGTAGATATACTTATATTATAAATGTGTGTGTGTGTACATGTATGAATATAAGCACAAAATTCTACGTTTTGTATATAATGAGAAAGCACAATCTAATTGTAAACATGTTGATGTAAGATTATTTCAAAATTAATTGGATGACGTCAGAGTGACCCTAATTTCTGTTTTCACCTTCTAAGTATAATCGCGATATCTAAACACAATTTCAAAAATTACAAGAAACGACCAAAATATTTATTATTCGAGCAATTCATTAATCATTCGAAAATAAAAAAATTGAGAGAAATTAAATTTTTAACTTCTAACCCACCTTAACCCCATTCTATTCTTGTACATATTGATGTACATATTCTTGAAATTTGTTTATGAAATTCATACACACTCACAAATATAATATATAAACAAGGCAAGCCCTTTTAACATTAAATAACAAAAAAGTTTAATAAATATTTTAGAAAAAAAAACTTTTCAAACAAAATACAAAAACCTTTTCTCATTCTTATCTCCACTCCGTCCTTCTTTTTCATCAATATTTGATTAAAAAAAATTGGGAAAAAGAAGACTACAAAAGGTTGATCTGATATCTATTCTTTGTGAGCGATAAATTAATTTTAAAGCGAATCCTTAACGAGTTGCTTATATACTTCCTATATTGCAGCAACATTGAAATGTTTGTCGCGAAGCCGAGTTCAGTAGACATAAAAATGTTTAATCCCTAAGGATGGGTGCTGAGTTACTTTTATTAGAATGTAATATCTTAACTGAATTATTGAAAGCCAATAGATCCTAAATAGATAATGTAGTTTGAAATGAGTTTTTAAACAAACAATTACATTATATTCCAGTTATGATTTTCTATATAAACTTAAATTATTTCTGGGCCCTGTGGGTGGGGGCAATGGTGTTTCGTAAATATGTATTACGAACGAAACATGATACCCATAAAATACCACCACAGTATCGACCATCATCCGGTCACTGAAAAGCTACGATGGAAATTTTCGTACAAGTCAGGGAGGACAAGGGAATATACAATTCTCCTGTGAAGGTCTGATACGATACGAGCTCGCTTTTTTATAATACCAGATGAGATATTTCCAGATTTCCTGATTAGTATTAAAAAGATAATCAAGTAAATAAGTGTTCTGGAAACTGTTGTTAAATACTTTTCTCCAAGACTAGACACTGTGGTCTAGTTCCTCACTGTGAATATAAGACCACACTGCGACTAGGCTTACATCTAGACCTACTATACAGCGTTGAATGAGATAACTTTAAACAAAATCCTTAATCTACGGTGGAACAGTGTATTCCATAAATGAACGGTTAGTTGGCCATTAACCTATAGTATGCAAACTCTTGGTACCAGGTTCAATTCAGTTTTAATTAACATGATTGTAGTATTTCCGTTCTGTAGACAATGAAGACTCTAGCCGTTTATCGATAAAAGCCCTGACCTAGAAAAGATAAAAAATATTCATTGCGGAAAGAAAAGCACCAGAACGCCGTACCATTAGATCTCTACAGACTAGAAGTGTTCTTTGAACCAGCTACTCAGGGAAAAACGGTTTCGATGATAACACACCAGCAGCTTTGGAGAAAACCCGAAAGCGGAGGTAGTCGTCTATGGAAAGGCCTTAGTTATTAAAGCTCCCAACGGAATTTTTCTCAACCAAGTGGTGGATTGGTGATGATGGCAATCCTTCACTAAGGTTGCCGTTGAGTACTTTGCAGAGGTACAAAGTGAACTGCTCCATAAAAGCAATCTGAAGAAAGTAGAGTAGAAGGCTAATACATTAAAGCATAAATTCTTAGGTAGCTAATCTAAACGTGGTTAGTTATTATCAGATAAGCGTTATCAGTCAACGATTAGGCATGGCATTATACAGAAGTCATGGGTAACTGATAAAACTCTAATGAGGTTATGCAGGTAGGGATATTGATTTATGATAGCAATTGTAATAGCCTGGGACCTTTATACTAGAGATGGTAGATTAACGGTTTTGCCATTCCATAGTATATCTTCAGACGTTTACTTGATGTCATTTCAAAGTTGATTAGTAACTAAAGAACATGTAGCTACAAGAAATTTAAGCATAAAGATCAACAAACTTTGATCTAGGTAAGGCGCTCTGAGATGTGCTTAGACGACCATTGTATTGCCCTCAGAGATTGTATGCAATCAGGTGCAAAGGATTATGTTCTTAATCTATGATAACAGAAATGGTGCACTGGCCACACTAAAACGGAAAACAAATAACATTTTCACTATGGCAAAATGTGGATTCACAGAATGCAGAATATAACCTTGAATTAAAATGATCTAAGCGACAAGAACAACCTTCTATGAGGCTATCAATAAACTGCCATAAGCAGCCATGCCGTAAGAGGTAAACTAAAAGCATCATACTTTAATGAAATAAGGCTCCTTCATATGAAGCTTTTCTGGAGAACCGATAAGTAACTATTTGTGTATTTCTGTTTTACCGAAAAATTTTGTAAATTCACTTACCCTACCTAAGTTTAGAAGCTTTTCCATGCTTTGCAAACTATTGTTCAATTTGATATTTTTCTAAAAGAATGGTCTTGTGTTTGGGCAAAGATGGTACAACTACATTGGTGGATGATCATCACAAGTCAAATACAGACCGCAAGAGAAGACTTAGAGAGCGTCTCCCTCTGCCAAGAAAAGGATAAAATGTCAATTGGGTAAGGAAAAACACAAAAAATGTTCCTTGAACGAGTTACGCAGGGAAAACCCCATTTCCATGAAAGGCCTTAATTATTAAGGCTCCCAACGTTACTTTCCTCAACCAAGTGATGGAGTCGATGAGGAAAGAAACCTCCTAAGGTTCCGTAGTGTATTCTTACTGAGGTTCAAAGTAAACTATTCCAGGAAAGTAACCTGGAGATATTAGAGCAGAAGGCTAGGGCATTTAAGCCTTAATTCCTAGACACGCAATATAAAAGTGGTTGGTTTTTATCAGCTAGCTACAAGGTTTATCACTTATCGTTTAAGCATGCCCTTGTACAGAATTTAAGAGTTCATCTCCAGAGATTTAGTCGTAGTCATCTCAAAAGCTGATTAGTATAGTAACCAACAAATATATCTCTTTCCTATGAGGGGTGAAATCTTTTCTGGGGTGCTGATAGGTA
Source organism: Tipula lateralis (assembly GCA_963932295.1). Taxonomy (NCBI): domain Eukaryota; kingdom Metazoa; phylum Arthropoda; class Insecta; order Diptera; family Tipulidae; genus Tipula; species Tipula lateralis. The sequence continues at coordinate 87,009,234 of OZ010737.1, forward strand.
ACTATTAGCGTATTTCTTTTTTTACCGAAAAATCGTATTGAATTGAAAATTTACTTACTCTTCCTGAGTTGTACAAAGATGTCCATCAGAGATTTTCTATGTTGTCCAAACAATTGGTCAATTTGTGTCAATCGGTCAGAGATCTTTTTTATTTCACCTGCGGTGAAAGACATATTTAATACTAGGATTATCTTAGAGATTTCCATGTGAGAGCAAGTGGGTTAGCATATCGTTCTCAACAATTTTAACTGGTAAGGTGCTTTATAATGAAAACAATTGTTGAATGGATATGTATTAAATCGATTAACTTGCCAGGTTTCATAATATTTTATAAAATGTTGATAAACACTCTAATCATATAGGTTGAACTAGTTAGATAAAAATAATAACTTTGACAGGTAAGAGCTAAGCAAACAAAGTAACATCGGAAGGCAATACGAATAAATAATTTGCAAATCATTGTATATAATTCCAATAAAATGGGAAGTAAAACAAATTACAGACAAGTCTTCCAATCAAATTAAATTTTATCTTCTTTGTTATGGGGTTATCCTTCGATCATATCGAACAAATCTATATACATACATACAACAGTAGCGAAATACACGTATGTACATCGTAATATGTATTGTACTGTGGCTGCTATTTCCGTATATGATTGTTTTCACCTCGATGGTTATTGAGCATATAGTGTTTGATTAGGAAATCCAAATTTTTTTGTTCGCTTTCTTCTAGATTTACTTTTTCCAATCAATTGAATAAGATAATGGCAAAAATTTATAGTGATTTAGTTTTTTGTCCCCACCCTCCTATAATTTCCCTTTTGTGCGAGTAAGTAAATTCAATGTAGATCCTTATGGAATTGAAATTAAGTTAACAAAATCATTTCACACACGTCTCTATATATTTTGAATAGAGTGAACATATAAGAACAATTTGGATGCGAATTTTCCACCAATGCTTTATCTCAAATGGAAAATTTGGGATTGATTTTAAATTTATTGGACTTGAAATTTTAAATTTTATCTGATTGATAATATTTTTTTTATTTTGTCGTAAAAATTTACTTTTACTAATATGTAAGTGTTACTGGCACAGTTTCATCTCAATTTACAACGTACGAACTACCACCGTATGAAACTGTTTTAGCACTACGAATATTAATCTACTTCACGTCGGTAGATCACTACCTTGGAGACATATTTTGCACTATTCAGTATGGATTAAAACGCCTTAATGCTACATTTCATGTGTTCGCGAGCAAACTCGAGGAATTCTTTTCAGTGGCGTGCTGTTAATGAGGCGCCTCTAGAAAATCGTCTTGGAGTGAGATTGGAATCTTTCAAGAGTTTTCCTACTGTCCATTGACTAAAAGCTTCATCTCCAACTTTTTCCGCTAGCACATTGACTTCAGTAAGATGGCGATTTCGAAGTGAAGTGAGGACGATAAATCGATCGTCAGCCTAAGATTAACTCCGATACCGAATTATACATTACCATATGACCAACTTATGAAAAACTTTAAAATGATTTAACAATACAAAATTTACTTCAGTTTTAATATTCCATTACTCATTTCATGCATGTGGAACACACAACATTGCCAGAAATTTTAATAATAATTAAAGAAGGCGGAAATAAATCCAGAACTCAATGCCACTAGAGGCCCACGGTTCAACCCATACACACAAACAGATTAAAAACACCTAATCGACATTAATGAATCATCACCACCCCGGGAATCGAACCCGAGGCCTCCGAATGACAGAGCAAGTACGCTATCTTCTCTGCCACAAAAGCGACGAATCTTACTGTAAAATAAACAGTTTCAATAAAATGAAAATTAGTCTTTGAGAACTGCAAAAGCTTTCTGCCCTAATTGGCAGAGAAAGTAGCACAGTTTACTTGTTCATAATTATCGACTGGTTTAATATTTAATATCATCAAACATATCTATTCAGCTGGTGTGGGATGAATCCAAAAATTTCACAATACATTTTCAGTTTAGCAACTCCATCGCTACAAAGTACAAAATATAACAGTATGGTAAGGTTAGCATAAAAGCTCAAACGCAATTGGTTCGATTATAAAATTATTCGAACCGAATCTTATTTTTTTCTTTCGAAAGTACTAAATGGAGCTTTTCCTAAGAAAACCTGGGAATCGCTACAGTACTAAAAATAAGAATCACGCGAAACCCAGCTTACCATAGTATAAATAACATCTACCAAGCAATAACTTCAGATAGGAGCGGTCCATCTATATACAATCTGAAGAAACCTTACTACTTGAAATCCTACAACATTTCAATGGTAGATTTATACCAGGGGGTGATTTTAATGTACAGTTTGTTAACTTTTTCTCCAGGCTTATAACAACCAAAGTTAACGAACTTAAAAACGCTATAATAGAAATGGGATGTAACGTACATTCAACTGGCAAGCTAACATATTGGTCTACGGATGCAGGTAAAACTCCTGATCTACTGGATTTATATTAAAACATGTTTTAATCAAATCTTATTAAAGTAGAGGATATTCAGATATGGACTCTGATCATTCCTTCCGCAGTAATACTTACCATGAGCGAAATGATAATTAGGAAGAAAACGAGACCAACTCTTGTAAACACGACTAAAAACGGGTCAGAGACTAGAAGAAGAGATAGGAATCTTCAATAATATCATTCACACCACCGCATGGAATAATACTAACAGCATCTAAAACTATTGGTAAAAGTTACCCAAGAGAATTGGAAACCTGGTCTAAGAAAAAAGGAAAGTTAGGAGTACATGGCAACAAACGAGGAGTCCATCTGACAAGACGATTCAAAATAACAAATCACAACAGCGTAAGCGAGAAATTCAGAAGTTAAATGAAAAACCGATTTCTTTGTATCTAGCCAACAAAAGGAATAAAAACTCCAATACGCAAATTCCTCCTATTGAATGAATTATGATGGCTCGTGGGCTAGGGATTAATTGTTAAGCTTACTCATTTGCTTCGTGCTGTAATTAGATTACGGCATTTTTTTCTTCCGGGAAAGTAGCTGAAGTTATTATATTACCGAAACCGAGGAAACCAAATCGTATCGTCCGATATTCCTGCTTCCTATCATTACCAT